>JBCAMP010000210.1:0-40000 GCA_039654775.1 Spinibarbus caldwelli | reverse complement strand
TCATTATGCATGAACCCCATATGATGTTGTAGCTTAAATATTTCAATGATCGTTTAGTTAGATGTCACACAAAGGTGTTAATATGGTGCAAGTTGTTTGGTGGTCAACAGGGGGCACACTTTGCCAACAAACTTTGACGTTCGGTCATAAACCACTAATATTATAGCTTTTGAAGATTTTTTAGCGCTTTTAAACGCAGTCTGTTCTCTTATTTGATAAAAAATATAGTAAAAACAATAATATTGTAAAATATTATTAGAAAATAACTGTTTAAGAATTATATTTAAAGGGTAACTAAACCCTAAAACAACTTTAGTTAATGATCTATAAGACTGTGTCTTTATTAGTGCTGTGCACTGATTCGAGTAAATGTTTTGATATTTGGTATTAAAGTGTACAATATATGGTGTAAAAACGTCTGAGTGCTGCCCTCTTCAGGTTGAATGGAGGCTACTGCAGTTGAATTTTCCTATTGGACGTTGCATACCCCTGTGACGTATGATGGCACTTACTAACCACGCCCCTGCACGAGCTCGCCACGCCCCTGCACGAGCTCGCCACGCCCCTGGCACAGGCTCAGCCCCTGGTATAAAAAACATCTTGTTCCGTCAAAACCACTGTAGAGAGTCAGGAGTTGGAATTGAGAGTATTGAAAACGATCAGGATAGCGTATATTAGCGTAGCCATTTATATAGTTATTTAGATTATTTATGTAGCCTAGTTAGTTAATTAGCATACAGTTGTTAGTGTAGTATTGATAGAAGCATCAGTTAGGATTGCATTGAGTTAGCATATCTGTATTTATTACAGTGGTTAGGATGGTACGCAGGTGTAGTGTTGCTGGTTGCAACAGCACTACTGGACTGCATAGCTTTCCAGCAGACTTGAAAATTAGGCGCCAGTGGTTGCATGCACTTGGTCTGGAAGCCCTTGAGTTCCCGCCTAGAGCTGGAGTGTGTAACCTGCATTTTACGCGGGACTGCTTCTCCAACGCAGTCGAGGTGGAAATGGGCTTCTCCAAACAGCTCGCGCTGAAGAGCGACGCAGTGCCAAACGCTACTCCACCACCGCTGTGGCGTCTTCAGGTGAGTGAGCATATGTTTTTAATCACCATTTATGTTCCTTCCTATTAAGCTAAAGTTAATTAACACTTTTTTTTTTTTTAGCCTAAGATGACCAGAGAAATTGGGTGCCAGACTGAACCAGTCAGCTCCAGATCTGCAGGTGTGCAGGCTAACGTGAAGCCCATCAGGAGAAGCAAAGGTGATTTTGAATACTATGGAGCTTTTGTATGTCTCATATAGTCAGGATGATATAATTTTGTTTTGTACTTTCCCTGCTTATTGATAACAAATCTATTATTAATTTGCGCAGCCACCCAGGCCAGAATGCGTAACAGGAGTGTGTGGTGTGACACAGGTACACTGATTGAGCCTTTCACAGAGTGTCCCGGGGCAACCTCTACACCACTGAAGAGGAAAAGATGTGAGGTGTCCACTGATGACTCCAGCTCCCATAAAGATGGAAGTGAGAGCACCATGAACTGTACAAGGTAATGCGTTTAGTCCCGTTAGGTTTTTCAGTTATATTTGACTGTTCTAATTTAGCTACTACTTGTTTTTAAATACTTTTGATTGTTTGTCATGAAGTAAATTCATTCTGATACATACACATTACATAACCAAATTATGATTATTTATGCTTTTATTTAACTTTTTTACTTTTTTTTTATTTTTACATAGGGTCTCCAATGAAGTATTACCCCACAAAGTGACTAAGTACATTGTTTATGAAGATAAACTGCTGGAGCTTTTTAGAAGATGCCCTGTCTGCACCCGGAGTTGTGTTGTTTCACAAACAACCATTGGGACACTTCTCCGTGTCAAACAGCACTGTGCTCACTGCAAGTACTCCAGTGATTGGTTTATACATATATAATATATAAATATATAAATTTATTATTTGGTATATGGGGGTTGTGTGTTTTGTATATAGTACTTATTAAATTAACTGGACTTAACACTCTGGTCTTGTCATATTTCATAGCTATACCTTGGGTATCTCCCTACAACAGACATTCTCTACCAGGGACAGTGAGCTGCAGTACCCACAGGTGCACCTGTTGAGACAGAATAATTTGTAACTGTAGAGGGAGACTTGAAATCTGTTTTTTGCTTAATTATTAACACTAAATCATACCAAAATTAACCTAAATGCATGGGTTTGAAATATTTGAAAATTCGTTAGCATTTGCTATGAGCATTAGCCTAAATTAGCCATAATGATAATGTTTTACCACTCAGACACTGGCCCCATTCTCTCTTGCGCTTCTGCTTCGCTAGCATCGTCAGCATCAGGAGTTAAGACTGCAGTTTGAGCCAGTGGCTCGAATTGATTAGGCTCTGGCCCTGTGTCCACAGACAATTCACCCTCCTCCACTTCAGGTGAAGGTGGGGGAGAAAAGTCCTCTACATCGAATGACCGCTGTGTTGCAAAGCTACTGGCGTCACTCCAGTCACTCTCCATCTTTGCGAGTCTGACAGCTGTCAATCAATCCATCACTGCGGGTCTCAGGTGCACACCCCCTGCTCAGCCCCGCCCTCGGTTCATCCCCTCGGTCTCCGCTGGGCTCTGCCCACTTTTCCAGCATTTTTCCAGCATGGGTGGAGTTAGGCTCTGACCAGGGGTTTAGTTACCCTTTAAAAATGTAAATAATTCTTGCGATGGCAAAGCTAAATTTTCATCATGAATTTTCAGTGTCAGAAATAATTTCTTATTGTCAATGCTGACAGTTGTACAGATTAATTTTTTTTGTGGAAAACGTGATATACATTTTTCAGGATTGTTTGAATATAACAATCTTATTGTTATATAAGATATATGTACAGAAAACAAAGCAATATTGATAAATAATGAAAATAAATTAAGACATTAAACCCCGTGGTACATATGGTAGCATCCTCAAAATTTTCTAACCCAAGAATATCAGTGAGGCCAGATTTGTTTGGATCATATCCTGAAAGCAGATAAGATATTTTAGATATATGTTTAGAAAAACAAGGTTCAGGGAGGAGTGTGAGTATTCAGAATGACTGTGCATCTGTTGAACAGAGATAGTGTCTCTGCTGCATGTAAACACAGAACAGTCCCACCCTGCCAAACTGATACCTACCACCTGCTGTTAACAACACGTCCACCGAGGCATGACATGACAGAAGCGAGGTGACCCTACATTCCAGCGGCTGAGGGTATCTGAGCCCAAGCAGCCCATTAAAGTTGATGGGCTGTCAGGTGAGGTGGCTGAGCCCAGATAGCAAGAAAGTGTAGATATCTGGTATAATCAGTCAGTGTAGTTCTCATACGGGTAGGAGGAACTCTGACAGACAGTAGTGTTTGCACTGAGTCATGATAAAGATGTTTAGTGCTATCCACAGGATGTATTTAATATCACGTGTTAAGTATGGGATTTTGATCACGACAGATCTGTAACACTACAGATTTACTACATATGCCATGTATAATGGTATAGAAGCTGTCAGATATGCAAAGGCATAATTCTTGTTCTCTTTTCTGGTGCCTTTCATTGTCTGTACCAGCTTCCATTATTATTCATGAGACTAATATTTTCCATGAGTGAAATCTGGTTGGTTTAACTGATTATTGAACAATGCCAGGTGTTCCATTGTGTTATGCAAGCAGTGAGGTTCTCTCTGCCAGCTCGAACTTTCCATCTCCATTTTTGGTCCTTTTAGCCTGGAATCTTTTCACACTGCATGTCCATTACACCATTTCTATTGCAGAGTGGAATGTGGAGATAAATGTTTGAAGCCATCAGGCACGATATATTCATGAGCCCTGACTGAATAATAATACAGAAATTTGACTGACTGGAAAATTAGCTCCAATCTTAAAATATGTTGTTGCCAACCGAAAATGTATTTTCTTTGGTTTGATCATACCAGTGTTGATTCTGTTTCTACATACTAATCAGGGGCGTCATGCACTCATTATTTTTGAGGGGGCATGGGTGTGGTGTGGGGTGGGGCCACAATAGATTTAGCCTATGTTTTATTTATTTTTTCCTTTTTATTCGAAACATTCCCAAACGCATTAACTATATCATGAAATATCTCGATTCTCACCTTTATGGATTATGTTAGTTGATCTATAGTCAAAAGTAGCCTAATAATGTAATCTATTAACTATGCATAAAAACCTGTATGTTTACTTATGTAACAGATATAGGTGTCATGTCATAACATATTTTTAATACGACTGACTTTATTTTTAATATGAATTTAACATTGAAAGTTAATGTGAATATAAACAATGTAAGTTAGGCTACAAAACATAACACTTTCATTGTAAGTTAATGTGAATAAAAACATTGTAAGTTAGGCTACTTATAACATTTTCATTGTACAGAAAGAGAGCAAAGAACATTTTCACTGACAGTCTAGAGTTCAAGCACTCTCAAAAACTCCCATTAAAATCACTGAAGTTGTTTACACTGTGAAATGAATATCTTACTTAGATTCATACACACATCTGCACTTTGTTGTTTCTGACAAGAGAATTCGCCAGAAAGAGGTATTCAGTCAGAGAGCAAGTGAAGAAAACACCGGCATTTTAGCGATGACTCATCTGAACGCCTCTGATTGGTCATTGCATTCATAAGCTCAACAGCATCGTGTCTGATTGGTTATAATGCGCAGTGCTGTAAAACGCGTCTGACTCTGGCTCAGCGCCAGCCAGCGAACTCAGATTTGAATTCAGCAGCTGATGATAGACGCACTGAACGTTCTAATCACACCGGTGTGATTGTGTTAAATATAGAAAATACACTGGCGGCCGGAAGGGCGTGTTTAGGCGTGTCTGTGCTTTTAATTACCTTTGTTTAAGAAAAATATTCAATCAACTATCATAAACTATATATCATTTGAAAGCTAAAACACTCAATATTGATGTTCTGAGCTTGTTTTTGAAATCAACAAACCAGAGAGGAAAGGGTTAACGTAAATGCTGAAGGACCGGCCATTTAAACATGTACAAAGTGAACGGCGGTACTTACGTTTCATCGCCTATAGCTCCGGTCAGCTCGGACTACTCCAAGAAACACCAGCACACATTTCAAGGTAAGGGTCCACTCTTCAAAATGCATACCACTTTTTAATCCAAAACAACGAAAAAATAGGGGAAAAAACGAAAGATCCTCCTTTGTTTACATGAACGATTCAAGTTATAGTTATCGATAGCGTCAATTTTCAAAGACATATCGATTCTAACTCGTATTCCAGTTTTGAAACACCATGTATTTCCAACAGAATAGTCTCTTCCGAGTAAAACGATCCCTCCCTCGTCTCTCTCCTTCAATCACAGACGATGTTATAACCCAGAACAGTCAGGGAGTCACTGACTGGCTCAGCGAGGTGTCACTCTGCGCACCTCAAAGGTTGGCTCTTTGAAGCAAGCCAATGCCTAGCCAGCAAATTTTTGATGGATGGATGTGTTAGCCAACCACAAGGACGTTTACAGTGATTGACAGTTTGCATAGTTTGCGTAAGCAGGGTTGCAGAATAGCCGTGCGCAAAGTTAGTGTGTGTTCGTGCGCTCTCGCCTTTACGCACGCTGCGTAAACATAATGGCGTCGCCGCGCCGCTGGAGTGTTTATCAGCGAGCGGATTTTCTTCAAAGCTTACATCTGAGTCTCTCCATCATGGAACATCGACTTTAGAAGAGTTTTTGTGGCGTTTGATGGTGTTTTGGAGGATGTGGTGAGAAGCAGCGGCGAAGAGAGCAGCAGACAGACGCGCAGAGATAGCATTGGCGCGTAAGTTTCAACACCTTTCTCTTGAATGTTTATATATGTTTATCATGTATTTGCAGCTTTTGCAACATGTAAACACAGTGTTGCAAGTTTGATTTGTTTTGCTTACACATTTTCTCTCTTTTTCTCTCTCCCTTTTCTGTCTTTCAGTGTCTTTGGTGTCCATTTGGTCAGAGAACAAACCTTTTTAGTGACTGCATTGAATGTCGTCCTACACTGTAAATACTGTAAATAGTTGCTTTAGTTTTTCAGTAACCGGATATTCATAATATTTAGCAGAGAAAAAAAAAATACTATTACAAATATTGTAAAAAAAATGTCTTTTGCATGTTTTGTGTGTTCATTAGTTGCAAAATTATCACTGTTCAAATCTGTTTTGGTTCACTGTTTTCATTATTAGAATTGTTCAAAATAAAGACTGTTTAGTTAGAATGTTCAAATTCTGAAATAGTTTTGTGTTTTTATTAGGGGTGGGACAATAAATCGATATGGCGATATATCGTGATCCTTCTCCATGCGATACGATAATCGATATCTGGCGCCAAATATCGATATTTTAATTAATACAATAAGGTGCTCTAAATACATTTTCCTGCTCTCAGCGTCTAAAAATGCGTGGAAATCGCGGCCGCGCCATTTCCACATTCTTTCCAAGAGCGCTCTGAGCAACTATGAAGCGCGTTCTCTATGAAGATGGGGAAGCACGAGGAACCGAATGATAAACAGATTTCCAGCCACTGTATTAGCTCTACTGCTATATATACACGTTTATGGAGATGAAAACTAAAAAACTGCCCCGGAACAGTTATCAGCGTGGACCATAGGCACCGATCACGTTATTATTGCAGAGCGCATATTCAGTTCATGAGTAGCCGAACCTCTCCGCTCGGATCGCAGGTGGATTTCCCTCACTATATGAGAGAGAGAGCGCCGCCGGTGCGTCCAGTTTTATGTGAACAACACTGGATGCTCTCCCTCTCTCACAGATATTACAAGTGCGCGTTATGCAGAGTGAACAGTGGGCACCGACCAGCAGAAACATAAATCTGCACCTATGGCATGGAGGACGAGACAAAACACTGTCAGAGCCGTAATGCGGCGCAGAAGTGTGCAGTGTGTGTGTGCTTGCCGCGCGTCTACATTTGAAATAACCAACCTGAGCGCGCAAAAGACGCGATGTGAATGTGAACGGCTATTTTTTTCTTGTGGGGCTCCGTTTTTATGCTGAGAGGAGTAGAAAGGTCGAGAAAGCACTCCAGGTAAATTTTGAAATGTACCAGGTTTATTTATATATATACATGGGGAGAGAGAGAGAGAGGCTATATAAGTTAAGCAGTTAAATGTGTTTGTTTACACACAGAGAAAAAGAAAAGTGTAACCTTTTAATAAGTCCAAGAATAAAATTATTAATTTACTCAACATGTTAAAATTGATTTACAGAACTTTTTTTTGCTGTTTTCTAACAGTTTGGACTTGAATAAAGAAAGAAAACTTGCACTTAACCTTTTCACAGGCATTTTGTTTAGACAGATATCGCGATATATCATTATAGGATTTTCTAGAAATATATCGATTATCGCAGAATCGCTGTATGATGATATTATCGTTATCGTGAGCCATGTATCGTGATTATATCGTATCGTGAGGTACCCTGCGATTCCCACCCCTAGTTTTTATGTGGTTTCATTGGTAGAGCAATTCTGAATTGATATACATATATGTATTATGTAGTTTTGACTCATTTGGTCATTTGGTTACCAGGTGTCCATTTGGAGTCTCCAAATGGCTTTTTTGAAAGGACGCCTAGACTTTTTTTTTAAATAAAAGCTTACTGAAACTACATTTTTGGGAGTATCATCCTCAAATTTGAATCAAAACATGCTCAGATATTCAGCTTTAGCTTTATGGTGTTTTCAGGCCTTTGGCATCAAAGCCTCATCCATTTTTCCCTTGGTGAATTTAATTCAAAGATATAGTGAGTCGCTTTCATGTATATTTTACCTTGTTTTACTCTGTTGCTATTCTAATTTTGAGTTATTATGACTAGAGTAACAAAGGTTCAAGTGTCTAGTTTCAAATAATACCAGATTTTTAAATATAGACCTTAGGGTTCAAGAGCTACAGACATTTTTATTTGGCAGGGTTTCCGCGGGGTCTTAAAAAGTCTTAAATTTAGTTGTATCAAATTTAAGGCCTTAAAAAGTCTTAAATTGTACAAGAAAGTCTTAATTATGATTTCAAGAGGTCTTAAATTTGGAGACGGAAAGACAAGAATTGCGATATGGCTGAATGTGACGATTAAACTTCAAAAGGCTATGATTTGATTAAATAAACATGAGCGCTGCAAATTCAAAGTCCGGTGCCGCGCTGCTTTGTGTTCTGTCTTTACCGGGAAAACTCTTATATTTCAGCCAAACGAGACACCTGCTGGCAGAGAATGAATCAGTTAACATAGATTAAACTAGAGTGCGTGCGATTCAGTCTGTTAAAATACATTTAGACTGATCACATAATTTAAGATATGGGGGCAGAAAATCTATAGCCTATATTTATATCATTTCATATAGTTAATATCACACGAAGAGTGCCATTTTTTTTTTTCTCCAAAAATCAGCATGATTACAAATGTGATATTGAATTTATGCAACAGTTCAATAAACAAGAAGTTCATTTTAAGAGACTTACGTTTTAGACACCACATTGGCTGTTTTTGCTCTATTTCTACAACAAAAATCATTCCAATCACAGCCACAGCACTGTTTTGCGTCTCTGAGCAACATGACGGTGTTTCGTTCCTCAATGAATCAAACGTTTAAATGATTCGGTTCAGTCGCAATGATTCGCTTATTAACGCTGACTTACTGCCACCTATTGGCCGTTTTAATTTCACATTTAAAGTATATTCATATTTTTTAAATAATTTCAAACATCAGTTTTCAACGTTTTATGTTTCAAATATCAAAACATCATTTATGCATTTGTAACTGTGCAGGTTAGCATTCTATGTCCCTCTGAGCTGCATTAAAGAGTGTGTAAATACATCTAAATGCCACTTCAGATGCATTGCAAAGATAAATTTATTTGACACTGATTTCATTTGCTTGGTAACAGCCCAAATGCAAGAATTTAACTTAAAAGATTATCCACACTTTTAGAAAAAATGGCTTAAAGGTAAAAATGCCCATAAAACTTGTTGGAAAAGACTCATTTCTTCACTGCTGTGAACTGACCACACAGAATATGAAGAATATCAAAAAAATTCAGGAGTCACCTGTCCATGGTAATCTTTAAGATACCAGCACAATAACACACTCAGCAAAATATCGTCTAATTATCGTTATCGCTAAAATCCCAGAAAATATAGAGATATAATTTTTTGCCAATTTCGCACACCCCTAATTCATGTTATTTAATTTATATAATAATTTATTGATGATAATTGTTGAAATCAATATTATTAATACTTTTGACTTATCCATTTTCTTAAAAATGGTGTAAAGGCTGAAATGTAAAGTTTATCATTTTACAAAACTTTTTATTTTTGTGAAAACTTGTATCTGAATTGTAAATTATGCTTTTTACAAATTATGTCATTTTACAGTTTAATATGGTACTATAGACATTGCGCTACCCCGCTCATGTGGTATTAATTTTATTTGTGCAGGTCTTAAAAAAGGTCTTAAAGTCTTAAATTTGAGCTTAAAAATTCTGCAGAAACCCTGTTTGGGTATGGCATTTTTTACAAAATGCTCAAAAATAGGGGCGCAGGTTAAGAGGTTAAAGAGACCCCATTAACATTTCATTAATATTACCCCATAACCACAGTATTTCATCTACTGCAGTGTCTCTGTGACATTAAGACAAACTCAGTGCATTTGCAAGTGGACAGCAGATAGACCTTGTATGTTGGGCTTAAAAAAGGGTTGATTTCAAAGCAGCGCAATTTTAACACTATCAGTAATCTAAATACACCAACACTGTGCAGAACTTCAAACACTGTGGGCATCTGCAGTGCTGATGAATGCTGTATAAGCTATTGGTACAAAATGAATCTCATTCTTTCAAACAAGTCAGAGGTGCAACACAATAGCTGTCTGAGACTGTTTACTGCACCACATACACGCCTGCATCGTCATGACAGTAATATGCAATACTGCAGAATATTTGCATTCTTCATCACAAGGTGTACTGTGAGTCTGCCTATGGGTCAAGCAAAGCAGTGGCGTGTGAGTAGTTACAGTCTCAGTATAATACATCATGGCTGTCAGACGTTAACTGTCAAGTCTCAAGAATAAGCATGAGATTTATAAGGTGATTTATAAGTTTTTGTTTATTGATGAAGACTGCTAAATTACATAGAAAGGTTATATAAATAAATACAACTAGATGCATGTTGTTCAATGCCAGTGCTTGCTGAAGCTCTGTGGAACAGTGCAACTGCATCTTCGTTCGCCATGTAGTGAAGGATAGACCAAAATCCAGCTAGGTCCATTCTATGACAATGTCCACAGCTATAAGGAACTCATTCATTGGTGTTTAGAATATCTGAGTTATACATTTAATAACACTCTGATGTGGATGCCCTCAAAGTCACTGTCCATATGAGCGTCTCTTCTTTACAAAAAGGTTCCTTTACTGTACATCACTCATCCCAAATGAGTTCTGCAAGGATTTACGTTGTCTTGAGTGGATTTTGGTTTTCTAGTGACAGTGGAGATGAGTAATTGACAGCTGATCCCCTCTTGAGAGAAGCACCCACAATGCACCTTCACGTTGGCAGGTCCAAGACATTGGTGACAGGTCAGTTTTCTTCTCACAGTGCCAGCAGGATGACATAAATGGGCTGTTATCGATTACCTAGTATATAGATAGGAATGAAAAACAGAAACTTTAAATTTACACTGAATAGGTGAATGAATAATGAACTGTGGCAATTGCCATCAACTGTTAAGGCCTAAATTTAAACGTATTGTAAAGATGTGTCCAAGTGTTGTTCTGTTTAGCTAAATCTAAAACTATTAACAGTTCTTTTAGGTACTTGAAATAAAGCTAAAATAATATGAAATAAAATATTAGTATTAGATGAAAAACTTTAAAACTTTTACATTTTTAAAAATAAAAATGCTGCATTAGCAACTAACTGAAACAAGGGTTGAAGATTA
Organism: Spinibarbus caldwelli; assembly: GCA_039654775.1. Classification (NCBI taxonomy): domain Eukaryota; kingdom Metazoa; phylum Chordata; class Actinopteri; order Cypriniformes; family Cyprinidae; genus Spinibarbus; species Spinibarbus caldwelli. The sequence continues at coordinate 29,011 of JBCAMP010000210.1, read as the reverse complement.
GGTTGAAGTACTAAAATTACTAAAACGGAAACAAAAATTAATCAAAGTTATATAGAAATATTAAAAAAATAAACACAAAACCTAAACTAAAATTAAAACTGAAAACAGAAAAATAAAAGCTAACCCAAAATAATAAATAACAGTATATAAATAATACTGAAATAACACTGATGTGTGCATTTAGAATATTCACTGTAGTCAGTAGGCTGGTACATTGCTGTTATCAGCATATGGGAAATGGGACTCACTGAACGCCACTTTGAGATGGGCCTACACCAGGCCGTCATAAAGGGAGAGTGCCTGTACAATAGAGGGGTCTGCCTTGGAGCCCTCCTGAAACTCCTGCAGAGTCAACATCCCATCTGCATTCTGTTGACAAAAGGAAGACAATTAGTCATAAGTCTTGTCACTGTTTCACGCAAACTCGTATTAAGTGCATACAGTTTGTGGTGGAAGATATGCAGGGAATCAAGTAGAAAGATAGTTTTTAATGATGCATTCAAATCTCTTCTTTCTCTTTAGAGCTCAGTGCTTTCAAAGGCTCTTAAACCAAAGCTTTCAGAGGTCCTCTAGACAGTGCAATAGTGCTTTTATTTAGCGTCTTTCACATGGCGTGTCTTCTGTGTTTCAATCACAGCAGAAATAAGCCATTGGTATTGAACCTACAGCTATGAATATTCAGTCATAGGAAGTCATGGGATTGGATTGTTGTTTAAAAAATGACTGAAAATTCTCAGAGTTATTGCAATTCACTATAAATGCAGTACATTTTCCATATTTATTTTTATACAGGCAACTGTTTCTGCAAGTCATGTGTATGAAAGCAATGAGGCAGCAGAAGATAAGTACACAGTAAATAAATACACAGAATTCACCTTATCCATCATAGCAAAGATGCGGTCGACTCGTTTCTCTGGTGTGTTTTCCTCCTCAGGTAACTCCACTGTGTTCCCCTGCAAGATATAAATCAAGCATAAATTATTGGGACATACCTATACTCCTGGATTTTGATAGAAGGATAAGAAACAACCACAGTCGGAAACAAATCATCAGTGTGTGTGTGGCCTATCATGGGGGAAAACAAATCCTGGACGCCAGAAATGAGTTACCCATTCATTTCTGTGTGGAAAATAAAGATAAATGTTATTTTTATATTTTTGCACTTCAGATAAAACCAAACATGTTTTTGTAGCAGCCAACTGAGCAAAAGGAAAGAAAGAAACAAAAGACTGCAAAGAATACAAGCAATTCAGCTGACTGCATGTATCCAGTTGAACTGAATAAAAAAAAAAAGATCACTGTAAGCGATACGGTGAATAGAAAATATGGTGAATTATGTTCATTCAATAGCATCCAAGGGTAAAACACAATAGTAATGTGTTCTGCTGTATGTAATATGGAAATTTACAGTAAGTTTCTATATGTTAATTTAATGTGTAATGTATTTGGTATGAATAACAATGAACAATATTTTTTATTTATTAAAGTTAATTTATAAAAATACTACTGCTTAGCATTAATTCAACTTTGTTCTATTAAACAGTTATATTAACGAACACAACCTATACAATGTTAGTGTTTATAAAAATTTGCAAGATTAATAAATGCTTTACATGTATTATTTATTAGTAGTTCAAGTGAACATCCTCACTGTAAACTTAGCCCTTTTCCTGTACTCTTAACTTATTTAAAATATTCAAAGTAAAGTCTGCTGCAGACATGCACAATATGTAAGATGTTCAATATGTAAGATTCCTTATGTGTTTCTTATTTTATATATTAGTTAAACATATACATGCATTTGGTTTACAGAAAATGGTGGTGCGCAAAAATATGTTTTTACTTTCACAAAAGCTAAATCTATTGAAAATGTCGCATTGTTGCTCTCACAGAATTAATGGGTAACTTTCATAACTTTTACCACACAGGTGAATGGGGCCTCTTTACCAATTGTATATTGCAAGAAAACATCTTGTGTAATAAAAAAGCATCCAATGCTATTAAGCTTCCTGGAAGCCAGAGTTTGTAAAGATATTCACTGCAGTCTCTTTATCAATTTGACAGACCTTCATAATCAATTTTTAGAGTTTAGGCTCACAATAAACACCATGTTGGCCTTCCAAGAAAGCTCTTTCATTAACTCAATAGAAATAGAAAGTTACGGTTCAGTAAGAAGCAAATGACTCACCACCATCTGGTAGATGGCGTCCACAATGTTCAGCATCTCATCTCGGGTTATGTAGCCATCATTATCAAGATCGTAAAGTTTAAAGGCCCCTGTGACAGCAATAACAAACAAGCACATTAAGAAAAGTCTCTCTCTCTGTAGTATCTTCAAATGAGCTGAGAATAAGCGTAAGATATAGACTATTCTACTGTTTATTTTGACATGCTCATCTATTCATTGATAAATTAAAATGAAGACTTGGCAGACTTGTTCAGATTATGTAGTAGCACATTCAGTGTGGGTAAGATCTGTTTTACTATAAGACTCTGAAATCTCACTTCCTGAGACAGATAAATAAACATGATCTCAGCTGCACAAACAAGAAACTTTTGATGTACTGCTAATATTATGAGATATATTCTGGTCTTACATCTGAGTTTTTCATCCAGTGTCCCTCTGGATGTGACAGACAGAGCTTGAATAAACTCTGAGAACTCAATGCGTCCATCCTGCAGATACATAACAGAAAGACAGCATGAGAACTGATGGATAAAGTGTAAAAAGGAATCTAAAGGAGTGACAAAAGGGTTGATTTCATACTGCTTTGTTACAGCCTCACATCAAACTGAGATGAAAGAGACACCAAAGAGGGCAAACAACTGCAGAGTGACACAGCAAAAAACTGCAATTAAATACGACAGCAGCAGGGAAAGATGTTATCTTACGTGTTCAATACCACCTCACAGAAGGTTTTACATACTGAAAATGTCATTTTGACAGAGTGATTTGGAAGCGTGTCTAAAGATGTGACTGTAGCAGACAGTCCCGCTGAGAATCTAGAAACATCTGAGAATAGTCTACAGGGGCATCAGACTGGCAATGTCTGACTCACACACACACACACAGAGACAGTTTCTTGTGTGTCATATTCTCTATAAAGCTTCTAAATGCATCATCATTTTGCTCAGACTTAGACAGAAAATTGTTCTACGAAAAAAAAAAGTAAATTCTGCAAATCTGTTGAAGCTGCATTTCTAAAACTAAAATGGAAAGATGTAATGTCCCTGTCGCTGAGTAAATGAAAGTGAATGGAGTGTTTACACGTGGTATTTTGCTATTCAGCCAAACAGTTCTTCGGGGAGAGATTCTAGTGATGATAATTTTCCAACTCAGTAAAGATGATAAATCGAAACATTTCTTGGTAAACTGCGACTTTAAAAAGAGCCAGTAGGTTCATGTAACAGTGCTTTACTTTTATTGACTTTTCCTTTTTTTCAGCCTCTTGTTACCTTGTTTTCGTCAAAGACGTTGAAGACAAAGGTGGCAAATTTGGTGGGATCACCGAAGGGGAAGAATTGCTTGTAGATCTTCTGAAAGCCAGCTGCGTCCAACTGACCACTGGGGCAGTCTTTGATAAAACCCTTATACCTGCCACACAGACAGGAAAAATCCAACAAGATAGGAGTGAGGGAGCAGAATTGAAGAAAAGAGAGAATTTTGCATTTAAAGAATTGAAGTTCTGAAAAGAATAAGATTTAAACATAGGTGATTATACTAACAAATACAATAAATTTACACTATTATTCAAAAGTCTGGGGTCAGTAAAGAAATTGATACATTTATTCAACAAGGATGCATTCAATTTGTGTAAAAACTAAAATTTTTAACAAAAATTATTTTTCAATTCATTTCACAGTTTATTATTTTTACTGTATTTTTCATCAAATAAATGCAGATGTCGTGTGCAACATCTTTCAAAAATACTTAATGACACCAAAACTCTGGAAAATAAATGTGTAAATTGCCAGTAGACAGTAAAGTGGGGAAAAAATAAACACTTGAAGAGGTATCAAATGCATAGCTCTTTTTCCCCACCTAAAGTCAAAACACAAGACATTTTTCCTCCAGTACATAACCCCCTGAGAAGATAAAGAGTCTGGCACCAACTGTTAGCACCCAAATGCACTGCTAGCAGTGTTACAGAACATGTGGTCAGGCCATTTCAAGATAAATGAAACCTCTGTCACTCTATCCCACTCATTTTCAGAAACAACACTTCAGCGCTGTTTGTTTTCTGTATGCTAATTGATCCCTGACAAACTTGAGGACTATCATTGCAGATCATTTCCGAGCAATTTGGGGCAAAGGGCGAAATGGTTGCCCAGGATATTACAGGGCACGTCAGTCTTCAATTGCAAATTCATTTCCAGGCATGTCAGTTTAGATTCTGCATTTCAGACCTCATTCTAGGAATCTCTCTCAGTATTTGTGGCCCAAATTGCTAGTTGCAAGGTGTGAACTGAGACAAAATTGCTTAAATGATGTTTATTGAACAGTTTTGATTGGTTATTTTTTTTTTCTTTTTCCATATACTGACCTCTAAACTTTATACTTGACCACTGCTCCAGCAACCAATCTCTTACGCAATGCTCTTATCACGTCTCTTAAATCACTCAATGCTCTCTTTCTTTCTACATGACAGTAATCTAAATTTAAATCTCTATTTAATGCACATTGATTTACTTGCTAGCCACATAATAAGTGGTAGAGTAATGTGCAGTTAGTCAGTCATTATAGTAAAATAAATGTCTTCAAGGTGACTAACTGTCCATTATAACTTACCTGATTCAAAGATCTTTTCTAATGTAATCGGGAAGACATCAGTCAACACTGATGTAATCAACAATGCAGCTAATTTAAGACTTTCAGCTCCTGTACACAGTTTTAATGCATCTATTACTAAACAAGTGAACAGACAAATCACTCCTCCCAGGGTTCGTACAGAAACTGCAAAATGAAATTCCAGGACTTTCAAGGACTTTTCAAGCACTACTTTTTTGGTTTTCAAGGACTAAAATCAGAGATCACAATATCATTATTATCTTTCAAATTCTAATAAATAAATGAATAAAACAAAACGGTACAAATAATATGCAGCACATGCGAAGCATGCAATGGCTGTGGCAACTTTAACATTTGAAAGGATACTATGGCAAAGTGATCAATTTCCTTATTCAAAGTGATTTTTTTTCATGAATATATGATTAACCTGAAGAGTAAAAGCCTCATCATACACTTGGAAAATTATGAGCTATATCACGCTCATGGACACTAGCGGTGTGACAATACAATTAGCTCGCAAGATGAGACAAAATAAACATACTTAGTTCACTAGAACGAGACAATATTTTAATACTATATTTAAGAAATTTTCAATGACAAAATATTTGTCTTTTAATCACAAAAAGCAAGACGCTGAGCTCCGCAAAACAATGTAGTTGTATTTTGAAATATTTTAACTAATCTAAAGCCGTAACTAACAATTATTTTGGTAATCAAGTAATCTACTGATTATTTTGACAATTGAGTAATCTGATATTTTTAAGTAATAAAAATAGACCTAAGTGAAAAACACGCTTTAGTATGACTACATTTATATATATTAAACTAACGATGAGACAATAATAATTGGTTTGAATACAGTATCAAAACCAAGTAATCACATGGTTTTATTGAACAACACTGTTAAAATACATAAAGTAATATGCCAAAACTACATAATGTACTTAAGTTGGTTATGTTCATTATTAAGTATTATAAGTTTATAACAAATACCTGCAGAGGGCGCCGGCGGCCTGGTGATGTTTCACTTTACAGCGTGATTCAATGACGTTTAAATCCATATAATTTTAATATTTAGTCACATACAAACTCAGAGCTAGGGTTTAAACTTTTATTTTGAAATAAATCGCATATAGAAATATGTTGATGTATTCTCCTGTTCTGGCATGGGTTTCTAAAAGATTTACTTTATAAATCTAGTGAGATAACGCACACAGTTTTCCCAGATGAAGGTTAAGCAAACCAAACTCGCAGCATTATGCAGAGGAAGAGTTTGTGGACGGAGCTGCTGAGATGCAGACTCGGTCCACGCTTGTAAATGATAACAGCGCAACACAAAGCGCGTCAGACTTTATACGCGTTCCCAAAAGAAACCCAAACAAACAGCACATGCAATAAAAGACCGAACAATATAATGCAAGCACCATCAAAGGTATTACCACAAACTCAACTTTATAATGATATCGCGAGACCGCTTTACACCTCAAGGAGTAATATCACGAGCGCTAGACGCACTGCGTCGTTAATTTAGCGAGAAAAGATTGTTTTTGTCGAAAACAAAAATTAACACCAATTTCATATATACTGCCTTTTAAACTCCTTTTAAACTTTATACTCAAGTACTTTTCAAGTACCTTTTCATAAATATGGCTGTTTTCAAGGGTTTTCCAGGACTTAAATTTGAAAAAGTCAAATTCAAGCACCTTGTACGAACCCTGCTCCTCCTCTATGTGTCTGAAGCACTTCCCCAGGAATACTTTGAAAGCATTTGTAAAGCTCTGTCTACTGATCCTCTGAGGACTCGATACAGATCGAGCTCAAAGGCAAGTCTACTTCTGGTATCAACAAACGTAGTTCTATCATCAGAGAAACAGAAGAAGAAAGTGAAGCACACCTTGAGCTGCGTGTGCGCATGTGTTTGTGTGTGTGACTGGCAGCCATGTCTATGCTTGCTGCTTAGCGATCTGATCAGCGCTTGACTGAGCTCCAAGGGCCTCCGCTTTCAACACAGGACAGTTGTGCCTGTCTTTACTCCAGTGAGATGCCATATCTACAAAGTACAGTGCAGTACATCATCTCTTGAGTAGAAGAATCAGACAAGGAATAAAGGTAGGGTGTTTATTGGCGTGCTCTAAGAGATAACGATATAAAATACAAGGTTTTCTGAACAGTCACCCAAGACAGGTCCCCACCTTTTGTAAATGTTATAAAAGCAGAAAACTTTCTTTCCTGTCCTCTGAGTACTGTATTTGACTGCCTCAATTTTTTTTTTTTTTTTATCTGGATTGTTAGCCGCTCTTCTTTGTTCCATCATTTTTTGTCTACTTTTCTTGTTCTTTCACTCTCTTTCTCTTTTCATACTTCTCTCTTTCTCTACTGGGCACCCTGCCTAGAGTCAACCGTTCCCCATCTGCCATGAGCAGCCAGGAGGAGTATAGATGTTGGCATGTGAAGTTAAGAATTTATGGAGAACAGGGGGAGAGAGAGAATGACAGACACAGAGAGAGGCACGAAGCACTGAATATCTACAATGATGTGGTACTTTAGTAAAACATCATCCCTCCCTTGGTGGCAGACATTCTCAAGATGAGTCAGTCAGTGTGGTAAAAACAAAAAAAATAAATAAATAAAATAAAAAGAGGTGTTTGCTGTCAGAAAGCTTTCCATGGGTCAGTTACGTGTGCCTTTTTTTGCCCTGTCTATTAATATTTTTCAAAAAATGCACTGAAAATGGATATAATTAAAAAGTCTTTTAAAATATCAGATAAGTTTACCTTTAAATGAAATGGCAAAACTATACGTCAGGTTTTAAAATTCCATGTGGGGTGAAGCCAAAACGTAATGAGATTTACAAATTAAATGATAAACAAAATTAATTAATTCATACATTAAACAAATGTTTTTAATTGTTTTTAAAGTATACATATCTTATTTTATTCTTATTTACTTGATGGCTACAAAAATGAAACCACAACCACGCATTACATTTTTTTTTACAGTGAAACCACAACCACTTGAATTCATACTCCTATACAAAAGCAGATGCTTTCTGCAGCATTTCCTGCCCATGAACCACATACTCAGTATATGGCCAAGAATATAATACTATGCACTAGTATTAGTGGGAATGGAGAAGGATGGAAAGTTTTATCATTTATACATTTGGGTAACAACATTATTGTGCAGATTTGATTGATTTCTTGTTTATCTCTCAGGTAAAGTCATGATGAGGAAAGGTAAGAGAGAGAGAGAGAGAGGGATGAGTACAGAGAGGACATAAAGAGCACACTTACCACTGCTGAACTTCCTTCTCTGTGACTGCAGACAGAACAAGACAAGACAGAGTACAGAAGAACAGTTAGATTTTGTTCCATCTACAGTTAATGAAAACTTTACATGCAAGGCTGGTTTGTGCTGGGTAATGCGGGTTTGGTGCTGGTCTAGCTGGTGGACCACTGTAGTGAGAATTGAACTGAGAATAAAGTTCCAAATCAATTTCTGATCTGAGGTAGTGAACAGAATGCTTAAGTACAATTAGAATTTAAGTTTAAGGAAGTAGAAATAAAATGTGATTTATATTGTAAAAAATGTATATAAGTGAAAAAAATGAAAGTTTGTAAAGTAAAACATTGTGTTATTTCAAGGTTAAAAAAAATCTCGAGGTTATACACAGACACACACACACACACATACACAAACAACACCTCATTTATATAGAAATCAACAAATTTTGAAATAGATTGTAACAATGTAAGCCTTTACGCTCACTTGTGCTCTATTTGATGCCTCCTTGCTGAATAAAAATATTTTTTAAGATGGAAAGATAGACAGACAGACAGACAGACAGACCAGGGAATGAGTGAATTATTGGCATTGTAATTCCAGTAGATAACCAACACCATATTACTGCTGAGAAGCTGAATGGAGACAAACGTGGAAACCTGACAGGAGATCTGTTGTAGCTGTCTCTCACTGCTTAGAGCAGACTGCCGTGTCAACACAGCTAACATCAGGCCTGTCACTACACTGTCACTACATTTGACAGCCTCTGAGCCATTGCAGAGAGAGCTTTTTCCACAAAGATTTATTCCTCATACATACACATGAGCAGACACACACTTTTAGATCCAGTGCTACAGTGGAAGGATCTGTAAATGAAAATACAGTTATACATTATATGTAATCATTCAGCACTTTTATCAAGTGAATTTAGAGGCTATTTTGTATATATGTGCTAGACGGATGTGTTTGGCATTTTATGATTAGATCTTGCTGTATCCAAAGAAACGTACATTATAAGTGCAGAGTTCTTATGTTTAATTTTTTTTGAACAGCATGTCTTGAGATGCCCCAGTGAGATGCTATATTGAAGAATTGTGCAACACTTTAGCATTTATTTGACCTGATATTCTCAATATGCCATTGGTTCAGATGGTCATTGCAGTTTGTGATCGTTCAATGTTTACATTTTAATACTCTTGAGTACTGTTTGCAACTGTGTTTGCACACACACACACACACACACACACACACACAGAAAGCTCTTTGTCTGGGGTAGGAGTGTAGTCATTACCAAGGTCAGTGATGTGCATCCATGTAGAGCGAAAGGTATATCGGAGAAAAAATAAATGGTTAAAGAAGATAAATTGTATGACGATACTAAAAATTTCTTTGATTATGGATGAGGAGAAAGAGAATTGTTGAAACAGGGATATGACACAGACCTGGACAAGCAGAGAGAGCACTAGCTTAATAAGGAGTCAAATATTATAATAAAGGTATAAAGCAATAAAATATTTACATAACTAAAGGGTAACAGAAACCCAGTGGTATAACAAAAAGATGTCCGGAGAGGGAGAAGAGAGGGCAGAGGGCACATGGTAACACAGGTGTGTCTCATCAGCACATATGACCCAACATGACTCAAGCTACTACATCCTTCTCCATCTGCTACAACAAAAAAACAAAAGAGGGGGAAAAACACTAGAAGAGAAACCTTCTTTAAAACAGAATAAATAAGATACTCAAGATAAGATGCTCCTCACAAACCATAATAACCCAGCCCACAATAAACCCCTAAACATCTCATCTAATCTGTCCGTCACGCTGCAGGACACTTATACTCATTCTACAATATCACTCCCCCTCACTGTCCGCTATCGTGGGCCGTGGCAGCAAATTAAGACCAGCAAAAGAGCAAGGCAAAGAGCAAATGACAGAGACGGGCTAAAAATAATAAACAATCCACTGCCTTAGGAGCCAATGCACTGTCAGAGCCTTTTATAGGCTGTCTGATTTATAACTCAAACGATTGGAAAACACACTAGCATGTAAGGTGCTGACACAAAGGTGTTTTTTGTGCATACATCTTAAAATGAACCATAAACAAATCCATATACATGCCCAAATACTGTCAATTCTAATTCCGAACATTAACTGTATCATTCTCCTAACTACCCGCACCCTTATGGTAAAACAACACATGCATTTTGTAATTAAATTTTGCAATATTACTTTTTACTGTATTTCTCATTAAATAAATGCAGCCTTGGTAAGCGTAAGAGACTTTTATTTTGTTTGTTTCTTGTTTTTATTTGTTGACTTGCTCCATTTCCCATTTAGTAAATGTTGTTTTTTGTTGTAGAAGAAAAATATGTTTATATTAAATAAATAAGAGATAAGAGATTCAGCATCTCCAACCCATTATGTCTGAAGTGACACAGTTGCATCTAGCCACATTGGCCATTATACGTAGAAACCCCCTAGAATCTCACTGCAACATTGAAGCTCAATGCTGGTCTGTCCTGAGAAAACTTTTCCAATTTCTACTTTAAATTTCCTTCCTTACATCTGACACACAGCAGATTTATAAGGGATGTTTGATCTTACCAGGAGATGAAACGGGAGGTGAAAAATAGGTAAATTAATGACTAATGAAAGTTTTCCCACTCCCATGAAAATGCACAAATGGAAAACAACAACAACAATTCAATCATACGGTAATCGGACAGCTTCTGGGCATGGGCATTTTTCCACTTTCCTGTGCAATGGAAGTTCTCTGAAGATGACAGTTTTACCTGCAGCCACCCATAAAAACAACAAACAAACAAAATCTGACAACTTTTGCAACAGCTTTCAAACTGCTACGAGCCCACAAGGGGACCCAAACAGCAGCAGGCAGTAGTAAAACAGGCCGACTTACAAAATCCCATGCTGCGAAGAATTACAAACACAATGCCTTTAAAACACCTGGAACATAAAACGAATGGGCACAGTGCTCTCCTCAATTCACCATTAAGAAATACAAAATAGCCTCCTAACAAAAGAGTGCACAAGGAATAAGAGGTTGCGTCAGAGATCTCAGCGCCATTGGGCTTGCATCATATAGTCCCAGTGTTTGTGACTAAATTGAGCAATATGCACTGAAAAGTAGTCGATTTATCAGTAGAAACACCTCATAAATCTACAGCTAACTGCAGTGCATTGCTGATTACAAGAATCAGAGGACATCCCCTGCCAGGCTGCCTGTGTGGGCCACATTCTGTGAAGCAGACTTTCGGTAAATCTCCCTCCACATCATGCCTGCTGTATTGCCTCTACCCTGGGCCACCCACTGTGGTATTTGATTAAGCCTATTTGTGGACATAAACTCAATGTGAAGGCAGAGAAAGAGACAGGGCTATACTGGAGACTTCAGACCAGCTGACAAACCTGGTTGCCATCATCACCGGTGAGTTATCCTGTCTATCTCTTTCTGGATCACCAGATGCCTTCTCTTGAACACAGACATACCTATATGCATGTGTCCAGTTTTCTATGCAGTGTGATGGAAAAGCAATCAGAACCCTCTTTGTGAAAAACAAAACGGCACATTTTTGACATGCAAATTTTTGTGTTGGTCTAAACCAGGGGTGTCCAATCCTGCTCCTGGAGAGACAACGTCCTGCAGAGTTTAGCTTCAACCAGCTCCAACACACTTGTCTGGATGTTTCTACTGGCTGTTGACACTGTACCCACTAATGTAGTCCAGTTGAAGGAGTGAATGAAAGGGAGTGAGTGAATTTGGATCTGAGAGTGCCAGAAGAGCTGCTGCGTAAATTGTGCTTGCTGTTTAATAATCATTTGAAACTTAACTTGAGCTCTTTCATGGAAACTAGCATGTATAAACCTAAATTAAACTATATAATAATCAATTAAAAAGAAATTAATACCTGTTTGACATTTCGCAGTAAGCACATTGGACAAGCAGTTTGCAAAATGGATGAATGATTCAGCTGCAGGCGCCATCTTCTGGCAAGACGTGTGAATTCATTCGGCATGGCCCTCACAGTGCATTATGGGTATTCACTAGGCATTGAATGTACATCGGTTGTACACACGTTATTGAAGTGTGTTATGGGATAGAATGAGTGCACTTGATAACATACACCACTACAAATGGCTGTCCCCTCAAATACTACCCCATTTTAAAGCCCAAAGTATACTTTTTATGCATATGTGAGAGCATACAGTGCGTGTGATGCGAATTTCATCATCAGAATAGTACACACACACCCCAATTTTTGTAACCGTGCATACTTTTTACGCGCAGGTCGCACATGCCCATTGAATTTGTTTTGCAGTAATCAGTTGTTCCACAAGGTGGCAACACTGTCCCAGGTCATTGTTTCACAATATAAAATGAAACGGAAGAGAAAGAGACAGAACAACAACAACAAAATAATAGAGCGGACACTAGACATGGATACCAGACACCAGACTGCCCACATTCACGCAAAACAACAAATGGAGCATACTTTGAAAGGCTACACGTTCAACTGTACGCATACGCTAGCGCACACATACAAAAACGAAGTATACTTTAGGCTTTAGGGTAAAGGGAGCAATTTCATACACAGCCAGTGATTCTGAAGATCTTGATTAGCTGGTTTAGGTGTGTTTAATTAGGGTTGGTGCTAAACTCTACGGGTCAGTAGTCCTCTAGGAACAGGTTTGGACAACACTGATCGTCACAGACATATTAACAGCAATTCATTCAAATTAAAATGTTTATTGCACCAAATAGTTTTCCTGTTGTGAACAGGCCTTAATGCTATAAAAAGTAATGGGACAACATGTACCCTATCTATGGAAAGCACTCTGAATCAATGGTTCATATAGGTGTCAATAACTGTAGTCAGATGAAAACACAATGGTTGATCATTTGCTGAGCAAATGTAAATATTTTTATAAATCTGCAGTCTAGCAAAGTGGGAAAATGTATCATCCTATTTCTTCTTATTAAAGCAGTGGAAGATGTACTAGCAGTCTTTACTGGATCAGTGGATATAGCTCATCGTCATGGTGACCATAAAACATAAACTAGAACTGAAAAGAGTGTGTGAATTGATGACAAAAACAAACAATCTGAGTAAAATATTATGATATTACAGACAGCTTGTGGATGTGTTGGGCCAAATGGACAGCTGCCGGTCTGCAATTAGACAAGGGAATCTATCTAGAGGGACCAAAGGTTACATTTCTTGATGAGAGAAGGGGGAGAGAATGAACATAGCTGATGTGAAACTAGTGATAATGACACAAAGATTGAGAGGTGAGTCGAACAGACAGTCTAGACACTAGGCAAAGAGAACAAGAAGAGACAAGCCGCAACCAGGCTGAAAGAGAAAAGACGAGAGAGGACTGGAGAGGAGAAAAACTGAAGAAGGATGTGGGAACAGAAGGAGAGAGAGAGAAAAGAGAGGATACAAGGCCTGTTAAAGGCTAATTACAGATTGCTTGTTTGTGTACATAAAGCTGTTCCCGCAATGCAAATATTTCAATGCTTCATGCACTCTTAATTCTCTATATGTAAAAAACTGATATTTGTGTATGTGAAATGCATTCTCTCTGCAAGAAAGGTTTGCTACATGATGTGTGTACGCTATTTATTTTAATGACTGGAGAGCAAAGAAATTTATAAATTCCTTAAAAGGATAGTTCACACAAAAATGAAAATTACCCCATTTACACACCCTCAAGCCATCCTAGGTGTATACGACTTTCTACTTGCAGACAAATAAAATTGGAGTTATACACCGATTAAGTCATAAACACATAGGATGGCCTAGGGGTGAGTAAATCATGGGGTAATTTTCATTTTTGGGTGAACTATCCCTTTAAAATCACAATGGAATTGAAGTAACAAAAAGAAATAATATAGGACAGGGACTTGATTCTATTGTTTGGTTGTTGATTGGATGGAGGAAGATGTGAATGTGAGCTTGCATTCGATTGTAAGAAAGGGGCAAAAAGAAACATGTATGGATGAATTATTCACAATTAGACCAATAAAAGCACTTTGAAAAACCAAAAAAGATTTAATTCCATTACATGCTAACTTGAACATGAAATAAAAACTGACCCAATTTACTTTCTTAATGAACAATCCTGGTCCTCAACAGAAAATGCATTAATTTGCTTAAATGGAAGCAAATCATCGTGTTTTCAAAAATTTATACAACTTTCCTTTTCTGCTGACATCACTTTGACCATGCAGGCTATTGGATGATATTAACCAATAGCCAAATGACATTCTAGCATTCTAATTGTTGTATTTAACACCCACTTTTTTACAATCCAATCAATTCCAAAATGAAGTCTCATCCTATATTTTTCCTTATTGAATATCCTATTTTACACAGAAAATCATAATTTCACATTAAGTAAAATGGGATGCAGGCATCAGTTTATCAATTCATTAATTTGAATTGACTTTGTTTGGTCATCCTGTTCAGCAGCTCAATATAGAAGAATCAGGCACAGAGACCACAGAGAAACACAAACCCGATTCTTCCTTGACACACTTTGAATTTCCTGATGTGATATTAGGTTGACATCTATAAAATCAAACTCTTCAGTGTAGAACAGGGGTCGGCAACCTTTTAGGCATGACGTGCCATCTTTAATTTTCTGGTTAGCCACTGTGCCCCCCGAACGGTAAACCCCGCCTATTTTGATTTGATTGGCTATCTCAGTCAATTTGACATTGACGAGCGCTATTAGACTGCTGAGGCTTTGATCTGAGGCTCCTAGTATGTGCAGTGGTCGTGCGCGTATCCGTAGATTAGCGCAAGTTAATTCTCACACTTTAATCGTATTTATAGCTCCTAACAGGCTGTGTGATTATGAGAAGTTATTACATCAAAATGTACGTCAGTATGCAGTTTTCTCTATTGCTCGCGTGCCAGCGATAATAACTCTGCGTGCCTCTGTTGGCACGTGTGCCGTAGGTTACCGACCCCTGGTGTAGAACATTCATGCAGATTTTTCAAAATTTTACTTATTGGTGTGACCACACTAACTCACAGCATAGAAAGAAGAAAGAGGGTTGAAATGGTTCTCAGACCACTTTCAATCAATTTCTCTAAAAAAAAAAAAAAAAAAAAAATTAAATAAAACAATTGACACACACACACACACACACACACAAAACCATCTTCAGGTCACTTACGTGACCAATGTATCAAAACATTTGTTGTCTGAAAAGTGCCTGACATGAGTCTTTGATGTTTAGCTTCTATTGCAGACATCGTCTCATTGAAAGCCTGTTGGATTTGTGCACTGCTCACACTCTGATCTAACCCTGCAGCAAAGGAGCAGGAAATTATTTCCTGACAGCCCTGCTTTACCCCCCACTGTGCACAAAAACCAACCTCTGAAGATGCTCATTAAACATGAATGGTTCACTACTGCTCGGAATGTGTTTAAATTCCATTGAAGTTTAAAGGAGAACATAGTAACTAAGTTACCTACTCGTAGCAGGTGGAGCTTTGATAATGTCCCAGGGAACTGATACATTAAATAGTAGGCCTAGAAAGTCATTCATTTCTTTAGCACCATAGTACTAACTGCTAAGACAAGTAACTATCACTATAGTAAAAAGAAAAATAAGAATCCTAATTGATAGATCATGTTTGTTATTAACTGTCACAAGCATAAAGGGATAGATCTGTCACCATCTACTCACTCTCATGTTGTTCCAAATATGTATGGTTTTCTTTCTTTACAAAAAAAGACTTAAAAGATATAAAAAATATTAATAACCAAGAAAAAAAAAAAACTGGAGAAAGAACGTCATACAGGTTTGGAACAACATGTAAGTGAATAAATGATGATTAAAAAACAATATAAGCCAAGCAAATTAAGAAAAAATATGGACAGCAGAACATGAGGTCACTCTCCAGAGAATGGGTTGTAATAAATGATCAATTACAAATGATAAAACACACCTTAAGTTATAAATATATATCCACTACACTTTGCTGCAACACTGCAAAGAATGCAGATGGAATTTGTATTCTTTGTCTTGAGCCAATCTGTGACATTTATATCCGCTATTGGTCAAATGACTTTGTGATACGGAATTCACAGGTCAGAGGTTACCAGATTTGAACTTCTGAATATACATTCAAGTTTCAGGCTGAATGGCTAAATGTGAAGATGGTATATTTTCACATTTTAAATGTATTATTTGTAACTTATTAAAAACATAAGCCATGAAGCAAATCATCATATCCTTAATTACTGCATATTGTGAAAAAAAAATGCACACAGTGTGACTGCAACAAATAACGAAACCTCTTTGCATCTGCTTGCATTTCCATGTGTTTGTATACATATAAATGTAAATGAATTAAACACAAAGTCTAGTGGGACCGTGGCCTTACACTAAAACAAAACAATGGTCACTTAAACAGTTGTTGCTAATCTAGTCATGTAGACTTAATTATGTCATAATTGTGATCGCTGTTCTACCCTCCCCTCTAAAATTTGCTTCACCTATTTCACACGGTGATTAATATGCAGCATTACCGAGGTCTCAAAGCCTCATCTCATTTCAGCAATCGAAATCAAGTCAAAGCCAGTTGATGTGATAATGATAATGCTAATATGCTTTCTCCACCCCAGGGAAGGATTGTTGCAACACAATTTGCAGTTAGCCCCACACTTTATTGACTCGACGTGAGAGTTGCTGCCAGCTGTTCATGTAGGCACCTTATCTTCTCACAACAGAGATGCAAGCCAGTCAAAACACGCTTAATGATTATATGATTAGTGATGGAGGAGAATCAATGACCCCAGAGACGAAATGATCACATTCGATTCAAAGGTACATGAACGTAATCGTTCATAAGCAAGCAGGTAGGACACACACAAATAAACAGAATCAATAGTGCAGTATAATAGCTTGGTTACATTAAGCGTATACTTAAGTCAAATGCAACTTTATGAAATCCACCAATACTGGTTTTAGGAAAGATGGTTTTAAAGTAAATACTATAGCAGGCTTGTATCCATTTAAATTTAGAGAAGGAAAATAATAGGGAGAATAATATTTAGATATAACATGCAATTAACCAGCACAAAAAGGCACTAGACATGGAAGAAAGGACTAAATAGCAATACTCACAGTAGGTCTTTCTGCACAGCTCTTCCACTACCTCAGGCTTTAGTTTGCTGTTGGATTTGCCCATCTCTCCAGCTGGCCGCAACGGTTTATCCCCACTCCCCCCAATCCCACCTTCCACTTACATTTAAAAAAAAAGAGAGAGAAAGAAGGAGAGAGGGAGAAAGAGGAGGCAGCACAAGAGACCCACAAGTCCTTTTAAATCGTGCTCTGCCTTTCCTCCAGACCGCAACAGTGTAAAAAAAGAGGAGGAAGGACAAGTAATTGAGAGGAGCAAGAACACAGAAGCAATGTGATTACAGCATGCAGTGCCTAGAGTTGTCTCTCCTCACTCAGAGGGAATGAGAGAGAGAGAGAAACAGAGAGGGCTTTAATCTGTTAACCGGTGTCCCTCCTCCCCTTTCCTCCACCTCCTCCAGTCCTCCTGCCAGTTCTGCGGTTCCCTCGTTGAATCAGTGGCTCTGAGCTGCGCTCAAGCTCAAGAGAGGCACTCTTCAATTGGGTGCGCGCTGTTGTCTGGCTCGGTCCACTGGAGGAGGAATCGATTCACTGACTGACTCAGACATGCAGACGCTTTCGTTGGCTCTCTCTGTGAGCATGTGTGTGTGTGTGTGTGTGTGTGTGTTGTCACCACTTTGTGTTGATGCTGTTGTCCTTGACAACAGAAACCACTCCCCCAGTGCTCTCTCTCCTACTGTCTGAAAATATCATTGTTTCCCTTAATACGTCCCTGACAAAGACTTTCTGGCCTTTCATTGTTAGTTTCATTAAAAGGCGCTTACTAAACTTTAATCTGATTAAAACTTAAAATTTGACCATTTTATTATATTTGACAAATATAAAATGTGTAGCCTACACACACATATGCATACATACATATAAATGTGTGTGCATGTGTATAACAGCAAATATACACTCAAAAAATTTTTTTTAAATTAATTATTAAATATTTACATCTATTAGATTTCATTTAAATAATCATATTTATTTAATCTTATTTTATTTTATTAAAAATCCTAAGAATCAACATTTTTTTTTTTTACTTTTGACTTTTTTTACTTAAAATTTAATCAAGAAAAAATGTAATTAAAAAATGTAATATAATATACAATTTAAATATAATAACATTTATTAAGATGATTTAAACGTGGTCACTGTTTAAAACAGTTTGGGGTTATTAGTACTATTGCATGAATCTCTTTCTACATTCATTTATGTTGACTCTGATATTGAAAATATGCATCACATTACTTTTTTAATTGGTAATCTTTGTGATCCGATAAAGATGGAAATTTTAATATATTATATTGAAGTAAAAATATATCTAAATATTAGACCTAAATATTGTACATACATGAATATACATAATCATAAATGGTTTTCCTTATATTTTCAGCAATTAAATTGTCATTCATATATATATATATATATATATATATATATATATATATATATATATATATACATACATACATAAGGCAAAGGCTGAAACCTTTAAGGACTTAATATAAACTGATATTCATGCACATTCATATGAATAATCCTAAAATAGGATTATAGTTGAGATTATAGTGCAGCTGTACAGAGGAAGGGCTCATAGTCTGTCATATTCTGATGAAGCCACAGCTATAATCTGCTGGCCCAGTTTAAGTCCAGGCCAATACACTCCTCAGGGGACGTTTAGTTTGTGCAGTGCTGTTCAAGCGTCAGAAAGAGAGAAAGGCAAATGTTTGATTTTTGTTTCTAAATGAAGAAGACAGAAACAGAAGAAGAGGACGCTGAGTCAGCTTCACGCAGCTCCATAAACACCCAGCAGCCTTTGCCAACAGCATCACCTAGAACACTTTCTGAACTACGGTGTAGACATTTAGTAGAATAACTATCTTGTAGATTTTACAAGTAGGTTGTAGTCAGTTAAATTTATAGTTGTTCTGTAGTTGTATAGGGTGACTGATTATTGTTCTTTTTCTAATTTAGAATAAAACTGAAATGTACCATAGTAATACAATTTTTTGACATGCAGCATGGTAGCTCCATAGTACCTGAGATTATCATGTAAATACATGGGATATAAATATGGTGTTCAGAACCACAGTACAAATCAAATAACCATGGTATTATCATTGGATACTATGATGATACATACCAGTATCATTTGGTAGAGCAAACTATGATTTACACTGATATTGTACAGCATCACAGTGGTCTCTGTGAAACATTGTGATTAACATAGTTCAATGAAAAGCAATTTTCTAAAACAGGATCATTCTGGAAAACTAACAAACAATACAGCCAAAAATCATTTGGAAGGTGGAAGAGGCCTATAAAGTGGCCTATAAATAGCGTTCAAGCAAAGAGAGAGAAAGTGAATAAATTTTCAGACTGATTTATGAGATATTGCACAGCAGGAGAACAAACTGGAAAGTAGCCAGGAGTTGAAAAACACTTTGAGTATTTTGTAAACGTCATGCAGAAAAAAAAAAGAAAGTATTTCTCTCATCATAAAAGGACATGTTGTGCCAAGCATTTGGCTTGGCAAGCAACACTTTTCTAAAATGATGGAAGCTATATTTGGTAACATTCATACAAGATATCTACAGTAGTATCTCAAAAGAGACTTTTATGTTAGATGCTTTCCTTTTAACTAAAGGTTATGGAACCTTTTTCTTCTGAAGTTTCCCTGGCCCAGAATACAAGGCTTAGTGGAGTCTTCAATCTGTGTCCGCACCTCTGAAAATGTTTCTCTCTCAGAAAATGAGACCACAAACCATACACAATATACCACTGGGCTAAACCAAAGATTTCAGTGGGAGTATATGCGTTACATGAACATCATTAAAGTTATTTCGGATTGCTTTTAACGACTTCTTTTCTTTGATTTGTCCTTGTACAGATTCAACGCAAACACCCAAATAAAAAATAGGCAACTCATGTTTATTGAGCTTGCCACTTTCCAGGCTTTGCAACTGTGATAATGCTTTTAACAGTTCAATAAACAAGAAATGAATATTGCATAACACTGTAGACACATTTTGCTCCAAAAAGAGTTCCAAACAAAGCCACAGCAGAAGCAACCCTCGAGTCTGCAAGGCAAGCTGCACACAACAGAAGTGTTTTTTCCTGAATGAATCCGTGTTACTGAACGAATCGCTTGAATGTATGATTCGATGATTCACCCACGTAAAACAGTGCACTTGATGCGCTTCGGAATGAATCAAGTGTTTTGGAGGAACCAGTTTATTGAATGATTCAAAGACTAATTTCAGGAACATTTCCTTGGTGCCACCTACTGGCATAATAGTTTCACCTGTAGAAAGAGTCACTGATGAACGCTCAGCCAATCAAATTCGATCTGTAGTATAGGATATTTACAGCTGGTTGTAAACAAAGAGAAAATACATTTTACCTAATTAAGAATGGGACTAAGATTAATAATCTTTAACACTGTGTGAATACTTCCACCAGTGATCAATTTAGCCAGATGATATTTTCAACCAATACAAACTCTAAAAGCTAAATCTGAGGTGTTCAATTTCATTTTGCTAATGGGATAAAATGATGATGATATATTAATAGCTTCTTTGACACTAGATTTTAATCAACCCTCAAACCATTTCTCCTGGCTTGCTATATTGCAGAGACAGTTTTGGCCAGACAGCTAATCTTTAACCCCATTCACCCTGGCCATTGACTAATACAATAAGCCTGGGTCAAGTGCTGTCTAATCCTGCTTTTAGTCACTCTCTTTTACACCATGTGCTACTATCACCACCATAAAGCTGGCTAACCCCTGACCTCCTAGTGGTACATGAAATACTGTACAGTTAGCCTTTTTTTAGAGATATCCACAGCTTCAGATTGAGTAGGCTAATTTAGCTTTAAAGTGATTTTAATAATACAAACCTTTAATCAAGCCAGATGAAATTAAAATGCAGTACTAAGTACTGTATAGTATGTGTATATCACATTATCTTTCAGTATAAACATAATGAACAACTAAGTTAATTTTAGCAAATAATAACCAAAAACGTATTTATCACCACATTGTTTTGTTATAAATAGACAATCCAAGTGACCTAAGGTAAGACGGACAATAAACTGTTGAATATTAAGTAATCAAGTAGCACATAATCACAGTTCTTCTGGGAATTATTAGATTCCAAATAAGGGATGAAATTTGCAAGACAGAACATCTAATGCATGTTAACATCTTGTGCTTCACTACATCTCTTCTAAACTAAATTACTGTCCCCATTATTATTAATAAGGGATAATGGATAGGAAATAAAATTAAATTGAAAGATTTTTCTCTTGCTTTATTTCCTATGTAGGCACAAGGGGAATAGAATTAGCAATTGCAATTCTCCCATCCTCAGCAGACAAAGCTCTTCATTAGTCCCTCTCTGATATTTTGTCAACATCAGATGCTCTTAATGGCACTTGAGCAGAAGTGAGCACAGCACTCCAGACTTGTGAATTAATTATAAGCGAGCCGTTTGATTCAGTGCTGTCAAATGTTTACTGTGTCCAAGCATGATAAGATACTGCTTTAACATTACAGTGTTTGTTATGATCGCTTTTTGTAAATATAAAGAGGTGTGGAAAATTTTGTCCTAATGTAATACCAGTCCTCTCCTGTGTATTCCTTATGTTGAAAAACAAAACCTTCATGTATGCAGAATACATAAAAAAACTGATACGAATAGTATCAGATATTTACACACTTATAACAAAATATAAAAGACAAATACAAATGAAACCATTGCACAATTTAATACTGAAACACAATTTCATAAAGCTTACTCAAAGATAACCGAAAATAAGCAAAATATTAAACATCAAAATAAAAGCCTCCATTGCATCACCAGCAACCATAAATTACAAGATCCCTGAAATCATTTTAATCCACGTTCAATACATTTGAAATACATGTTTCTGGACACACTGGATCTATTTCATGAAAATCCATCGTCATCCATACTTATTAAACCACAAATACTGAAAAAAATACAAAGCAGCTGTCATCAAATCTGACTCAGCTTGAAAACTGTACATCTTATTTTTTGTAACATTAATCTGGGTTATGTATGTTTTAAGGGCCTGCATATTTACATAAAAATAATTCATTTTGAGAACTCAGAGCAGGAAATAATTAATTTAATTTAATAGCTGAAAGAGACGTCGCTGGCGTGGCAGTTTTCTACACATCGCAGTGACCTCACATAGGCTTTCACTTGACTAAAGTGTACCTGTTAAAGTGCCCCAGAGTGTCCAAGATCAAGCAATGTGTAGGAAGGTCATAAATTAAAAAAAGAACCAAATAAAAAAAGATTTCCACACACACACACACACACACACAAAATCAAGGTAAAATAAAAATAAAGCACAGCACCAAGCATGTCAATTAAAACTACAGTGGCAAAGGGAATCATGGAGTGCCTTAATGTGAATTCTCCATACTGTCTGTGCAACATTTACAGAGATAGACATATATGTGGATATGGAACGCGGTGTCTTCACATGTGAACATGAGAGAAGGTCCACTGGGAATTCTGCACATGAATATTCCACATGTCAGTAGCTGGCCACAAAGTCCAGAGGCACACAGTACCGACAGAGAATTGTTTCTTCCATTATGCCATGCTCTCCCTCTCCTCTGATGGTCCGTTTGACAGTTTCTTCACTTTCTTAACACCCTCTCCCATGGCTGTTGAGGTAGTTACACTGAAATGAAAACGAAGAGCATCATTAACAAAAACAAACTACGATATGTAGCAAAAACAGGGATAATTTGTCATTTGCAGGTTTCATTTGAAGCCAAACACACTTAAATAGTCAACCACAAAATATTCAAGAGCTAAAACAGTTTCTACAACATATTGGTTTTGTGCTTCTTCAGTGCGGACATAAAAGAAGTTGAATCTTGGTCAGTAATGCTATTCTGAAATAGCTAACTAAAAACAGGGCCTCAAATAATTTCAGACTGTCCCAATTTTCTGAGGAAAGCCCTTTAGCGATTTAGCATGCATACAACTGATGTTTAATTCATGAAAGTCAGAATCTGTTTCTTTAATCACAAAACAAAACAATCATCTCTTAATCTTTCTGTTTTCAAAGAAGATTTGAACCACTGTGCAACAATTTTCAAAACAAACGTGTAATTAAACTTGGCGTTTATATTTTCGCATAAAGTAAAACACCTAGTGTATATGGTACTTTTGAATCTTTTCCCACTGGGCCATAAATGTTTGAATCACTTAAACAAAGATCACATTTGCATTCATTATTTTCTAATTTTACACAAACAGCACCTTATTTATATACAAGCATTTCCATAAAAATGTGACCATGAGTTCACTGGCTAAGCATTCTGCATTAGCGGCGAACATGGACAGAATGTTCTGAGCAGAAACTGAGATTAAGTGAGAGCGACACGCACGCATAAACTCTCTTGCTTTCATACTCTGCCCTTCTGTTCCTAATAATTATTTGAGCACAGATTGGACTGCATATGGCCACACTAGTACCAGCAAACTGTTCATGGCTCAGATGCACCACACATCTACAGTATGAGGACCTACTGTTGTTGAAGAAACATGACATTTACCCACTTGAGGTTCATTTTAATTCAGGTCAAATGTCAAAGAGGAGGAAAAAACACTGGATATGCACAGTGTACTAGAGTAAAATTAGGTGCAAACTTCAGTGAGTCCAGAACTGGACTTCAAGCAGCTTGGATTCTGTGCCTCTCCAGTCTTCCTCCAGACCTTGATTTCCAAATGAAATGCAAAATGTACTTTTATCTGAAAAAAGGACT
Organism: Spinibarbus caldwelli; assembly: GCA_039654775.1. NCBI lineage: Eukaryota > Metazoa > Chordata > Actinopteri > Cypriniformes > Cyprinidae > Spinibarbus > Spinibarbus caldwelli. The sequence goes on along the minus strand of JBCAMP010000210.1, from coordinate 4,957 downwards.
TTGGACCACTGAGCAACAGTCCAGTTCTTTTTCTCCTTAGCCCAGGTAAGATGCTTCTGACGTTGTTTCTGTTTCAGAAGTGGCTTGGTAGCCCTTTTCCTGAAGACGTCTGAGCGTGGTGACTCGATGCACTGACTCCAGCTTCAGTCCACTCCTTGTGAAGCTCTCCCAAGTGTTTGCATTGGCTTTGCTTGACAGTATTCTCAAGCTTGCGGTCATCCCTGTTGCTTGTGCACCTTTTCCTACCCAATTTCTTCCTTCCAGTCAACTTTGCATTTAATATGCTTTGATACAGCACTCTGCGAACAGCCACCCCTTTCAGTAATAACCTTCTGTGACTTGCCCTCTTTGTGGAGGGTGTCAATGATTGTCTTCTGGACCATTGCCAAGTCAGCAGTCTTCCCCATTATTGTGGTTTCAAAGAACAAGAGATACCCGGAATTTATACTGTAGGGATGGTCATTTAATGAAACTCAAATGTAAATATTCTAATATTTTGAGATCCTGGATTTTTGACTTTCATGAGCTGTAAGCTCTAATCATAAAAATTAAAACAAACAACAACAACAACAACAAAAAAAAAACTTTTGATATGTTTTACTTTACATGTAATTAATCTAGAATATATGAAAATTTCACTTTTTGAAATAAGTAAAAAAAAAAAAATTTAAAAAAAAAAAAAAAAACTTTCACGATATTCTAATTTTTTGAGATGCTCCTCTACTATTGATTAATAACCTCAGAGCTCAGGTCATTCATTTTCCCCCCTAATAGAGAAGGACATGTATGGGAAGTTATAACCAAACTGTTGCACTATATTAAAAGGTGCCTGAGATTGATCAAATAAATAAATAAATAAATAATAAAAAAAAATAAAAGCACAGGGCAGTTTGGACCTAAACTTTGAATGCTCATGAGAGCAATGCTCTCTATTTTTGTGGTTAGCATCATCCATCTTATCTCTGTTCTTTGCAAGACTCAATGAGGACAGCTGAATCAGGCCGCACCACAAGTCACCCAAAAAAAGTTTTTGGGAAAATAGGCCACAAAAAAGCACTCTGCTCATTCAGCTTGGGAGGAAGACAAGCAAGAGTAAAGCACAATGTCCTGTGTAAGGCAGGTGGGAGAGATACTGTGGGAAGAGGAGGAGGAGGAGAAGAAGGGGGAAAGTGCAAGCAAGGAACAAGGACATATGGAGTCACAGGGCTATTTTGGGAAAGTGCTGGGGTAGGGGGTGGATAGAGCACACACCGCCTGAGGGGATGCTGAATGTTGGGTGAATGGGAGATGGGGACTTGGGGGAAGGAGGGGAGGATGGGGGTTGTCGAGGAACAGAACTAGACTTGGACATCAGGGAGTGGAGAGGAACGCAATCCACCGAGACCTTTACAGAAAAAAATAAAAAATAAAAAAAATCATAAGGATGGGGGAAAAATGAAAAAGCCTGAAGAGATGAAAACATTAAAACACACTGAATCATCTGACCTGATGAGGCCACTGAAAATGCTTCGAAATAAGCAGCAAATGTTTGGGGGTGTGTGTGTAAATAAACGGGCATGACAGGTGGTCTCAGCTAGGGCATGTAATGAGGAAGGCTACTAGGTCCTCCAATCAGGAGGAACCCCCCTGGGCTTCTTCTAGAGCCATGACAGGTGGCTGGATCATTGTAAGCCTGTCCGTGTGACCAGGTCACAGCTGGTAACATAAGAATAAGAGGGTCACGGTATGTAGAAAAGCTGTGTGTGAAAACACATATAGAAGAAAGATGCCCTTATTATTGTAAAATGCAAAAAATGAGAGAAATAAGTGTTCAGAGAGTCTCATGATCTCTTGTGCATTGTTATAGTCATCTGTCATCACAGGCTCTCTGTGCTGTGAGTGAGTCACATTATCTTGAGGAATCAAATTGTCCTTGATCTTTTGAGATAAAAGAATAATGCACTATGAAAACATGTCAAGGTACAGTCCATTCTTCCATTCAGACTTGTGTGAACGCTGGAAAGCAGAAATGTTCTTGAAATGTCTTGTCTTGTTACATCCACCTTATTTTTCAATGTGGAAGTAAGCTGAATGTGGAAGGCTTCAGATTCATTATAGTTCAAACAAATGGAAGAATAATAAAGAAATAAAACTCTTAAGGCTTTAAACCAGTGTGAATGATTACAATAATAATTATATATTATAACATAATATACCAGTTTTCAACATCAAGCAGCATAAAAGAACATTCAAGTAAAATGGCAGTGCCCACTCGTTAAAAGTACATGTTAAAAATAAGGTAGAAATTAACCAGTTGCTGTGCATTTATGTATGATTTCTTACACATCGTCCATCTCCATGTCTTCATCCTCCACAGACAGCAGTAGGTAGGGGTTGTAGGAGGCTGGCCGGAACTTGTGTCCAGTTAAGAAGAAGAAGGTCAGAGTGGCCAGCTCATCCAGCAGCTACAAATAAAGAACAAAACAAAAAAATAAAACCATCAATATACTTTTTTCCATTTTACTAATAATTTAATTTTTTAAATTAATCTTAAACATTCTAAACACTATGTACTTATACTATGCACCATGTACTCAATCTAGTATGAACTTCATAAGATTTGTCATCCAACACTGGAGTCCGCTACACAAGGAAAGCTGTGACTGTTAAATGTATTAAGTGTTCAACAATCCATATTATATATTTTTTGCTTAAGTGTATTTGAAGAATGGAATAGAATTGGGCAGAAGTACACAAACTAGGATGCATTTGCATTTTACACAATTCATTTATTCTGAGATTGAAATAGTTTTGAATAAGCATTTGTAACACCATATTGGGATCTTATTGATTTTAAGAATTAGAAGTAAAACTTCACAAAGCTACTGAAGTAGGCTCAAAACATTAAAAAGTGCACTACTGCCACAAATCCACACTGGAACACAGGATACCTACGGTGGGCTCAGGTCAAGTGTTATTTATAAAGAAAAAGAAAAACATAATTGGCCTCATGGTTTTTGAACATTGACCAACCAAACAATCAAACCAAAGAGAGAATTGAAATTGCATTTAAAATGGCAAAGCTGCATGTTTACTTACTGAAGTTAATAATGACTTCAATTTCCTTTAACCTGCTTTAAAGGGGTCATGAACTGAGAAACCAATATTCCCTTGATCTTTTGACATAAGAGGTCATTGTGCTATAAAAAAATCTTTAATCTTTAAAAAAGTTTCAGAACTCAAAACTTTCTTGTTAGTCTAAATATAGCTTATATTGAAGGCAGTCTGCCAAAACGACAGCTTGTGGAAATGTACTAATCTATTACAGAAGAAGATCTACGCCTGCTTCTACATCGCTGCCTGTTTAGCCCCGCCCAGACTCACGCAAGTAGTGTAAATAACAGGTCTATGCAGAAAACAAACAATAAAGATGGCTCCAAAGACAACAAGAAGCTTTGCAGTGCCAAGTTGTGGAAGAACAGTCTTTGCATTGCCTTCCTTCCGATCCCAACGTTAGGAAAGTGTGGATGAACTTTATTTTCAATGAAATTCCAAATTGCGTCAGTAAGAACTTGGTCCTTTGTTCACTTCATTTTACTGCAGATTTGTTTACAAACAAGTAGGGCTGTCGCGATTCATAGATTTTATTCGACTATTCGATTTTTAAAAATCCTCGACTTCATTTTGCTGGCGTCGACTAACCGGTAAAAAAACGGAAGTGGCGCATTTCACGGACGAGAATCCATATAACACATTATTAGACTGTTTTCCAAGGCTGCATGATATATTAAACCCATTTAAAAATCATAATTAAGCATAATTGTCAATTTACAAACGCTACGATTTAATTAAATCTATGCGATGCAGTTCTAATACAGTATATGCGCTTTTAATTATTTACATGCGTGTAGGTTAAAGCGTTACTCCACCCCAAAATGAAAATTTTATCATTAATCACTTACCCCCATGTCGTTCCAAACCCGTAAAAGCTTCGTTCGTCTTCGGAACACAATTTAAGATATTTTGGATGAAAACCGGGAGGTTTGTGACTGTCCCATTGACTGCCAAGTAATTATCACTGTCGAGGCCCAGAAAAGTATGAAAAGCATCGTCAGAATAGTCCATCTGCCATCAGTGGTTCAATCGGAATTTAATGAAGCGACGAGAACACTTTTTCTGCGCAAAGAAAACAAAACAACGACTTTATTCAACAATTCGTCTCCTCTGGTTCAGCGTAGCGCCATTTTGGAGAATATCCGCTGGACGCAAGCAGCGTACGCTCTTCTGTGTCAGCCGCATACCGAATACGCTGTTTTCATTCAAATCAAAGTGTAAACAAACGTAAAAGACGTTTCCTTGTGGTGAGGCTGACAAAGAAGAGCGTACGCTGCTTGCGTCCGGTGGATATGATGTCCACATATGCATTTAATTACAGTGGCTATAGCATTTCTGTCCTAAAGAAATGGCCAAATATTAAAGATTAAGGGGACATTTGAATTAAATGGTGCTTGGTCAATATTAAACAAGGAGTAGATCGCACAGTAATGTGTAAAAACGATCCTCAGGCCGTTGGCACCCCCTGCAGGCCTTTGTTGTAATGTACATTAGCTCTATTGTTTTTCATACATTATGTATTTTAACAGTTTTGTTCTATAAAACCATATGATTTCTTGCTTTTGATACTTTATTTGAACTAATTATTATGGCCTCATTCTATTATATATGTATTTTAAGTAATTTTAAAGGCTATTGTTCACTTACATCTATTTTTATTACCACAAAAAAAAAAAAAAAATAATAATTATAGAGCCCTATGAAATCTGTTTTATTTCCAAATTCAGTTTTTTCCATTTTAATTTTTCCAAACTTTGTTTTAATGGTTAAATTAAATTTTATTAATCAGAAAGCCTGTCTTATTAATTGAGTTTTACAGTTTTATCTTTACCAAATTCTGTTTTCTGTTTTCCATTTTAATGGT
>JBCAMP010000209.1:0-284202 GCA_039654775.1 Spinibarbus caldwelli | reverse complement strand
TTACATTTTCATACGTTGAAAAATTTTTTATTTTTTTGTAATTAGACGCTGCAGCTCATAGAAGTAAATCTCGTTTACTAGTATATATACAAATATATATATATATACAATCTTTTTCTTTATAGCATGACAAAGTCACAGACACCCTATTTTATGTGTACTAATCATTTTACAATCAAAGAGTGATGTAATGGGGCAGAGATGATAAAAAGCAGCATATTTGTACACGTACGGGGTATCTGATCGTACTTCCTCTTAGCTCAGGGAAGAATAACCTCACACTTTAAATTTGTATCGTGATAACCTAATAAATACGATCAATGAGATTATACATAGTACATTTGATCTCCTTCTGGATGGAGCTGTATTCACACACACACACTGCCACATTATATTCACGTTTTGTGATCGAGACTCTTCATCGAGTGTAATTTGGACTGACCACAGTACTGTGAAGCGTCTCGCATGATTAAAACCATTACTACAAGCAGCAAGTGGAAGACGTGTACAGCCTCAGGTGAGAGAATGGTGTTCCATACCAAACATTTTCCCATGATGCACAGTGCGTATGCATGTGTGGGGCTGTGCAAGGATGTCGTTCAGGAGGAACTACTACTACCCAACTACCGCACCAGATTTCTCTCTGAAAGACTTCTCTGTCACTTTCTCTCTCTCTCTCTCTCTCTCTCTCTCTCTCTCACACTCACTTGGAAGAGCAGAGCAGCTAAAACGAGCGGCATCGGTTACTACGTACAGTATATTGCTTCGAGAAAACGCTTCTAAAATATTAAGGGCTAGTCATCCTCAATAATCTAAAGTGCCTTTTCTGTGAGAGTTGAGCAGGGCGGCTGAACTGGCCCTCTGATGCTGGGATATGGCCTTATACTGTTCATTTCATATTCTTTCACAGACAATCTCTTCAACACATTGGCACACGCACACAGACACACATCGACATATCCAAGGGACATCAAATACGTCGGTCCTGAAATCAGGCTGTCAGGACAAACAGAGCGACAGAGACAGAGAAATGCAAGTCCTGTCTTCTCTCTGGAAAGATGGAGGGATGGATGAGTAAATAAAGGTGTGGAGAGATGAGTCATTTGCTTTTTCCCGAAGTGCTGGAGCCCCTGGAACTCCGGTCTCCTCGTTCGCCCCTCTCTCTCTCCCCTCGTTCTCCCCTCTCTCCTCTTTCAGCTCTATCTCCTCTCTCCTTCTCGGAAGTGTCCCTCTTTTCTGAGCTTCTGTCCGATGCCTCTATTTTATCCGATCGGTCTGAACGCTCAGACTTCTCTGACCTCTCTGATCTCTCCGCCCCCTCGGATGGCTCCGCCCCTTCAGAACGCTCCTTGCGCTCTGATTTGTCGGGGTCGGTGGAGGAGTTTGTGGCTTTCTCCCACTTGGCGATTTCTTCAATCTCCTTCAGGCTAGCGTTGATGCTGTTGACCCAACCTTTCAGATCCTCCTGTAAGACAGAACACACACTTGTGATATGGCCACAATAGCCAGAATATTTACCAAACAACTATGATCTTTTTCACTCAGGTGGGGCTTTGTCTGACATACCTCATCCTTAGCCAGGAAGATATAGTCCCCTTCAGCAGTGGTCCTTAAAAACATTAGAAACACATACAGGTGCATCTCAATAAATTAGAATGCCGTGGAAAAGTTAATTTATTTCAGTAATTCAATTCAAATTGTGAAACTCGTGTATTAAATAAATTCAATGCACACAGACTGAAGTAGTTTAAGTCTTTAGTTCTTTTAATTGTGAGGATTTTGGCTCACATTTAACAAAAACCCACCAATTCACTATCTCAACAAATTAGAATACTTCATAAGACCAATAAAAAAAAAACATTTTTAGTGAATTGTTCGCCTTCTGGAAAGTATGTTCATTTACTGTATATGTACTCAATACTTGGTAGGGGCTCCTTTTGCTTTAATTACTGCCTCAATTCGGCGTGGCATGGAGGTGATCAGTTTGTGGCACTGCTGAGGTGGTATGGAAGCCCAGGTTTCTTTGACAGTGGCCTTCAGCTGATCTGCATTTTTTGGTCTCTTGTTTCTCATTTTCCTCTTGACAATACCCCATAGATTCTCTATGGGTTCAGGTCTGGTGAGTTTGCTGGCCAGTCAAGCACACCAACACCATGGTCATTTAACCAACTTTTGGTGCTTTTGGCAGTGTGGGCAGGTGCCAAATCCTGCTGGAAAATGAAATCAGCATCTTTAAAAAGCTGGTCAGCAGAAGGAAGCATGAAGTGCTCCAAAATGTTTTGGTAAACGGGTGCAGTGACTTTGGTTTTCAAAAAACACAATGGACCAACACCAGCAGATGACATTGCACCCCAAATCATCACAGACTGTGGAAACTTCACACTGGACTTCAAGCAACTTGAGCTATGAGCTTCTCCACCCTTCCTCCAGACTCTAGGACCTTGGTTTCCAAATGAAATACAAAACTTGCTCTCATCTGAAAAGAGGACTTTGGACCACTGGGCAACAGTCCAGTTCTTCTTCTCCTTAGCCCAGGTAAGACGCCTCTGACGTTGTCTGTGGTTCAGGAGTGGCTTAACAAGAGGAATATGACAACTGTAGCCAAATTCCTTGACACGTCTGTGTGTGGTGGCTCTTGATGTCTTGACCCCAGCCTCAGTCCATTCCTTGTGAAGTTCACCCAAATTCTTGAATCGATTTTGCTTGACAATCCTCATAAGGCTGCGGTTCTCTCGGTTGGTTGTGCATCTTTTTCTTCCACACTTTTTCCTTCCACTCAACTTTCTGTTAACATGCTTGGATACAGCACTCTGTGAACAGCCAGCTTCTTTGGCAATGAATGTTTGTGGCTTACCCTCCTTGTGAAGGGTGTCAATGATTGTCATCTGGACAACTGTCAGATCAGCAGTCTTCCCCATGATTGTGTAGCCTAGTGAACTAAACTGAGAGACCATTTTGAAGGCTCAGGAAACCTTTGCAGGTGTTTTGGGTTGATTAGCTGATCGGCATGTCACCATATTCTAATTTGTTGAGATAATGAATTGGTGGGTTTTTGTTAAATGTGAGCCAAAATCCTCACAATTAAAAGAACCAAAGACTTAAACTACTTCAGTCTGTGTGCATTGAATTTATTTAATACATGAGTTTCACAATTTGAGTTGAATTACTGAAATAAATGAACTTTTCCATGACATTCTAATTTATTGAGATGCACCTGTACATTTATAAAAATTGGTAAAGTGTTCGAAGGGAAAGATCACACAGAATTAAGTGTTTGTGGCTTTGGCATACAGTACACTACAATGTTTTTGAAAGAAGTCCCTTATGCTCACTATTTCTGCATTTAATTAAAACTACAGCAAAACAGTAATATTGTGAAATATTATTACATTTCCTATTTTAATTTATTTTAAAATGAAAATTATTCCTGTGATGGAAAGGCTGAATTTTCAGCAGCCATTACTTCAGTTTTCTGAGTCATATGATCCTTCAGAAATCATTCTGATATGCTGATTTAGTGCTCGAGCAACCTTTCATCTGATTATTAATGTTGAAAACAATTGTGCTGATTAATATTTTAGTGCAAACTGTGATGCATTTTTTCAAGATTCTTTGATGAATAGAAAGTTTAAAAAGGCAGTTATTTTAAATGTAAAGTTACAAAGTAATAATGTGGCAAAGATTTCTGTCGCGTTTGATCTATTTAACGCATTCTTGCTGAATTGAAGCATTAATTTATTTTAAAAAGAAAAAAAGAAAGAAAGAAAGAAAAGGGCAATCCTTCAGTATGTCCCACCCCATATCTTTTTTGTTTCAATAGGAAATAAATTAACACTAAAACTGCGAAAAGCACAGGGAATTTAATGGTATCGTTTCTTAAAATTCAATTTCTGCATAATTATTTGTCATTGCTTTTGTAGATTAGCAGGCAATACAGTAGTCATTACAGATCACACTGAGTTAATTTTACCTGAGAATGAAGACATTCTTCTTCTTTTTATATCCGTTGGTAGTGTCAAATTCGCAGATGGCCAAGTTAAGAAGTGGCTCATCATTGTAGGGTGTTGTTTTGTGTCGGGCATCCTTGTAGAAACCAATCTCCCCTTGCTTGAGCACGCAGAACAGATTTACCCACGACTTGCTGCAAGAGGTTTAGAAAGTTAGGAATAACTTTGTGAGTTATTAGCCCTCACCAAGGCATTTAATATTGCTATTAGCAAGCAAACACACTTATAACGGCATTTCTAATACACTATTGGTCCATGACCACAACTAAGTCCCCTCCAATATTCAAAATAGTGGTTGATCACAATATGCATTTTAAATGATGGATTCATTTGTACCCACATCTTTGACTATTCATATTTCATTTGAATGATGAACCTCAGTATGCTGTATACAACCCTAACCCTATACTGGATGTAATATAAATTCAGTATGTCCAGATCACTGTAAATAAATCAAATTCAGTTAGTGGTTATTCACCATGCTATTTACCATGAGGTACATCATTTACCAGAATGTAATCTTTCTCTAGCTTGTAAAATGGCAGGGTAGGTCATGCAGCATCAAGTTAATATACAACAACTGATGTAATTTATGCTTGCATACTGTGTTCGTATACTATCTACTAGCAATGCATGCTATTCTGAACACAGTGTCAACATTAGCATAATTAGCTATTAGCTTGGTAACAGGATTTCTAGTGTATTAGCAATAGCGACGAAAAGAACTTAGATTATTCATAATAAAATGATGGGGGAAAATCGTGAAAAAAGTCAATAGAGATCATGTCAGGACATTGCAATTTTTATCAGCTAGTAAGAAACACCTATTCGGGCTTCTCTCTTTCCCTTCCTCTTCGTGTTTCCTGTACAGGAAGCCCTCATGTTGAATGGTGTGGGTAGGAGGCTGAGGTGTGGATGGGATGCTCTGAGCAGGTGCAGAACGGGACCTCCGTGGCTCCTCAGGCTCTTTTGGACGAGGTCTTCTTCGTGGTTTGGGGCGGTCTCGAGCTCGAGGACGATCCAGACGGCTCACTGGCGCAGAGAGGCTGCTGGGGGTTCTGTACACCTCTCCCTTCGCCTGAAAAATATTCTTTGTGAATGTACGAAGCAGAATTGTTCATTAAAGAAAACAAAAAAGTGAACTATAAAAAAATACTAAATGGTTGTATATGGAAATTAGGCGTGTTGTGCATCACATTGTCAAATCTTCCATCTCCAAATAAAAATATATAAATACTGTATCTGCATACAGCAAAGTCAAAGTCTGCATAAGAACAGTCTTACCTTAACAATAAAATGAACAGAGATACTTAAGAGTCAGAGCTGCTGACTAAAATGCTTGGGGATCAGTCCCAAGTTTCAGAGGATGCAAGGTGACCCAGAAAGTGGAGAATTACTGAGATCACAATTCTGCTCTATCACTATTGTGCCCTTGAGCAAGACACAGAACCAAGATACTCCAGAGGCACTGTACCTGCAGTGAGTCTACTCTTATTTCTCTTTGCATGACACAAATGGTAGAAAAATCCTCAAATTTTAAACTTTAGCGGTGTGTGGACTGATCTTCTTCAAAACAAGAATCGCCTGAACATACACTACTGCTTAAAAGTTTGGGGTCATTAAGATTGTTTTTTTTCTTTAGAAAATGAATATTAAAAAAAAAAAAAAAAAAACCTTAAGATCTTACAGAAAAAAATATATTTCTTAACTTTCTTAAGAACTAAATCAGCATATTAGAATGATTTCTGAAGGAACATGTGACTGGAGTAATGGCTCTTCAAAATATATTTAAATAGAAAAATGTTATTAAAAGTTATTATTACTGTTTTTACTGTATTTTTGATTAAATAAATGCAACCTTAGTGAGCACAGAGTTCAATTCATTCAAAACCTTTAAAAAATCATACCGACCCCAAACGTTTGAACGGTGAAGTATTACTAATTGTGCAGATGATGCATTAAAATGGTGAGGGGGAATATGATGCATGATGTGAATTAAATCTATGATAAATATTAAATTCCAGTACAGACTCAACACATACATGACAAGCTTCTCTCTCCTGCACTTGCTCAACAATCTCAGCCATAGTGGAACGCTTCTCCCTAAAAAAAAAAAAAAAAAAAGATGAGAAAGCCAACTAAGTTAGATACCCACATACAGATAAGCACACACACACACACACTTTGTGTGACTTCTATGTTTTTATATTGGGCTATTTCTATTTTCTATTCTCAAAACTTTTTTTTATTAGTTTTTATATACTATTATTATTTTTAATTAGGTTTTTTTTTTAGTAATTTTAGCACTTCATCTTATTTTATTTAAGTTAGTTGCCACGGCAGCGTTTCTAACTTTCAGATTTTATTCCAGATTTATTTCAGTTAATGAAAATGACATATTATCATTTTAAATAAGCAACGGCAACAGTTTTAGTTGAAAGTTTTAGTTAACAATAACAACACTTCATTACTATTGTTTATTAAGCTTCATTGAGACTATTGGCTGATTTCAGGTTTTACTCTTCTCATGTCGATCTTTAACACTTACCCAAACACTAAATGTACTCCTAAAAGCAAACGTTCTGCTTTTTAGAATAAAATTTCCTTTACCTAATTTAGAAACACTTTTTACTTTTAAGGCATCTCAGAAAGGAGGTTTTGTTCCCAAAATATAGCCAAGCAAACACACATACACAAACACTCACCCAGATGGTCTCTTGTCAGATGGCTCTTTCCCAGATTCTGCATCGCTGGAGTCATGTTTCTGTACTCTCTGCCTACCGCTGCCCTCCTGCTCACTGGACGACTGTCTCTCGATTCTTCGACGGTAGCGTTCCTGCCTAACGATCAGTGGGAGCTCATTAAGTCGTGCCTGGATCTCTTGCTCACTGGAGGTCTGTCGGCCAAGCCGGTACTCTCTCTCCCGCCTCAAGTGATCCATTTGCGGGTCAGATCGGCTCCCGCGGGGGTCTCTCTGTAACCGGCTGTGGATCATCTCCAGGGAGGGGTCCAGGCCCATAGGAGGAGCTGGCATGTTTGCTGCTCCACCGGCGAGCTGCGCTCGGTGCGCCTCCAGTAAAGGTGGAACAGCTTTGTGAATGTGGTTGATTTTGGGCTGAAGGCAATCAGCTTTCAGGTACTGCCAAGCATATCCCATTTTGGGCTCCACTCCCACCCCCACAGCACCTAAATGGTTCAGGCTGTGGTAGCTGGAGCTGTCTTCTCCTAAAACACCCTGATGGTTTAGTCCAGTGTAGCTGGAGCTGTTCACCCCCAAGACACCAGCTTGTTGGTTTAACCCCTGATAGCTAGAATTATCCAACCCTGAAACACCTTGTTGTTTTAGCCCATGGTAGGAAAGACCCTCCGTCACGCCCCCTGATGGCTGGTTCAGCCCGTGGTACGAGGAGCCGTTCATGACGGGCGTGTAAGGGTTCAGGGTGGATCCGAGTCGCTGAGCGAGTGTGTTCGCCATGGTGTGTTCTGTGGCGTGCATGAGGTCCAGCCCGGGCTTGGACTCCAGAAGTGAGTCCTGAAGAGGGTTACGGAAGAGAGAGGAGGATGAAGATGAGGAAGAGGAGCTGGGCACAAGACAGGAGAGAGGGAACATCTGCCTGCTGAGGAGAGAGGATGTAGAGGGTGGCTTGTTCAGTTCCTCCTTCATTTTCTCTGCCTGAAGATGGAGAAGAGAGATAAAGATATTGTAATTCTTAGTTTTATGTTATTTATATGCAGGGCCAGTGCCACGTCAACAGAACAATCCTGCCCCCTCAGTCACGATTAATGTGAAAAGGGATTTTAATGGATAAAAGTTTTTTTTGTTTTTTTTTTTAAATCATGATTGCCAAGTGCATTAGCTTTTTAACATTAATATTAGATTACTAAACAGCAACATTTTAGATTAGGACAGTGTGTTTCACAAAGGCACATTTTGATGGGAACATTTGACACATTTGAACCTACATTGCATTGAACTTCCCATGCCACTGTAAGGTTGAAAATAATCAAAGACTTCTGCTTTCCTGTCCCAAACCTATCTTGAGTAACAAAAGGGCCATTTGGCATTCCTGAAGGCACAGGGGTGCTGATAGAGATCAAGGTCTGTAGGCCAAGATGTGTATAAATTGGGGGTCTACTAACTGTCACACCTTTTGCACAGTGGGTGAAGCTGTAATCTGCTGATTGGTCAGTTTGAATGTCTCACGTGTGGTTTTTAGTCACATGGTCAAGGAAGGGATAAAAGAAGATTGTAACTGTTGCTCTGGCTCCTTTTTCTTTGCTCTCTCTTTTCTTGGCTGGCTATCTCTCTCTCTCTCTCTCTCTCTCTCTCTCTCTCTCTCTCTCTCTCTCGCTCTCTCACACACACACAGGTAACATTTTACATACATGTTGGATACAATGAACTGGTTATGTTTTACCATCCTTCATCTATTTTGTAACTAATTCAAGTGTAACCATAACAAAATACTGTTATTAAACCATTTCAATTATAAATTATGTGCTAACTAGTCTTGATTCAAGGTTAATATTGAAGTGCTACCTATTGCAATACAATATATTCACTTAATAGTAATGCTCTCCCACATATTTAGCTATTCTAACTTATTTCCGTCATTGGTATAAGTGGCAGTGGGTGGTAATAGACTAGAAATGTACAGTTTTATACCATCGTGCTGATAATGTTTCTTTAGTCATTCGGCAGTCCTACAGCCTGAACCACTGTAGGGAATCCACCCTTTCACCATTAAGAATGTATATTTACGGAGTATGCAAAAGGTATGATGAAGTATTTTTTCCATGTTCAGTGAGTTTGATAATTGGTCGTAATTAGTTTATTTCACTGCATTGTTATTGTTGTCTCCGGTTGCAGTTCAGGCTGTTCTCACCATTATGCATCTGTTTAATGGGTCACAATGAGTGTGAAGCAGTCACAAAGTACTGCAGACACAATTAATTATATTTGGTTGTGGTGGTATCATGGTAACTTGTGTGTATTCATGCAGGCCTGCTGAAAATGTGTATCTAAGACATAAAAGGTTGGCCTAGGCAATTTTTCTTTTTGTTTTATATAGTAATAATATTATTTAGTGCTTTCCTATCTGTTAGTTGCTCAGTAGCTTTTAGTTTCATAGCTGTAGCAACAGCAGGTCAGTTTATGCCAGACAAATACATGAATGGGCCACTTCACATATAGTTGGGGATGTTACTCTGCGTTATGTCATCAGCCCCTTTTGTTACTTCAGACCCTCTGCAGTGCTGTGCTGGTGCTGACTGTTTATACATAAGTCTTTGTTTCCATAATGACCTGGCGTAACGAGCTGAAATGATCCTTCCACGTGGACGCGGCCTTCCGGAATGCTTCATGCCGGCGAATCAGTTCCTCCACCTCGTCTGTCCCGCCACCTGCCTCACGGGTATTTGGAGTGATAGGTTCCTTGATTGTGAGCCAGGACTGCTCCGCCGATCCCGGCTGGTTAGACTGCAGCCTCTGCTGGGCTGGAGGGTACAAATAAAGGTTGTGGATAACTCTGAGAAAGTATCAGATTGGCAGACCATTAACATGATGTTACAACAATGTCATCACTGACCTTGCTGAAGCTTCTCCCAGTGTTGTTCCCATCGCTCGTTCAGATCTTTCTGCTTTGCCATGATATACTCCAGCTTCTCCTTTACCTGGATCGGAGGGTATGTAATCATTTATGAGCAGAACACTGATGGCAAGTGATCCATGTTCAATGAAAAATGCAAAAATTTATGCAAATGTGCAGTATGCAAGAGAAACAAAATTTAAATCCTTAGACCTTTCCACTACTGTTCAAAAGTACGGATGCATTATTTTGAAGATTAAGACATTTATAATGTTACAAAATATTTTTATTTCAAATACATTCTGAACTTTCTGTTCATCAAAGAATCCTAAAAAAAAAAATATTGATTTCCACAAAAACAACTCGGCAAATCAGAATGATTTCTGAAAGATCATATAACACTGGACTGCAGTAATGGCTGAAAAAAATATTTTTGCCATCACAGGAATGAGTTACATTTTAAAATATTATTCAAACTGTTATTTTAAATTTGAATAATATTCCACAAAATTACTGTTTTTACTGTATATTTGATCAAACCCTTGGTGAGCATGAGAGACATTTTTCAAAAAACAAAAAACAAAAACAACCTTACAAACCTCATGTAACAGGAAGTCAGACTCGAGACACAGGTGAGTTAGACTCAAGACGGGTTTATTGAACAGTTTGCAGGAGATCAAGGAACTGGTGAGTATAGGAGATTCAGAGTCTTTAACTGAACTGGAGCTGATACTGATAGTGATGTTCTCGATTACCAGGTCTGACGGAGATGGTGAGGATCACGGGCTTTCCAGGAGCTGGCATGACAGAGCTGGATGTAGGTAAGTAGATGGAGCACACACACACAGGAACACACGAGGAGAACACAGAAGGTCAAGGAGACTAGGAGCAACAGGTAAGTAGTTCAGCATAGGTTTGAGTCCTTTTCCACTTGGGAGACCAGACAATGTGACTGTGTGGACTGTGCGTTCTTATAGTGCTGTGTGGGTGGTTGGTGAATGACAATCAGGTGTGCGTGATCAGTATTCTGGTGATTGTGAGCGCTGATAGGTGGAAGAGCCTGGTGTGTTCGTGACAGAACCGGTGGGTGATAGGGTTTGAGCAATGAAACATGGAAGGTGGGGTGAATCCTGTATTGTGATGGAAGTTTGAGTTCATACGTGACTGGGTTGATTTGCCGGATGACGGGGAAGGGAACAATATACCTGGGACTCAGCTTCTTACAGGAGAGGCGCAGCCGGATGTCCCAAGTGGAGAGCCATACCTTTTGTCCTGGCAGGAAGATGGGAGCAGGGGCTCTCCGGACATCGGCATGGTGTTGATGGCGTCTTACTGCCCGCTGTAGATGTTGGTGGGCTGAGTCCCAGACCCTCTCACTCTCCTGGAACCAATGGGTGACGGAGGGAACCTCTGAGGGTTCCCCAGACCAGGGGAACAGAGGTGGCTGATACCCGAGTACGCACTGGAATGGAGTGAGATTCGTGGAGGGTTGCCGGAGGGAGTTCTGTGCGTACTTGGCCCAGGTAAGGAACCGGTTCCAGGAGTTCTGGTGGCCATGGCAGAAGGTACGGAGGTATCGGCCTATCTCCTGGATCTTTCGTTCCGTTTGTCAGTTGCTCTGTGGGTGATATCCTGAAGATAGCTTGACGGTCACACCTAGGAGGGAACAGAAAGCTTTCCATACACATGAGATAAACTGTGGACCTCTATCAGACACGATCTCTTCAGGTATGCCAAAATTACGGAAGACGTGATTAAACAGTACCTCCGCAGTTTCCATTGCTGTTGGGAGCCCTCTCAGAGGAACCAGACGGCAGGCTTTTGAAAATCTGTCCACCGCAACCAGGATGCAAGTGTTGTTGTCAGAGGCTGGGAGGTCCGTGACGAAATCTACTCCCAGGTGTGACCATGGATGCCGGGGAACAGGGAGAGGTAAGAGTGGAGCGGTCGGTAAGTGGCGAGGTGTTTTAGCCATGGCACATTCCCGGCATCCTCTCATGTACCTTCTGATGTCATTCGCCATTCCAGGCCACCAGAAGCGATCTTTCAACAGTGAGAGGGTTTGATTGGTCCTGGGATGACCAGTGCCCAAGGAGGTGTGCGTTGAATGAATGAGTGGTGTTCGTTGACTGCGGGGAACGTAGGTGTGATCTGGGGGACACCCCGGCGGAGCGGGATCAGAGACACTGGCTGCTGCAATGTCATCATCTAGGGTCCATTGGATCGGGCTAACAATGAGCTCAGGAGGGATGACATTCTCTTGGATTCTCAGGTTGTTCGTCTGGAGCATGCAGTCTTGACAAAGCGTCTGCTTTGGTATTCTTTGTCCCTGGTCGATAGGAAATGGTAAAATGAAATGGGATAAAAAAACAAGGCCCACCTGGCTTGTCTGGGGTTTAGTCTCTTGGCCTCACAGAGATATTCAAGATTCCGGTGATCCGTATAGACAACGAAGGGATGACGGGCGCCTTCTAGCCAGTGTCTCCATTCCTCCAGGGAGAGCTTGATGGCGACTAGCTCTCTATTCCCAATATCATAGTATTGCTCAGCCAAGGTTAATTTCCGGGAGAAGAAGGCACATGAATGGAGTCGGGGTAGGTTCCCCTGCTGCTGTGAGAGAACGGCTCCTACTCCTGATGTGGAGGCGTCGACTTCCACGACGAATGGTCTCTTGGGGTCAGGATGCACCAGGAGTGGAGCCGTGGTGAAAGCCTCTTGTAGTTTCTTCATGGCTGTGGTGGCTTCTGAGTTCCAGGACAGAGACTTGGGCTTGCCTTTCAGGAGATTGCTTAGTGGTGAAGTGATGGAACTGTAGTTCAGGATGAATCAACAATAGAAGTTGGAGAAACCTAGGAATCGTTGGAGTTCTTTAATAGTGGTTGGTATGGGCCACGTCTTAATCGCTTCCACCTTCCTCTCATCCATCTTGATGCCGTCAGCACTGATGTGGTAACCCAGGAACTGGATGGAAGTTTGATGGAAGGTGCATTTTTCTGCCTTGAGGTATAGTTGATGCTCGCGGAGCCATTGGAGGACCTCCGAGACGTGCTGGTGATGTTCGGCCTCGTTCCGGGAGTACACTAGGATATCGTCGATGTAAACCAGCACAAAGCGGTGGAGGTACTCCCGGAACACCTCATTCATGTAACCTTGGAATACGGAGGAGGCGTTGACTAGACCATACGGCATCACCAGATATTCATAGTGTCCTGTGGGTGTCACGAAGGCTGTCTTCCACTCGTCCCCCTCATGTATCCGGATGAGGTTATAAGCACTCCGGAGGTCCAACTTGGTGAAGATCTTGGCTCCGCGAAGCTGTTCCAGAGCGGATGGGACGAGAGGAAGGAGATATCTGTATTTGACAGTGATTTTGTTGAGTGATCGATAGTGAATACAAGGCCTCAAGCCTCTGTCCTTTTTAGCCACGAAGAAAAAGCTTGAAGCAGCAGGGGACATGGACGGTCGGATGTATCCTTGCTGTAGAGCCTCAGAAATGTACTCCTCCATGGCCTTCTGTTCAGGGATGGAAAGGGAGTAGATTTTACCTTTGGGCACTGGTTCATTAGGAAGAAGGTCGATGGCACAGTCCCATGGTCTATGAGGTGGTAATTCGGAGGCTTGTTTTGGGCAGAACACGTCACTGAAGTGGGAGTATTCAGAGGGAATGTCAATGGAGCAATTTTCAAGGGGACTTTCAATGGATGTGGAATTGACTGGAATCACTGGAACAGACTTGACTGGTTTGGGGAATTCTGGGAAACAGTCTGGAAAACAATCCTTACCCCACTTCAGAATGTCTCCGGTGGACCAGGAAATTGATGGGTTATGGGAAACAAGCCATGAGCGCCCCAACACTATCCCAGCGGTGGATTCCTCCAGAACCAACAAACAGATCTCTTCTTTGTAACCAGATGGGACCCACACAGTATCGAACCTTTCCTCTCAACAGGGGCCTGCCTGTTATTGATTGGATCTTGTACGAAACATCGTTGAGTCTCTTCTTGAGTTGGAGTTGGTTACATAAGTCGGCCGAGATGAAGTTGCCGGCTGACCCAGAGTCGAGGAGGGGATTGACTGAAACACAATGAAGAGGAGTGATCTGAACAGTAGTGGTTAGAGGTTTTACAGTTACTGAGGAGGTAGAAACCACACTCACCACGGGTAGTGGAGGACAAATGGGACATGTCCTTATTACATGTCCGTCATTGCTGCAGTATAAGCACAATCCCTGAGTCAGCCGGCGTCGCCGTTCTGCCGAAGTAAGTCGAGCGGTATCGATCTGCATAGGCTCGGGGGTTGGTTCTGGAGAGCTGGGATATTCTGGCTGGCAGAGAGATTTAGTTGGATTTTGGCACCAGTGTTCCTCGATACAGTTCTGGATCCGATTTGCAACACGGATGGAGAGTTGAATGAAGCGCTCTAGCCCCATGGTGTCATAGTAAGCAGAGAGATGCAACCGCAATGATGGCTCCAGTCCTTGAAGGTGGTCAACAGGGAGCGCTCATTCCAACCACTAGATGCTGCTAAGGTGCGAAAGCGAAGAGCATAATCTTGAATAGACTTCTGACCTTGTTTTAAATGATACAATTGCTCACCAACTGAAGCATCTCCGGCGGGTCGTCCAAAAACCTCTCGGAAATGAGTGAAGAACGCATCTAGGTTTTGTGTGGCCGGTCCATTCTGGTGCCACAATGACTCCGCCCATTGAAGCAGTCGACCTGTTAACAGGGTTAGAACATAGGCGATCTTAGCTCACTCTGTGGGGAAGCGATGCGGTTGCATCTCTAGGGCGAGCTAACATTGCATGAGGAAGCCATTGCATTCATCCGCCGAGCCAGAGTAGGGCGCCGGATTGACCATGGGACTGGCTGTGTAGATCGGAGCCGAAGAAGTGCTGAGTGCGGAAGCCGGTGCTGGTGCGGGTGCAGTGATGGTGGTTTGAGTGAGAACTCTTCTCATGGTGTCCACCAGCTCCTGGAATGGATCGACGTCTGTTTGATTCATGATGGTATGGTCTGGTCTTCTGTAACGGGAAGTCAGACTCGAGACACAGGTGAGTTAGAATCAAACAGACGGGTTTATTGAACAGTTTGCAGGAGATCAAGAAACTGGTGAGTATAGGAGATTCAGAGTCTTTAACTGAACTGGAGCTGATACTGATAGTGATGTTCTCGATTACCAGGTCTGACGGAGATGGTGAGGATCGCGGGTTTTCCAGGAGCTGGCGTGACAGAGCTGAATGCAGGTAAGTAGACGGAGCACACACACACACACACAGGAACACACGTGGAGAACACAGAAGGTCAAGGAGACTAGGAGCAACAGGTAAGTAGTTCAGCATAGGTTTGAGTCCTTTTCCATTTGGGAGACCAGACAATGTGACTGTGTGGACTGTGTGTTCTTACAGTGCTGTGTGGATGATTGATGAATGACAATCAGGTGTGCGTGATCAGTATTCTGGTGATTGTGAGCGCTGATAGGTGGAAGAGCCTGGCGTGTCTGTGACACCTCAAACTTTTGAATGATATTTTGTGTTAAATGTTTTAATAAAAAATCAGCCCCTGTGACAATAGAATCAGAATCAGAATTTATAATGTTAACAGTATGACAGTTCTGATTTGCTTAGTTGTTTTTGTGGAAATCAAGATTTTTTTAGGATTCTTTGATGAAGAAAAAGTTCAGAATGTATTTGAAATAGAAATCTTTTGTAACATTATAAAGTAAGCTCAGATAAACCCATAATCCATATAAAGGCAAACTTTAAGACATGAGCCTGGCCATTTGTATTTTTGGAAAATGCCTCATAATATGATGCTGTGAGCACTGTAAACTTAGACAAATCCAGCAATTTTTTTTTTAAAGTAATCTTCTACCCTCTAAAAACACTTATAAACACTAGGCGAATCTATATAAATTGTCATTTATGCACAATTCATTTGACACTATGGAAAGGGACAAAAATTATACTCTTAAATGTAACTTTTTTTCTTTTTTTTAAATTTCTCATTTTTATATCTTTAGATTTTTTAATTACATAGTAATTAAAAGAAAGTAAAGCTTATCGGGTTAACTTTGGTTCCATGTATGTGTTTGCACATTTTAAGGCGTGCACAGGGTTCAGTGTTTGAGTATGTGTGTACCTCTTCAGCTGCAGGGTTGCGTGCAGCGAGCAGCATCTTTCCCATCTCCACGCAATGCACAAAGTTCTTGCTCTTGTTATCTATCTTACTCTTCAGATTCTGATGTTGGGACATCATGCCATCCAGCACAGAGAGGTCCCTGACACGTACACAAGGACCCGCCCAACACCAAGACCCACGCCCAGACACAAACAAGAAACACGCACACACATTATCCTGATGCATATTGTCTACTGTGATTGGTTTAAATCCAATTGTAGATTCAGGATGACTCAGATGGTTCTATAACTGATCTGGTACCTGGCATCATCAGTCGAGCCAATCTGTCCCATTATTCCATCCATCCACATGCTCAGTTCCCGCACCACAGCGAAGAACTGGATCTTATCGGTTACTGTGGTGACCTGCACACGGCTGCCCTCACATGCAACAAGAAGCTCTTTCCAGGCTTGCATCACTTCCTGCTCACGGGACAAAATGGCATCTGCTTTCTCCCCGGCATAAATTGCACGCAGCTGAGCTGCGTTTTCTTGCAGTTGGCGTACCTGAGATAAAGGTAAAAACAAAGGTAAAAACCAAAATTACTTGTCTCTATTTACTGTCACTTAGGGGCATCTGAAAATATTTGTCACTTAAAACTTTTAATAAAACTATTAAAACTACTTACAATTAAACAATTTAAATTGAATTTAAATCATTCTGATAAGTATTTTATAGAAGCTTGTTTCAGGCATGGGATAGAAAAATAAAAAAGGTAATTGCGACTTTTTATCTCACAATTCTGACTTTTTGGTTTTTTTTTGCAATTCTGAGAAAAAAGTCATATTTGCGAGATATACACTCAGAATTGTGAGATATAAACTAAGAATTGCGAGAAAAGTAATCAGAATTGTGAGATTAAAAGTCACAATTATGTTTTTTATTTTTTATTCAGTGGCAGAAACAAAACAAAAAAAAACAAATGCAAGATGTAAACTCAGAGATAGAAAACGTCAAAACTGCAATATGTAAACTCAGAATTTTGGAGTATGGAGAAAAAAAAAGATTTGTGACGTAAAATTAGAATTATGAGAAGAAAAAAGTCAGAATTGCGAGATGTAAACTTGCAACTGCATGTTTATAACATATTTCTAAGGAAAAAAGCTAGAATTGTGAGATTTAAACTTCAAAAAAATCAGAACTGTGAGATAAAAAGTTGCAAGTACCTTTATTTTTTTATTCCATGGCATCAACAAGTTTCCATATTATTCAGCACTGTGTGATGGTTGTAACTGTGTTTCTGAGTGTTATTGTGCTTCTGGACTGAAATGGGAAGCACCCCTTGCTGGGTCAGGATGAACCAGCCTAAACACTTATTTATCGTGGCTGCTGCACCTGGTGAGAACAGGTGTTGTTGTTTTGTGTGTGTGTGTGTTTGTGTGTGTGCTAGTGTGAGTCTTACCTGTGAGACCAGCAGCTGCAGGGAGTGCTCAAAAGAGTGCAGGAGTCTCTGCAGTGTGCCAGGGTTGGCCGAGCTCACCTGACATGACCTCACCTCTGGCAGCTGTCTCATCTTTCCCTCGATCTGGACCAGCACCTACAAAACACAAACACAGACACAATGATGATTCCTCATATTTCAGTCAACTGTGAATGTGTTTCAAAAGCGTGTTTTGATGGCTGTTTGTGTGCTTGTTTACCTCCTGACAGTCGGTGAAGAACTTGTGTAGCTGGTACGAGGCTGCAAGCATCTGCGCTCTGGTCTCCATGAGCTCCAGGAGATCCGCCCAGGACTCATTCAGTCCGTCTTTCCACTCTGCAATGGTGGCAGCATCAGAGTGACTGCAGTCAATCATCTCATTCACCATCTTATTGACTGAATCCATCTGTTTCTGGCCGACTGCACGTGTCTCAGTAGAGAACTGAGTAAAGCTGCTCTGCAGAGCCTGGGAAAATTAAATAGCACAAAAACAACATGTCAGAGATCAGCTCACAGAGGCTTCAACAGGGGAAAACAACAGCATAGGACTTGATTTTATCCATTTGCAACATTAAATGTGATATCACATTAACTATTGGCAAGAGTTTGGGAAGGCTGAATTTTCATTCAACAGTAGCCTAAACAGCTTTTTGTTTGTTTGGTTAACATTATTTCCAACCAAAGTGGCATTAGCAGAAAAGAAAAATTCTTTCAGTGGCAGAATAATGAATAGCAGGATTAAAATAGTAAGCAGGGTCAATATTGATCTCATCTTGATTTTAAAGTTGATGTCAGTATATATTGCATCCTTGAGTTCAAAACACTTGACAATGTGTGTGTGTGTGTGTGTATGTGTGTGTGAGCTGGTGATACCGTGACGTGCTCGAGGTCCTGGCCGAGTTCAGTGGAGCTGGCGACAGCCTCCCTCTCAGAGATCCATTTCTCCAGTGCCTCTACCTCTCGCTTCAGCTGATACAACCAGTATTGCTGCTCCAGCTTTGTTTTCCTCTGTTCCACCAGGTCTTTTAGAGATACATATAGCCGGTCTATATGAGCCTGCTGTTTGGTGATTTGCTCACTGAGAGAGAGAGAGGAGCGAGAGAAAGAAAGAGACAGATAGACAGCAGATAAACTTATACTGACTACACTCTGTCCTTATAAACAGTTAAATATAACATTCAACATTTGGGGTCGAATTAAAAAAAAAATAAAAATTAAAGACATCTCTTATGCTCACTAAAGCTGTATTTCTTTGATAAAAACTTAGTAAAAACTGTGACATTGTGAAATATTACCACAATTTAAAATAATTTTTTTCTATTTTAAAATATAATTTATTCCTTTGATTGCAAAGCTGAATTTTCAGCAGTCCTCTGTGTCACATGATTCTTCAGAAATCAATCATTTTTGCTTTTTTCACACATCTGTGTACATTTATTTACCTGTCTGGATGTCCCAGCTCAAGCATGCGACGGCACTGCTGGGACAGTGAGCTCACCGTCTCTGCATAATTCTCCACTGTTTGCTCTAAGGCCAACTGCTCTTTCAGTAACCTAAGAGTGCTGGTCTCGTCCTACAGACAAAGAAAATAGAGAGAGAAAGAATAAATCTTGGTTTACAAAGTGAAAGACAAGCAGACCACATCACACTGACCACAGGTTACAACCCTTCTATGGTCTCTACTCTGAAGACTTCTTTTAAATACACATGTACACACATTAGGCTGATGATACACAGGGCAACTTTTTGAGCACTTTTGCCGGGCAACTTTTTTGGAGCAATCTTGTTTGGGCACTTTCCCATTGAGAATGGGTAACAAATTTCTATCTGGATATTTTAGATCGGTCATGGGCCCTGTGTCTCACCTGGTTGCCCACTGACTCCAACATTGCTCAAAAAGTTGCTCCGTGTATCATCAGCAGCCTTAGTGCATTAACACACTGTAATACATTAAAGGGATAGTTCACCCAAAAACCTAGTTCACATTGAATGTGGTAGTTCCCTTGCTGTACATGGAGGATCAGCAAGCACTCAGATTTAATCAAAATATCAGAATTTGAGTTCTGAAGATCAGTGGCGCCTGCAGGTGTACGGCTGTATGCACTGTGCATACCATGAGCTCTCAGACTGACCTGAGATTTGCCCCGAAAACATTTCAGCAGTAAATTATAGGCCCATCTGTACCATATTTCGGCTCAGCCATGCCATATTAATTAAGAATTTATCAGTCTTTTGCATGCCAAAGTCAATTTCTGCGTATAAACATTATGCCAAATAGAAACAGAAAATTGAAAACTACAATAATTAATTTGTAGCCTATTTTACAAATGGGAATAGGCTACAACGAATTCATGACAATGTTTTACATTCAAGCTACCCGTAAAATTTATAGTGAAAAGTTCTTTAAAAGCATCTGGAATGCAATAAAGTAATTTTTAAAGCTGTTTTTAAAGCATTTGCTGCAAAATTGCGTTGTAGCAAATCCTTTAAATTTTAAGGTATTCAGAACAGAGCAACATAAAAATCTGAAAAATATTATAATCGGGCCTGTTTTAGGCTTTTCCTTATTTTTATATTTTAGACAGTGATGAAAAAAATGACTCACCATCTCCTCATTGGACGTGCCTTTAGAGAGAAATTCATCTTTACGGATTACACAATGAAAGAGTTTTAGTTTTAGATTTGAATTATTTCGTTTTAAAATAGTAATTTAAAGCTTTCTGTAGATATATTTATCATATCTGTGAGTCAATTCGTTGAGTTTCGGTTCATTGTGAAGCGCTCCTGTTCAAGACGAGACGGCAGAAAGCCCATCCTCTGTTTTCCTATTTATTTTATAAAAGCACAACGTTTTGTTGATATTGTGAATTTTTAAAGTTGTTTCCACTATCAAGTAAAAAGTGCAAACGACCGTGCTGGCGCCTCCATGTCCTGCAGAGCACACTTTAGCTTTCACTCTCCGCACAAACGATTAGATATGCGCCTAATAGCTTACATTTATATAGTTTAAACATTTAAAATAACATTGTGATATGCTTGAACAGTTATATATCTATAGATTTTATTTTAGGCAAGTAATGATGACTTGAGAAGGCTAAATTAATTAATAGGCTATGATCAACTCACTGTCTGCCGCTGGCCGCTTGGTCGTTACTTAAAAAAAAAAAAAAAAACATACATTTAATGAACAAAAAATGCTCCAAACGTTTTTCTAAATTAACTTTATAAAAAACTAAACGAAATATAATCACTTTACCATTACAAACAAAACTGATCTATTTTAATAGCTGAAACGGTAGTATAAGCTGTTTTGGGAGAAGGGGAAGATGGGCTCGGGTCGGACTCGGGCCGGGCTAGGGCCCGTGTAGGGCTCTAGTATCCAACACTGTTTTGTTCTCTGTCGTTTTCATCTGTTAGCATGCTCTTGATAGATGTGTTATACAATTTTTGTTGAGTTTAAAACGTGTGACACATTCGTTCTGCTCTCACTGAAAAATTCATTTTCAGGTGAACTATACCTATAACCCAGCATTCCTGAGTATTGTCATTTAAGTTATAGATGGACTGAGTTTTAGGTACAGTACATACGTTTCCTTTCTCCTCATTGAGAACCTGAAGTTTCTGTCCACTGAGCCAAGACTCTGCCTTCGCTGCCTGGGTGTAGTACTGCTGGGCGTGGTTCACGGCATCCAGCATCACTGTGCGACGTTCCATCTCTACCTGGAGCACCTCCCACAGCTGCCTCACATGCCCCGCCCCCTCCCGCACAAGCTCCACCTCTGGGGTCCGCAGGGCAGCAATGGCCTCCGCCCTCTCCAGCACCTCCTCGACCCGCCCCCTCTGAGCCTGTATCTCCATCTGCAGCGCCTGCATGTCCAATCACACACAAGTGAGCTATCAGTCAAAGCTCTCCAGTCAATCAAATTACATTACTGGAATCAGAAGCCATGAGAACCAGGCTATCAAGGGCAGCTGAATTTAATATCCTCAGGCTTAAACCTCAATTGTGTCAAGAAATTTGCAATAAGACTAATGATACGTCAAACAACGACAGGTAATTAATAATTAATTAATAGTTGGCTTTTAACTCTTTCCCCGCCATTGATGTAATTTCCCATCATTTATGAGACAATGATTCTCCGCCATTGATGGAATTTTTCAGCTTTCTGTGTTTTCACTGTTATACAGTAGGAGGCGCTATTACACATCTTCTGAAAGAGTACTGAATTCCTAGATCAAAACACAGAAGAAGAAGCAGAAACAAATGATCACGTATGTAAGCAGATGCATATGTAAAAATAACACAATCATCAAGCATTAAACAGCATATAAATCAAAACTGCCTAATGTTGTCGAATGAAATGTTGACCCAGGAAGTGGTGCAAGCTTTGGGAGTGTTCTACTCCATCTATATTTGATCATCGTTCTGAATCCAATCCAGACATAATCTTTTACAAAAATGTGACCCTGGACCACAAAACCAGTCTTAAGTTGCTGGGGTATATTTGTAGCAATAGCCAAAAATACATTGTATGGGTCAAAATGATTGATTTTTCTTTTATGCCAAATATCATTAGGATATGAAGTAAAGATCATGTTCCATGAAGATATTTTGTCAATTTCCTACTGTAAATATATCAAAACTTAATTTTTGATTAGTAATATGCATTCCTAAGAACTTCATCTGGACAACTTTAAAGGCGATTTTCTCAATATTTTGAATTTTATTTATTTATTTATTTATTTATTTTTTGCACCCTCAGATTCCAGATTTTCAAATAGTTGTACCTCGGCCAAATATTGTCCTATCCTAACAAACCATACATCAATGGAAATCTTATTTATTCAGATTTCAAATGATGTATAAATCTCAATTTTGAAAAATTGACCCTTATGACTGGTTTTGTGGTCCAGGGTCACAAATGTGATTTTCTCAGCTTTTTGTTCAGAATAATGCTTTTTCATGAAACTTACCTACATTCAAGCATTTATAAAAAAATAAATAAATAAAAAAAAATGCATGAAGCTACAATAAAACTTTTTGTTTAACAGAGGCTCTGCTCTTTCTTTTGACATATTGCATGTTCAGATATTCATAAAACAAAATATTTTGTGGACCATGAAATTTTTGTGAAAATGATAAAAAATGCTGGCAGTGGCTGGCAACTTTAAAAAATAAATAAATAAATAAATAAATAAAACTATGGTGGGGAAAGAGTTAAGGCCAGTTCAAACCAGATGTACTATAGTTAACTAAAACTAAAACAGTAATAAAAAAATGCTTGAATAAAAACAAACATACTTTGAAAATAAAAGATTTTTAAAAACTATTTCATTACAGTTACACGTCTCATTTTCTTTTAGTACAACTCTAAGTACTAAAATATCTAAAACAGCATGAAAACTAAAGCTTATAATTTAAAATAAATAAAAAAAAATACATAGACATATTTTAAAAAAAATAATAATAAAAATTACAAAAATAACAAAATTACTCAAAGTTGAACTAAAATTACAGTAGAAAACATAAACATTTAAAATATTAATAAAACTATACTAAACTATTAGTATGTTAATGATACTTAAATAACTGGTTTACACCAAGAATGATTACTATAAAGATAACTAAAACACTAACTATATATTAGTATAGAAACCAATGATAACATTCTGTTTGTTATAAGCGTGTGCTGCAGCTATGTAGGCTGCTGCTTTAAATGTATGCTCTTTAAAGTCAAGCGGATTCTGATTGGCTGTCAATGTTTTTTATCGTTCATCAGATGGAAAAAAATAATTTGAAAATGATTTCAACAATATTGTTGCTTTGTGTTGTCATACAGTAGTTGTAGTGTGGACTTCCCTTTTCTCATTTTCTCATTACAACGATTATTAAAACACTGTAATTGTTATATTGTCCTTGATGTGAGTGGCCCTTTACAAATAAAGATGATAATCAATCCAACAGATTGAGGATTACTGAGTGAATTGATTGACAGACTCCAAAAGGCATTTGTATCATATTTGGCTCTTGGCCTATAAGATACATCAATTCCCAGACCTCTCATTTACTCTGCTTCCTCTGTCTTTTATAGTCTTATAGTTAACAGATGTTGGCAGGAAAAATCTTCTTACATCATTTTATGAACGTACAAATAACATACATGAACATACGTACATGATGCATCTGGTGTCCCAAAATGAGACAAAACCTTCACTCTCAGGGCAAAGAGTAGTACTGAATGTTTAAGTCATGTGATCAATGCTAACCCTTCAAATGGTTTAGATGCACACTTTCTACTAAAAATTGTGGGTAGATGGGTATAACCTAATGAAGGTGATATAAACTTTGTGTGCATGTTTTTGGCATTCATAATGACTTAAAGCTTGAAACTAAAGTTGTTATTTTAACACATTAATTTAGTGACTAATTGTAAAAAAGGGAGCATATCCCACTGTGATGGACTTTATTCTTTATCACAGAAACACCACTGCCTGTCTAAGAATGTACTAGAATCGTGTCCTATATCAAAGTTTAGAAAAAGATACAATAGTTTTTCTTTTAACTTTAGTCTCACCTTATGGTTCATGATTAAATGTTGGACACTCTGCAGATTGGTCCCATATTCTGTAGATGAGGCCAAAAGTAAACGATCCTGAATCCATACCTAAAGAAGCCAAAATACAGAAATGTGAATGTGTAAACAAATGTGATATTTTCTGATTAATAATTTTGGGAATCCCTTAATTTGCAAAAAAGTTTGTATGCCACACGCTTGAGGTGGTTTAAAAGTCATGTGACTTTGTGTGATGGGACGGCATAACTTGACTAACCAGTGGACCGATCTCGTTGCACAGCATCTGGAATGTTACGGTCATATTGCCTGAGATACATTCCCAAACAGCAGGCATCCACCTCCGAAAGCAATGACCGCATTTATTGTGTTTCGTCTGCTCGCCCTGAGGCGCAAGGAGTTTATCATATGCAAAACTTATTATATTCAGTGGCTTCTCCTACTTTTCTTAACGATATTTAGTGCCAGTTTATCAGGAAGTGCCGATTTTCTTTCTTTTTGACTTACTGGACGTAAACGGCGCTTTATTCGCAAATGTTTTATGCAGTATTCCAATATTGCGCACAAGTTAAATTCGCAACTTTGGATGGAAACATAGCTATTGTGTGTTTTGGAGTGCCTCTTTGTTCTTTTACACATGAACAGCTCATGATCCAGTGTTTTTAGGGGCTCAGAGTGGCTCAGTTCACAGTCCACACAAGCTCATCTCTCAACTTAACTCGTCTAAGGATGTGCTGTGACCTTGGGTCACTTATAAAGGGCATTTAGGAACGCAACCATCTTCCCAAACCAGCTGTTGTCAACAAAAAAGCTCCCTGTGGTTTACAACAAAATAAAAGCTTGATAGATTAATGTTGAAAAATTAAGAAATTAAATAAGCCAAAAGCATTGGTACTGTAATTTTACAGTTGTACTGTAAAATTACTTTTTTTCTAAATAATCTAATCTTTTTTATTTTATTTATTTTGTTCATTTTTCAGTAATAATAATAACTATTATTATGATGAATATTATTCTTATATATTTATATTGATACATAAACACAAACTACATGGCGAATAGAAAGTGGCACTCACAATCTCATCCTCCAGGTCCTGGGTGACTTGGTGCAGCTCTTTTGAGGCGAGAAGGATCCGCCTCCTTTCCTTCAGAGGCTCAATAAGACGCACAATTCGGGTCTCGGTCACACCTCCTTGTTCTTCTCTTTCTGGTCTCCGGTGATCAGCACCAGCCCTGACTTCACCAACACCTTGATAAAGCTGCATCTGGGCTTCCATTGACTAAAAGATGAAGATAAAGTGAGATTACAAAATGGATTTGCAATTTTCCAAATCAAGAAAAAAAAATACGTTCAGTGGCTTTTGCAGGTCTCACTTGTATCCTCTGGAGTTGCTGGCTGAAAGTGGGGCGCGGCTGAAGGAGGGTGGGTTGGGTGCTGTGGGTGGAGCCTAGTGTGGCCGGCTGCTCCTGTATGGCGGTGAGATGCTGGTCCAGGTCGCTGAGGGTGTTGGTGGACAGGTCTGTAGTGCGGTGGTTCTGGGTTTCAAACAGCTGGCGGGCCTTGACTTTGGTGGTGTTCTCCAGGTGAGACCAGCACTCTCTGATTTCCTTCAACTTCATCTCCACCACCGATCGCAACTCGGGCTGTTCCTGGATCAGCTCCTCACCCTCCTACACACACAAATGTAATGTAATCCGTGAACGTGTAACTGCTCTGACCCTCAACCTTCATCCTTGCCAGTTTATGCCTGTATGTGTATGTGTAAGATGGAAAGGGATCAAAGTAAAGCGAGTATCTGTCTCTTCAGAGCCATGGCTGAAGTCCAGCCTCCTAAAATAGGGC
Source organism: Spinibarbus caldwelli (assembly GCA_039654775.1). NCBI lineage: Eukaryota > Metazoa > Chordata > Actinopteri > Cypriniformes > Cyprinidae > Spinibarbus > Spinibarbus caldwelli. Next base: position 258,593 of record JBCAMP010000209.1, on the reverse strand, counting down.
GCCATCACACACACACACACACACACACACACACATATATACACACACACTCACTGTCTCTCTCTCTCTCTGCATCAGTGTGTAAAGGTTCATTCTTCCCTGCAGAAACACATGAAATTAAATTCACTCCTGATTCTCTTTTCAAAACGATCTACATCCCTCTTTCCGTCACAGAGCCGTCATTGTACGTGTGTGTGTACTTGTGTGCATGTCCATACGTGTGTGCGTTTGTGTTTCATAATGCAGTGCAGCATTTCTCCTTTTGGCACAAGTCGCCTGCTCCCCTGTACTGCAGAGAGGGAAAGAGTGTGTGAGAGTAGGAGAGAGAGAAACAGATGGAGAAACAAAGAGAGAACACAGAAAGGAACAGGAAAAAAGGGGATGCTTGGATGGAAAACAAAAGAATAGAGAAGATGAGAATGAAGGTGGAAATTAAACTCTATGACAGATAGATGGATGCTGAAGTATTCTGACTGGTTGTTAAGCATTGCTAGGGTGTTCTAGCTGGTTGCTAGGCATTGTTAGGTGTCTTAGCTGGCTGCTAGAATTTTCTGAAGGCGATCTGGCTGTTTGTGCCAGTTGCTAAGGAGTTCTAACCATTCCAAAGGTGTTCCAATCATACATATATATGCAGATGTCATATTAGCTGCTGTTTCAATGGGCTGCTTTAAATAAGCCGTCTGCCATATTGTCCGAGAACACTCGAGAGCAAGCTGACTGTGGGTCTGCAACGCGGTTATACGAACGTATATCTATATCTGTAACAGACTTCAGCAGATGATTTTGCTAAACTAACACAATACAACAAGACGAAGCCATTAGCTAACACAACATTAAAAACTTAACCTGTAATATTGAATTAATACATAGTATAAACACAAACCAATGTATTCTCACCTATGAAAGTTTATCCCACTTCTTAAGGAATTTAAATTTCAGCAGTTTTTAAAACCAGAGGCTACACAATGTCGAGCTATTTTGGAAAACTCTGATTTTTATTGTGAGTGACGACACACTGACTGTTACAAGATGACGGATGCATCAACGTGTCTGAAACGGCCGATTGTGGCATCTACCTGTAGGTACATCTATGGTTCAAGCTGATTGCTAGGCATTGCTCAGGTATTGTGGGTGGTCTCTTGGCATTGCTAAGGTGTCTTAACTGGCAGGTGTTCTAGTTAGGTTTAGTTTGATAGTTCTAAGGTTGGCTAAGGCAACTTAGGCAACTTGATGCTAGACATGGTTAAGTGGTTGCTAAACAAAGTCATACAGCTAGATGAGACAGACAGACATCTAAATAGATGAATGACACCCACCATTTAAATAAAACCATTAATATTTCAGCAATGAATTGGAGTAGAAACTTTATTATAGCATTAAAACGTTTATATAAAAGCTGCTGTATGTGAAATTTGGATGTTTGCATTTTTATTTGAGTGTTGATTATTATATTTAAAAAAAACAATTTTAATTTTAGAGGTAATTTTAACCTCTAATATTACAGCGATGTAACATTTGACAGGAATCTTTGTATATTTTACAGCAGTGGTTCTCAACTGGTTTGGCCTTGGGACCCACGTTTTCACACGGTCATCAAGCCGCGACCCACTTATGTTTTATATATATATATATATATATATATATATATATATATATATATATATATATATATATATATATATTATATATTATATATATATATATATAAACTTGTTAAAAATAAAAACAAAGCAAATTTATTTCACAAAAATTAAGTTAAGACTTAAGACTAATACTGAATAAACAGACAATTAGGTAAGGCTATTAAATAGCAGTCCCAAACTAGTTTTTGTTAATACAATTAAGTTGGTATGAGACATCACAGTCATTTAAACATATACAAAATGACATAAAGAGGAAATAACATGGTATTTTGGGGTTATGGAAACAACCGTTACTATGGATATACTACATGAACTGTTAGTAACATGTGAAAACTGCTCCTGAATAGAATAAATATCATACCTTCATGCAAATCGTAGTTTCTGGTTTTAGTGAAGTGATATACAGCGCGGCGCCGCGTTCGCGCGTGCTATAGACGAGTGCGCGCTACGAGCACTGTATAAGATCTGGCAGGACAGGATAGTTCGCTTTTCTGAGGTGAGAGACTTTTTATTTCATAGCAAGTAACGAAAATAACAATAGAATAATGACACTGACAATAAATCTGTCTACGTCTCATCTGACCGCAGCTACTGAATCTGGACAGCGCGTTTTTCTCAGGAATTATTACTGCATCTGACAGAAGTGTCAACAGCTTTCATGCACGTCTTTTAAAATAAAAGTCTCTCATAAGAAAAAAACATTTAGAATTACGTTTTTTGATGTCGTTTCTTTGGCCGTACACTCCGCGACCCACCAGTTGAGAACCACAGTTTTACAGCATTAGTAGAGAGGTTTTATTTTTATTTATTTATTTTTTGTTGTTGTTGTTGTTGTTTGTGTTTTGCTTAAAAAACCTGACCTGCTGCACCTGATATACAGGTGCATCTCAATAAATTAGAATGTCGTGGAAAAGTTAATTTATTTCAGTAATTCAACTCAAATTGTGAAACTCGTGTATTAAATAAATTCAGTGCACACAGACTGAAGTAGTTTAAGTCTTTGGTTCTTTTAATTGTGATGATTTTGGCTCACATTTAACAAAAAACCCACCAATTCACTATCTCAACAAATTAGAATACTTCATAAGACCAATAAAAAAAATTTGCCAAAATTTCTTGGTAAACGGGTGCAGTGACTTTGGTTTTCAAAAAACACAATGGACCAACACCAGCAGATGACATTGCACCCCAAATCATCACAGACTGTGGAAACTTAACACTGGACTTCAAGCAACTTGGGCTATGAGCTTCTCCACCCTTCCTCCAGACTCTAGGACCTTGGTTTCCAAATGAAATACAAAACTTGCTCTCATCTGAAAAGAGGACTTTGGACCACTGGGCAACAGTCCAGTTCTTCTTCTCCTTAGCCCAGGTAAGACGCCTCTGACGTTGTCTGTGGTTCAGGAGTGGCTTAACAAGAGGAATATGACAACTGTAGCCAAATTCCTTGACACGTCTGTGTGTGGTGGCTCTTGATGTCTTGACCCCAGCCTCAGTCCATTCCTTGTGAAGTTCACCCAAATTCTTGAATCGATTTTGCTTGACAATCCTCATAAGGCTGCGGTTCTCTCGGTTGGTTGTGCATCTTTTTCTTCCACACTTTTTCCTTCCACTCAACTTTCTGTTAACATGCTTGGATACAGCACTCTGTGAACAGCCAGCTTCTTTGGCAATGAATGTTTGTGGCTTACCCTCCTTGTGAAGGGTGTCAATGATTGTCTTCTGGACAACTGTTAGATCAGCAGTCTTCCCCATGATTGTGTAGCCTAGTGAACCAAACTGAGAGACCATTTTGAAGGCTCAGGAAACCTTTGCAGGTGTTTTGAGTTGATTAGCTGATTGGCATGTCACCATATTCTAATTTGTTGAGATAATGAATTGGTGGATTTTTGTTAAATGTGAGACAAAATCATCACAATTAAAAGAACCAAAGACTTAAACTACTTCAGTCTGTGTGCATTGAATTTATTTAATACACGAGTTTCACAATTTGAGTTGAATTACTGAAATAAATGAACTTTTCCACAACATTCTAATTTACTGAGGTGCACCTGTATTTGGATAGATAGATAGATAGATAGATAGATAGATTGATTAGACTTAATTATTATAACAAATTACTTAATCTGCATATGTGTGTGTGCAAGAGACAGAAAAAAACATGTGTGAGTCTAGAACTATTATTTTGCATAATATAGTACATCATGCTTTCTTGTGAATGGCCTGGTAAAACAAGGAGGCAAGGTCAGCTCTAAGGACATCATCATGTCCTGTGATTGGTCCAGCCGCCTGTCTGTCATTGAGGATGCTGAGCTGAGTGAGTCTGGAAGCGGGGAGGGGGCGGGAACTCTTCCAGAAGGACGAAGAGTTCTCCAATCACAGTGGGACGAGGTGTCATTGGTTCTGCTGTTTCTCAGGTTACAGCCTCATTAACTCACGTTTCCACGGCTACGTACCACTATCTAAGAGTGAGCGTGTTTGTGTGTGATGCTGTAATTGCTCTCAAGTCAGGCAGCTCCTCAGGGCTACAGAAATCAGCTTCAGGAAATACTGGCACCCATCTTAGTTCAGCCAAACAAAAAAATTAAACATTTTTTATTTGAAATTAAACTTAACAAAATTAAACTTAAGAGCAAGATGTGCACCGCCAATCTGTCATAGAAATAACATTAATCAGAACATCATTAACATATGCATCCTCAATGCGAGCTACAATTCTAACTTGTACAAGTTAATTTGTGCAAATGTAAGTTGTTATGTTGTACACATAGCTGATTGATCTTATATAGGATGCATTTGCTTGAGTTATTGAATCCGTTATCAAAGTGCTTCAGTTTACCAGTGTTTAATCACTCTTCAGTTTCAGCTCACGCAGCTCAAACAACAGTTGAATGATTGAATATTATTCAGCGTAACTAAATTGCTGATTTTATTATTTGAACCAATCATATTCCTTATAAATGTTCATTTTCCAAAAACACTGATTCATTAAAAAACAGACATCTAGAATTCTACAGAATAAAATAAATAATTCTAAATTCTACAATGACCTGCACAACTGTAAAATAGGTCCTAGATTTCTGACAGAGCTGTAGTCCTGAAACAAAATCCTGAAGAACAGAGAGAGAAAAGGAAGCATGTTGCAGATTGCACAGAAAGCAGAATTAGACTCTCCTTCTTCAAACTGAACAGAACAAGCAAACATCTGACAATTCAAAGTCAAACGTACAACACACAAAGACATAAAATTTTGACTTAGTGAAAAAAAAAAAAAAAAAACTATTTTCTACATCAAATATTCAACATATACACATATGCCCATCCATCTGCTGATGAATCTAATTCACTGCAGGATTCAGATTATAAAAAGCTATTTCACTCATGAGATTGGTTTGCATGTTTGATATGGTCCACTGAAATCGCCCGAAATAAAGCTTTCCGAAACACTGGCACTGAAGTACCAGAACAACATTAATCACAAGTTTCACAAAAGGCCTGGAGATATACATGACAGTCACATCCACATAGAGTTGCCAAGTAGCTGCTGATTTCCACTGGCATTTACAGATCAAGAAAAGAAAGAATCACACCATTTATTACAATTGCGGATATTATCTAATGCTATGATATTAGACTTTCCCAAACCATGATCTGACACTGATCCATGTCACATTAGAGCCGGGCGATCCATTGAATATTCACAATATATTCAAAATGACTTTTATAATGATAACAATTTATGCAACAGACAATACCGTGATGATATCCTTAATGCTTTTTAATTGTAAATTACATTTTCCAAAGACTATGACCTTAGACTAGTACACTAGCAATCCTACTTTAGACAAAGTTAAGAAAAAGATGTTTCAATAGTTATGTTCATTTAAGTCTGATTGTATGGGATTAGAAAGTTGTAGCAATAAATAAATAAAAAATAAATATGCATTATTTATATGTATTGTTGTATTTGTGTTTATCAATTATATGCATATAAAGTAAATATAAATATAAATTAATATAAACAAATATACATACAAATATAAATATATTTTTTCTTGTTTATTTAGTAAAAAAAAAACAGTTTGGAAACATGCCTTTATATATATATATATATATATATATATATATATATATATTTGTTTTAACTAGGTTAGAATTCTTTCATTAAACATTTTGAATATACATGCTAAAATGTCTGTTTGTTTGAAATGCTGATCTTTCTGTCTGCCTGATTAAAAAAAAAAAAAAAAAAAAACTATTTACCAGCCCTATGTCACATACATTAAAAAGAACTCTATTAAAAGAACCAGTATTTCTTGCCACATGACAAGATTTTCTAAGAGCATAAACCAGTCTGATTGCTGCCTGGAAACTAATTGTTAATTTTAATAATTCCAATAAGAGGGCTCCTGTAGGCATGCTCTGACACAGAAGCATCAGAAAATACACACGACTGACATTTAAAATCAGCTTGAATAAAGATTAGCTTCATTATTACAAAGTAGTGCAGTCAGCCTAAAGGCTACAGAGTTTAGAATCTTACATCATGAACTGTAAATAGCACCAAACTTCATTCAGTCATACATGGAAGAAACATGAGAAGAGAAAACAAGGCCAAAACAGAAAGATAGCAGGCCCACAACATCTAATAAGACATTCAGAGTGTTGTAATTCAGAGTATTGCGGAACAAATCCACCACAAGAACACAGTGACGAATCAGCAACAAGGCATTTGAGATATTATTAACCAAATCTGAAATTTCTAGTCAGAGCTGGATTGTTTACCACTTAAAAACACACTATTCAATTAGGACAGAAACCTTTGATTCAGAGCTCCTTCACTCATGTTTAGATCTTCTTGCCATTACAACCGCAATATAATACAAAAATAGAGAAAACACACTTGCAACACTACCACATACTAGCATCTCGGTCCACACAGCATCATACATCTACCGTAAAATCACACACACATATGCCACTTCATGGATTCAGATAATGAATTCATATTTTGCACAGTTTAATTCTTGGTTTCGGATTTTGTACATATTTTTGAGACAATTCAGCAAACATTTAACACATCAGTGAGGCTGATTCTCAGCTTTCCACCCACTGTCAGCATGAAAGAAGAACAGTAGCAGTGTCTATGCAGTCATACAGCAACACACGATGCATCATGTCACATGGTTCCTTGCCATTTTCTGTGATCAGCAATACTAGCAGATATCCCATTAATACCCATCATACCTTTGGACTGATTAACATGATACTAATGATATTAATGTCCCTGCCATCACACAGGTGCTCTATGGTTTCAGACACTTCACAGTGCCATTCAAAACCCAGCCATCACAGCTGCACCAGGATGTCCTGTTGTGTATCAGGCCATGATAAGCAATCTTTCAGGATAGCATGTACCGGATCAGAACAGGTCACCTGGGATCAAATATTTTATTGCAGGGCATCATAAGGCACCACAGGCCAACTGAAACTGAACATGTTATATAACATTTAATGGCAAGAGACATTTAAAAAATAAGATGCAAATATACACACAGATGTGAAGACAGTGTGGTTGCATTAAGACATTAAGGACAGCAGTGGATCCTTCTTTTCCAAAGGCTATTTCCACTATCAAGCTTTCACCAGAGCTTTTTCTCATTTACCAATGTTTCGTGTAAGAATATCAGCTTCCTGCCACCACCTGAACACTATGTGTAAGTTTTAGCCAATCTTAAATCGGAACACACCGAAAATTTTAAAATTCTAATTGACACGAATAAGCTGATAATTGGCTGATAACCAATACATGGCCAATAACACACCAAAATCTAAAATCAACATTTGTCATCAATGTTAGATCAGTGTTTTGGTGTTTAAGCGAATGTAAGCATCACAACATTATAATATGGATAGCCATTAATTTTGATAATGTGAAATGCTCTATAAAGGTGAGATAGCATCCTTCATGAAACTGTGAAACTTTGTAATCTTAGATGTAATGTAGTGTTACACCTATAAGTTTGCATTAGATGACTGAAAAAGTAATCTAAAATAAAAAAAATAATTGTATAAATGTGTATGCATACCTAAATAACCAATACCCATTGAAACAATTTTTGTAAAATTTATTTAACCTTGTTATAAATTATTTAGCACTATTATATGATGTTGTTTAGCACAACGGTCAACCTGTTGTTTTAGAAAAAAAAAATTACTGAAAAATATCTTTGCTTAATTTACTGGCATCTCATACTAAATTTATTAGTTGATTTTAATACACAACAATAAAACACACACTTCAAATGCCTCAATGGTTTCAGGCAGGAACACTGGACACGGGAAATATAACGACGAGAGAAGAAGAAATCCTGCACACTGCCATGTGTGCCATGTCTCTGCTTTTAGATGCCTGATGAAGGTTGCATAATCGAAAATTTGCTGTTTCAACAAACATTGGATTTCCTGCACTCTACGGCAATTTTGTGATTTTTCCTTATCCCAACACTGGTTTAAAAAAACATGCATGATTACAGAGGACACTATTCACTCCTTTTTGAATAAACATCCCAAAGTCTACACCTATATGCTAGAATCTGTCTTCAGTTCATCTTCAATCAACCCCAAATTTGTTCTAAACCCATTCTCAACCAACCATCATGCATTCGACTCAAATCTATTCTCCGTTCATCGTCAATCAAGGCCAAATGTCCTCAACTAAACCACAACCAAAGCTAAATCTGTACGCGGCCCATTCATAATCAGTTTTCAATCCAGATCCTTTATTCAACCAATCCTGAATCTTTTCTCAGTTCATTCTAAGCCATTCCTGAATCTTCCCTCAACAGATCCTGAATCTGTTCTCAGTTTTCAGCACATTTTTTAACACAAGTCTTATTTTCTTCATACTTCTCATGCACTCTAAATTCAACTGAGAATTCATACTGGCTTAGTAATGTTTTCCACAATTCCCAGGATAAGAGTAAGGTCTAGGAACAGCATTTACATTTATTAACCAAGAGTCACCAAGTCTGCATTTATTTTGATCAAAAGTACAGTAAAAACAGTAATATAGTGATATATTATTACAATTTTAAATAAAACAACAGTTTTTTTTATATATTTTAAAAAGCAATTTATTCCTAAATATTCAGCAGTCATTACTCCAGATGTCAGAGACACACGATCCATCAGAAATCATTCTATATGCTGATTTGCAGTTCTTCTTATTATTGTGTTGCTTAATATTTTTGGGCAAACCATTAAATGATTCTTTGATGAATAGAAGGTTCAAAAGAATAGCATGTACTTAAAAAAATAACTCTTTTGTAACATTATAAATGTCTTTACTGTCACTTTTGAACAATTTTATACATAAATGCTGAAAAAATTTAATTCTTTCAAAAAAAAAATTTACATCCTTATGAATTTATATATATTTACGAAGAAACTGTGCTCATAAAACCAATGTGTTGGAAAGGAGTAGGAGCCCATGCAGTTACCTGAAGAGCACCTTATGTACAAAGTGCCCACCCGTATATTAATTTTTCCCTCCTCGCCATCCCATTTCTTTAATTTTATCGCCTGTGACTCACCTGTTCGATCTTGGCGAGCCATTCTTTGTTACGGGCCAGTTCGGCCATGAAGGCCTGGTGCTTCATCCATTTCCTGTGCAGCTTCTGAGCTTCATCTCGAGCTCCATCGCGAGCTGTCAGCATCCTATCGGCCTCTGGGAGCTCTGCTCAGCTACACCATACACACACATGCACAGAGCAGTCAGCAGACAGCTACGACACAGACACACTCTGTCACAATCTTTTAGCCATCATTTCCACACACACACATACAGCACCAGGCCCCGCACACTCCACATCAATACAACACTGCAGCACCACAAAAAACCTCTTCACCTGCACCACCAGCATACACACATCCCAAAAATGTCCAGAGCAGAGGAGAGAGCAGCACCTCAGCAGAATGTGCAGCAGCAGCAGTGGGGTCTGGAGCTCAGGGGTGGGGGATCCACTGGGTCCTCATGTCCTCCAGGTTAGCGCCCAGGCCCCTGCAGTTCTGCTGCAGTATCCGTGCGTCAGTCCAACGGCTCAGAAAAAACAACCGGTACACACGCACACGCAAGACAGACACCCACTTAAAGCACTTGGTCTCCAACAGAAACCTTCGGTGGGGCTGTTTCCTGTAAAAAAAAAAAAAAAAAAAAAAAAAATCACTGCATTATAATCCTTCAAGCCACACGAGAACCAAAAGCCGCGTCTTTGCCTATGTGTGTCCGTGTCAGGGGCGAAGCTCTGGTTTCAGCGCTGCGCCCAGAATCGCTACACAGTCCTGCTGTCGACCTGGGTGGATGGGGGGTTCGGAGGAGGAGTGGGAGGAGTCGCTGATGTGCGTGTATGTTGGGGGGGGCCAACAGCAGATTTAGACACCTAAAGACACAAGTTACCCTCTTTGAATGAGCTCACGCACTCGCAAACATCATGCTGCGGAGGATGTGATGGCTGAATGGATGCACACATGTGCTTTTGTGGGCAGATTCTCATGTGCTCTAGTGTGATTGCAATGCAGCATGCTGCAGTCTCTCTCTCTCTCTCTCGCTCTCTCTCTCTCTCTCTCTCTCTCTCTGTCAGCGCAGAGAAAACCGCCTCAATCCTATCAACAGACTTTACTGCAGTGCCTCAGAGTGAGGGAGGGAGGGAGGGAGGGAGGGAGCAAGAAAGAGGGAGAGGCAGAGAGAGAGAGAGGGAGAAAGGGAGGGGGTGGTAGAGGATGAGGAGAGTGAAAGGAAAAGATGAGGCTTAAGGATGGCACATTGGCTACAAAGGGAGATAGAAATACTATGGGACAAACACACCTTGTATAGGCAGGGAAAAGGGGAGATCGGAGAGACAGGTGTAAATAGAGGGAAGAGTAAGCGGGTGACATTTTTCAGTGTCACTAGGGACGTTTAACTGCACCACGGGGATGTGTGTGTGTGTGTGTGTGTGTGTGTGTTGGGGGACAGTAAGGAAAGGAGAACAGATTGGTTTAGAAAACAACCACAGGGATGCTGAGGAACTGGAGGTCACAGCCTCAGCAGTTGTGTTGGGTAGTTGCCACAGGGGTGTGTGTGTGTGTGTGTGTGTGTGTGTAAGGACATCCAGAAGGGAAGATGTGTGTGTGTTACATGAGCACTGAGAACAGACTAGAAAAATAAACTGGAGAGGTGGATTGTGTTATTACAAAGGTAAAAAGGGACATCCAATGGTTCAGTGGGGGATATATTGACTGTGTGTCTATAACGAATCTGTCATCATTTCAAACAGCTGAGTGAGGGCAGGGGAAAGGACACACACGTGTCGCTGTAGCACAGCTGCTTCCGATTTAAAGAGACAGACACATGTTTTAGAAATGCACACACCCAGGGAACAGAGGTTTGGGCTGGAAAACGTCTGCAGAAACAGGTGAATTTTGATTTCAGAAACAATTGAAGCAATTAAGCATAAATGTTATTAACTGTGGCATTTGGATTAACAGGAAATAAGAGACAAGGATTGTACCTTGTGCCTTACAGGATCTGTATGAAACTCTGTGTGCTTGTCATATTTTATATTTGCTGATAGTGCAATTAAAATTACGGTTTTGTAGCTTTAAGCCTATTATTTTTGAGATCACCTTCATGCTAGTGCTGTGGTTTTCAAACTAGGGTATGCAGATTATTTTAGGGGGGAAAAAAGTCCAAAAAATGTACAATTTACATTTTTAACAGTGAGGAATAGGAAATTATAGATATTAAGAAAAGACATTTCTTATTAATTCTTATGAATGAAAATACATAGATGCCTTTATATTTGTATAATATTTGCAGGCTTACAAAAACCCCAAAACTTGATGAAAAAATGTTTTTGATTATATATGCATTTAAAAATCTAGGTTACTAATTTATAATTAACATCTGCCACTAATTTAATGCTAATAAAGTAAGCAGACAGTAGCTCAGAGATAGAAAATCAAATAATTATGAAAACCTACCATTTTAATTAATCAGAACCGCCAGCCTCAGATCTTGGTTTGAACAGATATGGCCATACTCCAAAAACGAATCAGCATTCTTGCAAGTCTGCAGGTACAGGTAAAGGTGGTGGTGAGAAATCCTTCAAATTCAAATGAAAAGTGTCCTCATTGCCTCTTTTCATGATACAAGCTGTGGTATTACTGACCTAAACTATTGTGTTGCAATGTCACTGCATCAGGCCATGTGCTAATACTATTAATATTGTGCTTAAAAGAGGCACACAAATAAGCTTTTTTATTATTATTTCATTTCATTGTTTGTTTTTGTTTTTCTTTTAACTAATTTTTCTTTTAACTTCTTTTAAAAAAAATTAATACATTTAAATGTTCTGTAACCCAGTGTGCCCAAGCCAAAAATTACAGATTTCAAGAATCACAAAATTGACACGCAACATATATTCTATGAGCATAAAAGAAATGTACAAATATTCACCTTCGTTTTGACGTCAGCATAAATTTGTCTCCTTCCCTGTTAAAATAAAGCCAGAGGCCTTCAGCTGTTTGGCGCCCCCCTGTGGACGACATGCTCTGCGATATGGGGACAACAATGCATTTCCAATACAAGAAACCACATGAAATCATTCACATTTTCTATTATACACAAAATTATGTCACAAATAACGGGTAAGCACTACAAATACAGGTACAGCATGCCAAAGAGAGACATTCATTTAAAAACCTTTCAGCTGTGCTGCCATTCTGGACTGCATGAAGAATAGGATGCTCAACACTTTCTTCTCATTCACTAAACACACACACACACACACACACAATGTTGTGTCTGCCTAGAGTCATTTTTGCTTATTAGCATTGGTTGAATTTGATCACTGAGGGTCAGCAGCAAAGACACTGATTAATAAAATGGAATTTTTGTGTTAACATTTAATTTTATTGCAGGTTTGTGTAATATTCTGAGATTGCTTTTCACAGTTTTTTATTAATTTTGAGGAATACTGAATCTGTTTTTCTGCAAGTGAGATGAGTAAAGGCATATTCACATTTAATCTAGAACTACAGTAACAATCATGTTCCCACGGCACACACAACGCCTCTGCACTTACTCCCGATTTCTCTCAACATGGGGACAGGAGAACTGTCAGTTAATAAATGGGAAAAAAAATTAACTGGCATTACGAATTTGAAAAAAATAACAAATATTTTCTTGTAAACTAAAACGTAATGTGGTATTTAACTAGTTACTTCAAAAAGTAATCTGATTACGTAAATCACGTTAATTGCAATGTTTTACCCCCAACACTGCTTACAAAAAAGGTTGATGGAACAGTGCTTACCTGGAGCACTAACATTACTGGTGTTCAAGAATTTCATTGGCCGATGTTGTGTCAAGGGTTGGTGAATCGCCAGGGAGCCTGCAACATCCAAAACATTGCTTTATTTCTAACAAAGCTTTAATATCAACACATCGATGTATTAGGCTTGGATGTATTATTTTAATGGACTTGCAAATCAGACACATTTTCCTCAGTCACTGGCCCTTTAACAACAGAGCAACCTCCCTTCGAAGTTCGCACACACGTTTGTTCTTTGTCTTTTCAAATTATTTCACTTTAATTAACCCCTTTAATCTGCATGAAGGGAGCCAAAGGCTCACATGTACAATCAGGTGTTATTAATCAAAGCTCCATGGAGATGCAGTGTGCGTGTGGATGGTTGAGAGGGTGTTTTTTCAGAGGGCATGTCAATCCAAACCCTGAATGTGCAGGCATGGTTTTCTAGTAACATCTAGCAGGCCAGTATAATGTGCAGAATGCACCTTGAAGTCACTGGGTCAGGCAGACGTTATTACAGCTCATGGGGAATGACCTAGTGAGTGTCGCCATGGTGATAGTGCCAGCCAGCAGCATGCTGCATGTGCCAGTCCATATCAGCTTCTCAGACGGCCAGCAGGCACAGCAGCACAAACAGAGCCGTCTGTTCTTTATACTTCATTATTCTCTGACAGACCAGAAATGATAACAAACAATAACAAATGAGGAACATCAGTAGAAAAAGAACAGTTTGAACATTTTTGTTATTAATATATTAGCATGTTTGTAACATCACTTCCGACTTCAAATATGTTTTTGGTTATTCATCATTTAGTACAAATATTCCTCATAACCGCCATACCTGCTATATCTTTCTGCCCCATTTCAAAAAAAAAAAAAAAAAGGTCTGCTAACCAGTTACAAAAATTAACTCAAACACTAATGAAAATATAAACTCAACACTGAAACAGCACAAAAAAAAGCATACTTTCCTGGTCTTTGAAACTTCTCTTCCCTTTTATTATTGTGTTTTTGAGAACAGACTTCTTCAGTTATTGTAATTTCAACTGTAAAATTTGGCAAAAGAACCCTTTAAATATAAATATTTGTCATTTATTTTCATTCCGCAGCAGGAACAGAAACAATTATATATTGTAATTTAGAGGCACTTCCTCGAAATTATGTGATACACTCGCATTTTCAGTCATTTTTATGACATTTTGATAATCCAAAAAAAAATTTCTAAAAGTTTGGTAAATAAAGCCACTTGTCTTTTCTGAGGAGATATCAAAAAGGAACTCGCGTTTTGGTCACGTTTCGAGAAAATATCGCGATACCTGGTTACAGTGTTGCCAACTAATTTTCAGGTGAAGTTGCTAAAAGAAGGTCAATTTGTTGCTGAAAGTTGCTAAATGACGTTGTGACGTCATTGCACGATGGCGTCACTACACAAAATCGTCACTGCATCAAATCTCAGCAAAAATATATTTTATATGTTTATATTTATGTTCATTTATATTAGTTTGTAAAATTATATAAATGCATAATACAATACTAAAATATAACTGTATTTTTAAAAACATTGAATTTTTGAACACTTACACATTTTTCAACCATTTAAAATTTTTTTTTTTAATTAGCAAATAAACTAGTAAAACTATACATTCTGAACAATTATACTTTTAAGCAGTGTATTAGCAGTTAGTTAGCATGCTACACCAAGAAGAGTCTGTAAAAATAGGGCATAATCTACAATGTTAATATGAAGGAATTTTCCATATTGATTTTTCACAGGTTTTTTACCTGCATTTTAAATTAAGCATTGTATTTTGTGTTTTCGGGTTACACAATGGATAACGGATATGTCTTGGAAAATTTCTAGCACCTTTTCCATTTTTCTAGATATTTTTCTTACAGTGTACGTTACTAACTGATCAACAATCACAGGTACAAGCTACAAGGTGTATCACAAATTAACAGTTATACAACTTAATTCATGCTAGGCAATCTTTGGTTTCTTCTTTCTGTGTAATTTAGATGGAACAAAAGTTGCCAAATAAATATTAAAAATAGCTAAATTTGTTGCTAAAGGTGCTTTTGGAAGAAAAGTTTGTCTGAAAAGTTGCTAAATTTAGCAACAGAATTGCTAAGTTGGCAACACTGCCTGGTTATTATCGAGCTTTTACGTGTTCTGTGATATTAAAATTACTCATAAAATAAAACAAATACTACTTACTATTACTCGTGTTCATATACTCTATCTGCTTGGTGTGTCGACCGTTGGGTGGAAGCATCGAGCAGCAGCGAACAGCGCGAGACCGCTCCTGCGCGACCCGGTAGTAATACTGTGAGTGACGTCTGCACTTCCTCTTTGCTCCTGCGCCGCGAGGCCAACCATGGTGCGTAATATTGTCCTGTGGACCTTCATCCAAAATCTGTTTTAATCCTAAATATGTGATCAGCCTAAACCCAAACAAACCGCACGGTGTGAATGTAGACATCCTCGGCATCATATAAAGTGTTTTATTGGCTCGTTTATGTGACGAATGAGATGATTATTCTCTGTTTGCCGATTTCTGAGCTCGTAATGCAGAGGTTTTAGTTGCAGCCGCCTATGGGTTGTATTTTGGGATAATGTTAATAAAACACTAGGTTTTTTCCGTCTTTATGTATTCGAAATGATGATGCACACCCTTTAACTTGATAAATGTTGTGTATATTTAGCGGAAATGGCGATTAGCTGGAGCGCTAACGCTAGGCGGTATATAGATCTCTGACAGCGCGCGCGTGTGTTTATCTATCGGTATATTGATCTCTGTTTATCTTCAGGTGAACGTACCGAAGACCCGCAGGACCTACTGCAAGAAATGCAAGAAGCACCAGCCACATAAAGTGACCCAGTACAAGAAGGGCAAAGACTCTCTGTACGCACAGGGTAAGTTCAGAGAGCTGACTGAGAGATCACAGTGTGTTCAGTGTCTAGAGTTTCACCTGCATTTGTTGTTTTTTTGTAGGAAAGAGGCGTTACGACAGAAAGCAGAGTGGTTATGGAGGACAGACGAAGCCTATTTTCAGGAAAAAGGTATGTTGGGTCTTGCAGATGGGTGTCAGGAATATGGATGCAGGAGTTTACATGTTTAACATAGACCAGCAGTTTTCAGTCTTTTATTTTAATATTGCACCAAAGCGATATTGTTGTATTTTAAATTAGGTTTCTATAATTAAAACACTTTAGGTGTTGTTGCAACACAAAGTAGTTTACATATACTTTAAATCAACAGTGTAGGCCTAGTGAGGTTCATTTTATTTAATTATTCAGCAAAGGGTGTAACTTTGTACAGTAAAACTAAAAGAAATATGTTCTCTTCTAGTTCTTGACAAAAATGAGACCCACTGCTGTAGAATATGGTGGAAACTTCTCTACACATGGGAAACTGCAGGCCTGAAGTGTCTTAGGGGTTTTGTTAGCAGTGTATATGTATTTTTTGACATGGTTAAATGTCTATATTTGGCATTTTACTAAATAATATTGGAATTTGGATGAATATTGAGCCTAAGACAAGTGGTGTAACATCAGTTTCTGGCTATCCGATTACAAGTGAACAGTACTAAATAGAAATGAATGAGGTTCATAAAAAAAAAAAAAAAAAAAAAAAAAGGTAGTGGTCACATTCGTTTTAAACATCACATTTGCTTTAAACATCACATTTGCAGTGTAAACCTGACAGCTGGTCACAGGAGGTGCATTCAAGTTGCATATGTAACAGTGATCTGTTTTACCATTTCTGATCAGATCTCAGATAAACGGAGCCTAAAGTAAATTTCAAATGTATATAAAGCATTAAACTTTCTACAAATGGCCCCCTAAGCATTTTAGTTGAGTCTAGATCTACATTGTTTGTGGGAAACGCAGGTTTTGCTAAAGATTGAGTGATTGGATGTTTGCATATCAGGTGTAATTTTGTCCCTCCTTGTGCCGCAGGCTAAAACCACAAAGAAGATCGTGCTGAGGCTGGAGTGCGTGGAGCCCAACTGCCGCTCAAAGAGGATGTTGGCCATTAAGAGATGCAAACACTTTGAGTTAGGAGGAGACAAGAAGAGAAAGGTAAAGGAATGCACATCAGCTGACCAGACTTGACCATCACATTGGTTAAAAAACTTTCTTATAATTTAAACACAGAATTTGGAACTATTTGTACTGATAGTAAAACTTTGGATGCACAAGAGATGAAATATTTTTAATCATTAATTGTTTTGAGGGTTTTCATTATGGAAAACCTGGAACAAGACTTACAAGGCACTTACACACAAAAAATATTTTGATATTTATGTAGTAAACAAAGATTTGTGGTTGATTTCATCAGCTAGAAATTGCTGTCCTCATGAGGGCAATCTTTTTAAAACTTTACAATGCTGAATTTTTAGAAAGTTGTACAGTAAATTCAAAAGTAATGGAAATTCATTTGAGACAAAGGTGTATTTTACACAGGGTCCTTAAAGTCTTAAATTTACTTGTATCAAATTTAAGGTCATAAAAAGTCTTAAATTGTACAAGAAAGTCTTAATTATGATTTCATGAGGTCTTAAATTTGGGTACAGACCAGAATTGCAATACAGCTTATTGTGACGATTAAACTTCAAAAGGCTATGATTTTATTAAATAAACATGAGCGCTGCAGGTTTCAAAGTTCAGTGCTGCTGCTTTGTGTTCTGCCGTTAGCGCCGAAACTATTATAGCGCTGCAGTTTGAAAGCGCCTCCTGGTGGCAGTAAATGAATGTGCATTTTCAAGAAGGCTGTTGTTGTGAGTAGGGTATTCCTGCAATACCAGAGGCTGCAGTTTCAGGACCGCATTTCTAGGACCCTATAGTTTTATTTATTTATTTGTTGAATTTTTAAAATTATTTTATTTATTTTTTGCATGTATGTATTAGCGGCTCATGCTATTTTATAGCACTTGCTACTCAATTTTGTATATTATTATTTTTAAGGAGTTATGTAGTTGGTTAATTGTATACACTTAATTATTGTCCTAACCAGCTCCTAACCCTAAACATACCCGTTGGTAACCCTCTTGAAATATTTAACCTAATTTATTTAAATATATTCTATATATATATTCTGGTTTTAAATTCAGTTTTCTTGGAAAGAAAGATGTGCGAGACAGACTTCAGTTCATTAGCCGCAGTGCTTCACGTCTGATGTGTGACACACTTAAAGTGCAGTAAACGGTAAAACAATTGCGCTACAAATTAGTGTGGTTATTAGTACTTTAATAAATGTAAAATAATTTTAATACAAATACTAATTTACAACATCCAGCAACACAATGAACTGTTTTGCACAGCTAAATAGGCTAAATGGAGATTGCTGACACCCCCTCAAACACTCAAGTTCACGCTAACTCTTACATTAAAAATAAGATGGAAAGATAAAAAATGAATAGCTTCCATGGATCTAGTCTTTGCATATGTTTGTTTGATGTTTGAATCAGGTCTCCTCTGTTGGAATAGAATTGGCTAGATGGCGCTGTCCCAAAAAATAAAGTCCTAGTACTGCAGCCTCCGGTATTGCAGGAACACTGGGTTGTTTTTGTTCAGACCAATGCGAAAATCAACCCATGTTTTTACCCTGCAAACACACAGATAATTCATTATAAAAATCTAAACAGTAAAATGTGTTTGTATGTTATTTACTTAATATAATAATTTATTGATAATTGTTTAATATAATAATACTTTTGACTAATCCATTTTCTTAAAAATGGTTGAAAGGCTGAAATGTTAAGTGTATCATTTTATAAAACTTTTCGTTTTTGTGAAAACTTGTATCTGAACTGTAAATCATGCTTTTTACAGTCATTTTACAGTTTAATAGTTTACCAAAGACATTGCCGTACCCCACTCATATGGTATTAATTTTATTTGTGCAGGTCTTAAAAAAGGTCTTAAAGTCTTAAATTTGAGCTTAAAAATCCTGCAGCAACCCTGTTTACAGTGTCTAGTTTACTAAAATAATCAGTGGTGGACCTGTTTCATAACTTTGTCTGAATTAAGTTTGAACATTTTGTCCATGGTTTTTTAATTATTAGAATTAACCACATCATAAATGTTTGGGATTTCAAATAAGCATTTTCCCTTATCTAGGGACGGAACCAATGAAAATTGTTTCAGTCTGTCAAGAGAATGAAAATACCTAATTTCTATTCTTGTCTTTCTCTTACAGGGCCAGGTCATCCAGTTCTGAGCTGGGCCAAATGCTTCTGTTGTGGTTTACCATCACTGTCAGTAAAAAGTTGTATACAGTTATGCTGACTCTTGCCTTTTATTCATCATCAGTATCAAACTGTTTCCAAATGAAGTTCCAGACAAGTGCACCGTAGGGGACCAAAATGGCAGCTTTGCTTCCATAAATGCATACAAAAGTGTTGCTTTAATAGCAGATGTCTTGTGTTTCGTGCAGCTGTTGGGGTAAAGCAAATTATGCATCCCGCAGCAGAAGATAAATCTTTACTTAGACTCTTACGCAGTTTTGTGTGTAGGCAGGGACAGAATGAGGAGGAGACACACCACACATTAAAAAATGAATGTGAGAAACCCTTAACTTGGCAGCTGTAGGAAAGGAAGGCAAGGAAAAGAGAAAAAAAAAAAAAGGCTAGAAAGTACAAGCATTATATTAGATCATCCTGAAAAGTGCATTTTTAGACTTATTAAAGCAAAATTCATGATTACATGAATTTTTTACATGAATACATGATTGATGCATGTAAATAAAATGTACTTTTGAGATTTTAGTGCTTATGTGGATAACAATACATGACTAGGAAAAAAGCTGCCTACAAACCCTTTGTTTAGAACATTTATTTTTAATAATGGACAAAAAAGTGCTCAGTGAGAAAAAAATAACTTGCATCTCAAAGGTCAGGAGTGATTCAGCCATTGTATATAAACTAAAGGTTTAGATCTTTTCAAAAGTGGTCATAGACACATGCATATATGTTCACTCGTGCAGAGAGAACGTGTTGCACCTTTCCTCTGGTTAGATTTTAAACGTCCTTTGATACAGGATCTCATCCACACACTGGATTTTAAACGGGCTCACAAAATGGGATACTGGGAAGTTCTGAAGTCTTAAAGGGAGTCAGGGTTGCAGGGCAGGGTGAATGTCCTCGTTTCTAAGCACTTTGTATGTGATCCAATAGAACACGTTGAAAACGAGGAAGCTGAGGGGGAAGACTGCTCGTGAGATGGTGTCGATCCGCTTTGCTTGTTCCACAAAGCGCCGGCGGATCTCAAACAGGACATGACCGGGCGGCAGGCCTGCAAACATGGCAGCAGCCTCAGAGAGAGGCCCGTCCCCAGACAGACAGCTGTCCATCCCGTACCCCGTGAAGTACAAGTCCTGATTCTGGGAGGCTAACTGCTCTTCCTGAAGGAAAACATCACAACAAAATATATCATTCAAAAGTTTGGGGTTGGCAGAATTTTTTAAGGTTTCTAGAAGCCTCTTATGTTCACCATGGCTGCATTGTATTTGATCAAAAATGCAGTAATCCTGCGAAATATCATTACAATTGATATATATTTAAAATGCCTTTTATACCTGTGATGGGAAAGCTGAATTTCAAGTAGCCATATATATATATATATATATGAAGAAACATTTTCTATGGGCTACTTAACTAATATATTTAGCTGCTTTGTAAAATGTCTTTCACTATTTTAATTTCTCTTCCAGCTCTTTTTATCTCATAGTGATGTTTTTGTTTTCTTGTTTTAACTGGGAAACATTAGCCTACCATCGATTAATGACATTTATTATTTATGTAGAGTTACATATGGCAAGATCTGAAAGTGATATGAAAGACATGAAAGTAGCACAGTTATGTTGCCGTCAACAATGGTAACATATCTGTGGTAAAAAAAAAAAAAGGATTGACCAATCAGAATCAAGTATTCTAAAGTCAGAAGTGTTTGTATGTAAATATTTAATTTGTGGGTGCATATACCCGTGCACAGGCACTGCAGTGGCGTTGTGTGCCTCTGCTTGGCGTACTCCCTGTGACGTTGTTGCTTTTGTTCTTCATCTCTGCTCCTCCAGCCTGACCAGATGCCTGAAGACAATACAAAGACACTTATTTAAAAACGTCATCATTTATTTAAACAATAAAATATTCTCTTCCAGTGCACTCCTCAAAAGACCTCCTCTGTAACCATGCATTACAGATCTGAAACGGGGTCACAATGTACCTTAAAAATCTCTAGTGGGCATGCACATTTCTACAGTAATATCTTTAATTTGTCAAGACGTAACTAAGTCAGTGAGCAGATTTCACTCTGAACCATCACATGTAACAGGGAACATTCTCAGGAATTCTGCTAACATTCTGGCAAGCTTTTCTCAAAGTTATGAACAAATGTTCTTCCAGTAACTAACACAATGGTCATTCAAAGTTATCTGTTCTCAAACGTTACCACAAAATATTATCAGTTTATACATTATTATCTGAAACATCTTAGTTTGACGTTTTTCTAACATTTTTTTAATGTGACAATTTCTTTCAAAATGTTAAGAGAACATTCAAAAGTAACGTTTCCAGAATGTTTGCAAAATATTCCTTTAACATTAGCATAACCAAGAAAAAACATTTTTAAAACTCGACATTTGAAACAATCAACAATAACATTTTTTAATAACTTAATGGGAGCATTAGCAAAATGTTCTTAGAACATATTTTTGTTAGCCGGGCTTTAGTTTTAAACAATGCATTTACTCTCTAAGATACATATATTGTCTAAATAAAAATAAGTCTGTTTTTTAGTCTAAATATGTTTTTGTCAGTTTCAGCGGTTTGCTTTGGCTTTGTCTTCGTTTCTTGTGCCAGCTTTCTTAGGCTTTCCTCAGTCTTCCCTTTTTTTCCAGGTTACTTATTCTTGGTGATATTTTCAATATATATCTGTGTGTTTGTGTGATATCAACAGTGACAGCATATTTGTTCCTTAGGGAAAAGAAGCTTTTTTGAGTATGAGATCCAGTCAGTTAGGTGCGTTTGTGTGTTTGTGTTGAATCACATTGTGTACAGGTCGCTGCTTTGGGTGACTTAGTGCACATGAGATCAGACAGCCTACTGCACCGTTCTGCCTGTGACCAAACAGCCAATCAGACTCTGTGTGTGTGTGTGTGTGTGTGTGTGTTTGTATGTATGTGGCTAACACCACATGCATAATGGGGTGTATATGTTTTTATATGTACATTGTGCCTAAAAGCTTGAGTGCAGTAGTGTGTAAGCATGTTTGCGTGTTACATTCCTAACAGCATCCCTAAGGCAAATGAGGGGGCACAGCGCCACCAACTCACCCACTGGGTCTCACACACACACACACACAGCCTGCCCTGCAGGGCGATAGAGGGGAGATGGAGGAGGAATAGAAAAGGACAGGATAGTGTAATATTTATTCTCTCTACTCTTTGTGGCAGGACAGTGTCTGCTGTGTCCAAAAGAAAGCCACAATGTTCTCTCAACTAGCTGGTTAGGAGTAGAGTAACAAAGATAGGGAAATAACTGCAGTTTCTGCTGACAAAAACTCCTGAGAGGAGTCTGGGAATAATCTTCTATTACAGGTAGACAAAGAGCATGTCTGGGTCATAATACAGCTCAAAAATCCAACGACAAAACAAGAATTTATGTTACATCAAGAAAATTAAGCTATTTTTAGGACCATTAAAAGTGCATTGCGAAATTTTCATGACAAGCATAACTACCCCTCCCCATTCTCATTAGCATAGTACATCTGGATGTTTTTCTTAAGGGTTTGTTTGTATTATTTAATGGAACATATTATTAGATATTACTTTTACTCAAATAATACATATACATTACAGAAAGTTGGTGTTGGTAAGATTTTTTTATGTTTTTGAAAAAAGTATCTTATGCCCACCAAGGCTACATTTATTTGATTAAAAAAAAAATTAATATTGTGAAATATTAAAATCTAAAATTACCATTTTCAATATTAATATTTTAAAAGTAATTTATTCATGTGATGGCAAAGCTGAATATTTTGCAGACATTTCTTCAGTGTCACTTGTGAAAGAAATAAAGAAATCATTGTTTTTTAAGAGTTTTGTGAAAAACATTATTTTTCTGTAACAATGTATAAGTCTTTACTGTCAATTTTTAAAAAAATTGATGCATCTTTGTGGAACTTTTAATTTACTAAAAAAAAACTTAAATGGTAGGGTTAATACATTACTTATATTTGTACAGAATGATAGTATTTGTTGAACTGAAATATATATTTTATTTTTTTCCCCCTTTTAGGGTAAAAATTGTACAATTATGTTCTTGACAGGCTTCATGAGATTCACCTTGATAGTCATTGAGTATAACAAAGTAAAATACATTTCTTAAAACTTTTTTTCAGTGTCAAAACAGGGTCGTCTTAATAATCAGACATCTTAATATTTATAAACTATAAGAAAGCCACAGGTTAAATTCCCCCAGTAAGTTCCCCAAGCTATGAGATGCTCTCAGAACAATACTTTGTTTATTTGAGCACCCGGACCAGCTTGACCCAACAACACTGGATCAACCAATGGTGTGAGCTTTGGGCAGGGCAACCAATCATAGATCAAGGTTCAGAAAACCTGTTTGAATACAATTACTGTTTTAGCATTTCCATTTGGTAAAAGAGAAATAATGCTTAATTTATCAGTTCAGCTAAGCATTTAGTATTCTGCTTCACTGAGACATTTTCCAGATTTAAAATCCTGCAGCTCCTTCACTTTCCTCCCATTTGTGTTGTCCCACATTTTGTGTGTGGAAAGAACAGTATTACTCTGTGCAATATTCATGACATGGCTTTATGCCATCGCTGACCTTCCCTCTCTGCTCTGAAGGGGCCAGCAGGCTGCTCTCATGAAAGATCACAGGCACACAGTGGTTGTACAGTATCTTAAGGGCACTCAACGCATGTTGCGTGTGTATGACAGAGGAGAGTTTCAGGCTGACACTCACAGCTCTATAGCGTTGCTCCTCCCGCAGTTTTCTCCTCAGTCTGAAGAATTCTTTGTGTTGCCGAGAGACAAAGTTCACTGCTGCGTACTCCAGCAAAGCAGCAAAGACGAACAGCAAGCACACTGCCATCCAGATGTCAATGGCCTTCACATATGACACCTGCACGCATGCACACAGGGAATATTCTGGATTTAACAAAAGTTTAGCATCTGTCAAATGCTGTCGATAAACATGGAAATCCATTTTAACAAGACATGCAGGTTTGGAACAACATCAGAGTGATTAAATAATGACTGAAAGTGGATGATTGGATAGATAAAGTAGATTCCTACCTTAGGCAGTGATGCTCTGGATCCAGAGCTCTGTGTTGTCATTGTGAGAACTGTAGTGATGCCCAGGCCAACACGGGCCGGGGCGGCATCCATGTTGATCCAGAAGGAGACCCACGACAAGATAACTGTCAAGAGGCTGGGAATGTACATCTGGATCAGGTAGTAACCCATCTGCCTCTCTAGATGAAATTTCACCTCTATACAAGTGAATTTACCTGAGTGAAACACGCAATCATGTTAGACAGCGAAAATAAATGCATATTTATATTCACCAACAGAGCTGGGTAGTAACTGAATACATGTAATCTGTATCACGTAATCAGGTTCCAAAAATTAAGTATACTTGTAATTAGATTAAATTACATATTAAAATACTCATAATCAGACTACAGTTACTTTTTTATGGAATGCATGAATACATATTATTTACACAATAATAATAATTATTCATAATTTACTGATTCTCCCTAATTCTCTTATAAATAACTCTTTTTCATCTTTTAAATTTTCCTTTCTAAAATAGCCTACTGCTTATATACACTCAGAAAGTCTTCCACTTTTGTGGACTTTCACACAGATCAGTCATTAGTCAGGTGCTACACAGCATTTGACCACTGAATTTACAAAAATCATTTCAGGTTTAAGAAGTGTTTCAACATTGCATCAACTACTGATGAACACATTAATATTTATTTGAATTATCACTCAGTCAGTTATACTTTGGAAGGCTTTTGTCTTTCAAACACATTAAAATTCACCAACTTTTTTGTCATCTGATTCTCTTTCAGCTAATATATTTTTATCTGAAGTACCCCTGAGATTTTAAAATAAATATTTTAATAATGAAGCATCACATTTGCATGTTCATGGTTCTCTGAAATTGGTTATGGTCACATGACATGCAGGTAAACAAATAAAATATTTCTTTTTTTCATTAAGTGTTTTATTTTCATTCATTTTAAAATTATTTGTTTTAATTTAACATTTTTGTGATTTAATTAATTATTAGCTTTTCATTAAACTCATGAACCCTGTGCAGTTCCTTCACAAACCCCAGTTTAAGAAACCTTGACGTAATGTAATGTTTAATGCATAATGTAATGTTTAATGCACTGTTGTTTATAACAATAAATGGAATATATTTTCCTTCTCTTTGTATTTTTATGTCAATATGGTACAAGACGATCCTATTTAAATCAATGTGAAAAACAAGATAGGTCAAAAGTAATCTAAAAGTAATCAAAAAGTAGTCTGTATATTACCTAAAATGCCAACCACTCAAAACACCTTAGCAACTGCATAGCAACATTCTAAGAACCTCTTTGAACAACTGAGAATACACATAGCAACCCCTTGACAACCACTCAAAGCAATACTAATTACATCCTCAACGGTGTAATTTGAATACTGTACTAATTACTCTCTCTAAAAAGTATTGCATTACTTATTACTAATTTCTTTCTAAATCCCATATCAGCATCAACCAGTTGAACAATACAAGAATAGGCATGAAACTGCTCTTTTAATTCTATCAAATAAATCATGTAAAATTGCATAAATTATTCTTGATTGAACCGAAGTATTTAAAGTGAGAGGGTTATATTAAAAACATACATTTTAACATTAGATGTTAAATTTTGATGTTAAATCCACTATTGTTTTATATAGAATTGTTCTACAGTCTATACAGTATTTAATGCAATTACATCAGAGGTAACTTGAATTAAATTACAGTAATTCCCTACTCTACTTTTTCAAAGGAAAAGTAATTAAATTCGAGTAAGCTTAGTAATGCATACACTCAACACTAGTTGTAAAATCTGTAAAAATGTATGATGGTGGAACTGCAATAGTATACCAGTGTTGTAGTGTTTTGTACAGTATCCCAGATCTTTCTCCTCTTTCAGGACAAACTGGGGCAGCACAAGGTCATCAGCCACTTGCACTGGGCCTTCATCCAACCACTGAAATATCAGATCATTCATAGTGTAGCCAACTAGAGAGAGAAAGACAGAGAATAATGAGCATATAAAAGAGAAATAAGATAAACATGAGATTAGTTGATGTCTTACAGCTTTCTAACTGCATAGTGCAAATCTGTATGTCCATTGGAAAATTCTTCAGATCCATAGGACACGACAGAATCAGAGTGAGTCTGAAAGAGTGAGATATTTCGCATGATCGTTCATGTAATGGTTTGGAATGAAAAAAGTAATCTATAGGGGGTGATATCACACCTGATGCTATACAGCACATTTCCATTCTGGAAAATCCTCAGCAGTTTGTTGTCTGTGGTGACCTCGTGAAAGTTGGCGCCTTTCTCATTGGCGAAGAACAAGTCTGGTTTCCAGATGGAGTCCAGCATGGATGGGTCCAGATCCAGGGAATCATCTGGATACTCTTTATAAGCCAGCCGTGGGTCATTCCACTGCTGCCGAAGAAAAACGTTCAGCCGATAATCCTGAGGAGTTAGTGTGCAGAAATACATCAGATCACATTCACAGCAGCTGAGGCAAAGACATTTGCTAAAACATGACAGATGTTTTAACATTATGACAGATGTTAAAATACAACAATTATTTCCAGTCCACTATTTATTCACTTACTTATTTATGACAAATTAGTGGACTTAATTCATGTAACAGCACTGGACCTTTTCATATCACTCCACTTGCCTGTGTTAATTATGGTTGCCACATTGTGTCTAAAATATCAGTTACTAACTTCTTAATA
Source organism: Spinibarbus caldwelli (assembly GCA_039654775.1). Taxonomy (NCBI): domain Eukaryota; kingdom Metazoa; phylum Chordata; class Actinopteri; order Cypriniformes; family Cyprinidae; genus Spinibarbus; species Spinibarbus caldwelli. The sequence continues at coordinate 231,536 of JBCAMP010000209.1, read as the reverse complement.
GCTTTAAGAATCTATCATTCATAAAACTGAGTGTGATTATTCTAGTCCAAATATAGTCTGATTGTCATGTTCAGGCTTGATTCTGTCTATTTTAACTCTGTTTTGAACGGTGTACTGTGGTACATTCTAGACCAAACATATTTTTGTTGAGCTTTTTATATGTGTGTGTGTGTGTGTGTGTGTGGATTCCTCAAACTCTAAACCAATGTAATGTGTAAATTTAATGGTCATTAATTTAATGCATACTGACAAATTCTCCCTAGGAAATGTGAGTATATGTTTAGTGTGTGTGTGTGTGTGTGTGTGTGTGTGTGTGTGTGTGTGTGTGTGTGTACCATGGTGGTCTCTGTGATGGAACCAAAGCTGTTGATAAAAATGTTGCAAGTAACATTTACCGGAGGACCTGAAAAATGAAAGAACAACACAATATGAAACATTAGCATTTTTCTTAAAAACTTAAACCAGCTTAAACCGCTTTGCTGGTTTAGAGTGGTCTAGCTGATCCCCAGCCTGGTGTTTAGCTGCTCAGCCAGCCTGACCAAAAAGTGTTTAATACCTTTCTAAAACCAGCCTACCAGACCAGTCTGGAAAATCAGCAAATCATATTAGGCTGGTCTAAGCTGTTTTTAGTTTTCATCTGGAATAAACAATCCGCTAAAGATAAAGCTAAACTGAAAGCCAAAAGTAATTCATGCAAATCTTAGCCGAAAGAAAAATACTGAAATCTCAACCTCTGTGTCTCCCATTTTAACATATGTGACCCTGGACCACAAAACCAGTCATAAGTAGCACGGGTATATTTGTGGCAATAGCCAACAATTCATTTTATGGGTCAAAATTATCGAGTTTTCTTTTATGCCAAAAATCATTAGGATATATAAAGATCATGTTCCATGAAGATATTTTGTAAATATATCAATAGTAAATGTATCAAAACTTAATTTTTGATTAGTAATATGCATTGCTAAGAACTTCATTTGGACAACTTGAAAGGCGATTTTCTCAATATTTAGATTTTTTTTGCACCCTCAGTTTGCAGATTTTCAAATAGCTGTATCTCAGCGAAATATTGACCTATCCTAGCAAACCATACATAAATGGAAAGCTTATTTATTTTTATCTAAAGCTGATTTATTTTAGATGATTAATAAATCTTAATTTCAAATAATTGATCCTTATGACTGGTATTGTGGTCCAGGGTCACATTAGATTAGATTTTTTTTTAAAAATCACACTTTAATTAATCTTCAGTGTCTTGAATAAAAAGAAATCCACAAGCAGCAAATAGCACCAGATAGTTTCCAAGCCAAAACACCGAAGAGGTTGTCCAAGACTGGTAAATCAAATTACAAATGATAAAATAAAGCATTTTCATGAACATAGCGAACTAGACCACTGTAAAATGCCTCATTTACTTAAAATGAACTACACAGCTGACTATACACTATTCAGCCAATATGTTTAATTAGCATTCAGTTGCTTTGTAAATATTTGATTGCAGCATTTTATTTATTGATTTAACGTTCATGACATTAGTGATATATATAGCTTATCAGAGGGGACATTTCCCTCCACACATGCTGACAGCCACATCTCTAAGATGTAGAACAGATATGAAATATACACGAGCTCAGAGACGCCTACTGAGAGAGAGCAAGAGATCATGAGAGAAAACGAGAGGAATGAGGGAAGAAAAAGTATGAATAAAAAAAGAAATTCCAGTTTTAAAAAACATAAGCAAGAGAATGAGAGGAAAAGACTTATTTAGGTCTGTGGGTTAACATGCACTCGAGCGGACAGCACAGCAAACTAAATGGCCCTGATGCCAGCGCAGAAACTGCCCCTCACAAATCCTCACAGAGGCGGTTGTGACACTTTTAACAGAGAGAAATCTAGTGTGAGCTGACAGCCGTATCCTGCATGTTTCTGAAATCATTCTCATCGTCTGGGGCTGAAATTCTGTCTCATATTCTGTCCGTTTTCGTCTCTGAAGGCCTGTGGGTTTCTCTTGTTGAATGGTGGGGACGGTAAAAAATAGACCTGAGAACCCATGGGGGGGTCACATAGTTTAATGAGATCTTATGTTGCTCTGTGTTTTCGGGCCGCAGCACTTTTTCACACGCGAGGCTCACAGAGAATGTAAATATATTCTTTGCTGACCGCATCACATTTTCGCAGAGTTCTTGCCAAAACAATCTATGTAAAAGAGATTAAGCTGCAACAGCAGTTTTTACTTACTTCTGTGTTGCTTTATATGATGTTGAAAAATGACCAAGATATAATTGAAAGAAAGAAACAGAAGAGAGTGAGAATGAGTGGAAGACAGACAGACTCCTAAAATCCTGGATTTCCAGCCTCGTGTGTGTCTGTCTGACAGCAGGATTCAGCAGAAGGAATTCCAGGCTAGCACAGCTTTGCGAAAATATAAAGTGGTGAGAGATTTACTGGTGAGATCAAAGGAATAGTTCACCTAAAAATGAAATTTATGTTCTTGACATGTTCACTGGTGGAGAAGAAACCTGCTCAAAATAGTTGAGGACTGCTGCTTTGAAGGACTGTCAGTGTGGATGTCTATAGTATGGTCTGTGATTGCTTTTATTATACAGTTAATAAAATCATCATATAGGCTAAATGCATGATTACATTTGGAAAAATGCAAATTTGGTTTCCAAACGTCCAGTGTATACATATAGTGATGATTTAATCAAAAATTGGGGCCAATAAGATTATTGTTTAGAAAGAAATTAGTACTTCTATCCAGCAATGTATGCATTCATTCAATTGATCGAAAAAGAAAAATATTGAAAACTCAACCTCTGCATCTCCCATTTTAACATATTAGATTAGATAAATAATTCACACAGAATTGAACTTCAGTGTCTTGAATAAAAAGAAATCCACAAGCAGCAAATAGCAACAGATAGCACTGAAGATAACACTGAAGAGGTTGTCCAAGACTGTTAAATCAAATTACAAATGATAAAAATAAAGCATTTTCACAAACATAGTGAACTAGACAACTGTAAAATTCCTCCTTTACTTAAAATGAACTACACAGCTGACTACGCTATTCAGCCAATGTTTAATTAGCATTCAGTTGCTTTGTAAATATTTGATTGCAGCATTTTATTTCTTGATTTAACGTTCATGACATTAGTGATATATATAGCTTATCAGAGGGGACATTAAGCAGCACAACCGTTTTTAAACTGTGATGACAATAATGTTTTTTGAGCACCAGATCAGCATATTGGAGTGATTTCTAAAGTATAAGACTGGAGGAATGGCTTTGTCATTCTTTGCCATCACAGAAATCAATTTTATTCAAAAACATGTAGAAAACAGTTAAATTGCATATTTGACAGTATTAAAAACATTCAAAAATCTTACTGACTCAAATTTCTGAATGGTAGTGTGATAGAAATTGGCTGACGGTGACTGTTTTTGCCTCTCATTTGCATAAAGATGAGCATTTCACAGTTTTTGATGCACTCATGACTTGCTATACTCACATTTTTAATAGAAATCACATTTTCTTCAATAGAAATTAAAACTATAAATTACACTACAGCAGATTGGAGTTGAAGTCAAACCTTTAAAGTTAGGCCTGATCCGAGCATCATATCCAGATGTTTTTCCCATTAATTTATCCAGAAAATCAGATGGTGACATAGGCTTCACCCTGCTGCTGGGCGATTTCAGCTCCTTACTAAACACACACCTGGGAAAGGTTAAAAAATACACATCAGAACATCATATCTACACCTGCCTCCAACAGATCATCATATTAGAGAGCTGTTTTTGTTTTACAGTGGGGTCCAAAGTCTAAGACCACTAATGAATATGCTTTGCTTTCAAATCTTTCAAAATCTCATTTATATTGAACAAATGACACTCTTTGCATTAATATCTTCCTTTTGGTCTTCAGAAACTTCAATTAAAATTTGGATTTTAAATTACCAGATTTACATTGTGGGCTTTTGGACTGTATATGTGTGTGGTTTATTAATAAGTATGCTCTCTATGAGCTCTTTCAGTTGTTCATTTTAAAATTCACTGTGGCCAAAATCCTTTATTATCATTCCATTATTGACTGAATGCTTTGGTAATAATGTATCCCAGACTGAAATATTAATGGTAGAGGGAAATCTGGTTGCTAACAAAATACCTGAGGAGTCTACTTAAAACCTTTAACAAGGCTTTAAATGAGCACATCAGAACATCTGTCTCATGTTTTATTAAAACCTCTCCACCTGACACTTTCTGTCTGTTTCTCTGTGTGGCTGCAGTAAAAGATAAGATAGCGGTGACATCTTTATTGCCTTAAACTTAATTGCAGGTTGTTGTAGGTGTTAATATTTTATTTAAAAAAGAGTTAAGTAGAAGTTAGAGCAGAGAAAAGGACAGCACTTGCTCTCACACACTTTGAATCTTATTCCATATTTAGAGAAATTTTCTGGTCCAGTTCCTCTTCAATTTTCCTGTCTGTTTGTGAGCAGAACTGTGGCAAATCTGATTTGTGAAAGTATAAAGCCTGTCTCACACAGCGTATAGGGAATGGAAATAAGACACAGAATGAATGCATCCTCAGGTGAGCCTTACAAGCCCTTATTGTCATTCTAAAGAAACATCTCGTTCCAGACAGGCCAATAATAGTTCAATCTCATTATGTGAACTTCAATAAATCTGCATTTCAGTAATAGTGAAAATGACTTCAGACAGAGCTGTCTCTATGTGTCAGCCTCATACTTCAGAGACCCAGATACATAAAGCCAACAAACACACACACACACAAACACACACACTCGGAAACATAAGAACGCTCTCCGGGATTAAAATAAACCTATCACCCATGAAGACTACTGAACTGAACACACAAGCCAAATATGGACGACTGAGTACACAAAAACGAACAAGTATGGAAATTCAAATATTAGGGAAGAAACAGGTCATTTTAACACCTGAAAACACTTCAAACTATATTTGAATCTTCACAAACAGCCTCTACAAGTGTTTTTATGAATCATATGGTGATGCCAGTGAGGAATGATGGCACACCTGTGAAAAACTCACCTGATGACCCCTTCAAACATCCACCAAACCAGTAAGAGCTCCAGCAGGATCCTCCAGAACAGAGAAAACATCCTTCCAAGCTTCAGATACTCTCTTTTCCTCCCTGGTATCCTGTGGCTAAATCTCAGTAAGCAGATGTGTTTTGGAGGGGCAGGGCGCCCATTCCGATGCACTCTGGTCTCTCCTCCACTGCCATCTGACTGAGCACCGCATCCTGAGACAGGCACACTAAGAGACGTCTCTGTGTGTGTGTGTGTGTGTGTGTGTATACGGGGGGTCTTCTGCTCTTTCTTTCTCTCTGGCCACATGCTAGCCTGAGGTGCAGTTCTAGCATGGAGAAGAGAGAAGGCAACAGGGCGTAAGATGTGTTTAAAGACTTTTATCAGAATAAACAACTGTGACACGACTCCACCTGAGGGGCTCCAGATCCACATCCCAAGACGCACTGCAGCGGACAAACATCCATCCATCCACCTCCTCTGATATCTTGAGTTTATTCGGTAGATGACACTGAACAAGTGCTTCCTGTTAATGAACAGCAAGAATTTAGGTTCTGTGTCTGGTCACTGTTTCTTCTGAATTTTCCAACATTTTTAATTACCATTGTGTCTCTTGCAGTTCACGTCAATAGTCCTGTGGTGAAAATATAATAATGTATGAAACCTAATGTACACACTACCATTCAAATGTTTTCTCTTATGCTCACCAAGGCTGTTTATTTAGTTATATGAGACATTTTTTCATATTTTTTTTAAAAATGTTTTTTAAAAAAACTTTTCCAATATTTTAAAATGTAACTTGCTCCTGTGATTTCCTTCAGAAATCATTAATACGCTGGAGTTTAACAAACACTTCTTCTCAAGAATTATTATCAATGCTGAAAACATGATATTATCCAGCAATATTAAGAACAAAACATTATCAATGATAAAACATTTTTTCATTTTTTTATATACATTATTTGTAACATTGTAAATGTTGCTCTTTTTATATATACATGTGTGTGTGTGTGTGTGTGTGTGTGTGTGTGTGTGTGTGTACTGGTATTCACTATGTTATGGAGACCAAATGTCCCCACAAGTACAGTAATACCAGTAGATTTTGACCTTGTGGGGACATTTTTAGGTCCCCATGAAAAAACAAGCTTATAAATCATATAGAATAAAGTGTTTTGAAAATCTAAAAATGTAGAAAGTTTTCTGTGAGGGGGAGGTTTAGGTGTAGAGGATAGAAAATACTGTTTGGACAACATAAAAACCATTACGTCTATGGAATGTCTCCATAATGATAGGAATACCAGTGTGAGAGCAAAATGTATAGCATCCCTCTGTTTCCACAATTTTCCCCCATCATACTGCTTTACATGAACCAGCATCTGTATAGCAGAAAGACATGGAATAAAGAAGAGCAAGAAAAATAAGACAAGAATATAGTGTGGGTGTAAGGAAAACAACTGCAAGAAAGAGAAATCCGACTGAGCTTTATGTGTGTGTTGAGTCACAGTGGATAACTAGGCCAGTGTTAATTTTAATGTATCTTCACTCCAGAGTGAACCAAACTAAAGAATAACAGACCCAGTTTTCTCAGAAATCACACACACTCAGTGGTCATGTCGATGATGTGTTAAAACATTGCGTTGACCTCAGGAGGAATTAGAGCAAATGCCTAAACTACACCACACACACACACTTTTGCTCTCAGCTTACGTAATTATCCAAGACCCTCCAAATACACACACACACACACATCCCACACCACTGATTTCTACTCATTAACATGCCTGAAAACAGTATTATTAATTAATGAATCGTAAAATCTGAAATTCGCTTAGTCAGTCTCCATAGAGGTAAAAGGTACTCAGGCAATCTCAACTGAGAATTGCTGGCTGACTCCAGAATAACTAGCAGGGGAGCAGACATTTATGTGTTTGTGTGTAGGCCTATGAATGTACGGGTCAGCGACATCTACCCTGTTCATATGCTTTAGAGCAGTGTTTCCCAACCTTTTTTCTGCCGCGGCACAGTTTTGATATGTAAAAAATCCCACGGCACACCACTAAACATTATATAAAAAAAAAAAAATTAAAAAAAAAAAAAAAATATATATATATATATATATATATATACATACAGTGTATATATATACATACAGTGTATATATATATATATATATATATATATATATACATACATACAGTATATATATATATATATATATATATATACACACATACAGTATATATATATATATATATATATATATATATATATATATATACATACAGTATCACATACACACAGAAAGGGGAAAAGGTTTTTTCCCCCAAATAATTAAACATTGCGTCTTCAGAGTTAGTATTTTGGCTTTACACTGAGTGCATAATTAATAAGCACGTTGATATTCTGATGATATTTTTTTTCCAAGCACATTTTACCAATTCCAAACCACATCAATCTTAATAACTACTATTGATTTTGTATTTAATCATTTATAAGTGATATATAATAGTCCATGAAGTCTGGAAGTGAAAAAACTCCTTATATTCAGGTGTGCAGAATTATTAGGCATGTTTTCTTTTACAGATAAAATGAGACAGATGTCAAAAATGATCTTGAAGGACCAGCACCACATCCTCTACACTGTTTGAAGAATTTATTTTCCAGAATCTAGCAGTAAGTTTTAGGAGCTAATTTTTAGTCAATCCTGCAAGACGGACTTTTCAGGAGAGGAGATGGAATAAAAATGAGCTCCTAAAACTTACTGCCAGATTGTGAAAGATAAATTCTTCAAACAGTGGTACAAGAGGATGTGGTGCTGGTCTTTCAAGAGTCACTCTCAACTTATCTGTCCTTAAAGCCTATAAAAACTCAGTCTTCATGTATTTCACAACACTTCAGCATGTTATTCTTATTAAGTGAGGGTAATTTTTTAGGATTTTTTACCCAAGCAAAGTCTCTGACATCTTGTAATTCTGGAGACTCCGGGAAGGTTGCAGTTCTAGAAAATGATGGCACTGGAAACTAAATGTTTCCTGATGGTTTTACACCTAATTCTTCAAATTAATTCTTAATTATTTTGCAGTTAACGTGTGTCTTCTTCTCCACCTGTTTTTTTTCTGACCCCACTGTCCAATGGTCATGTCTTAATTATGCAATTTCTGTATTGGATTAGTTTTGAATATCTCCATTGGGGATTTAATAATTTTTTAGTTAAACCTTTTTTGGCTCATTTTGTCAGTAAAAGAAAACATGCCTAATAATTCTGCACACCTGAATATAAAGAGTTTTTCACTTCTAGACTTCACGGACAATTATTTATCAATTATAAAAGATTAAATACAAAATTAATAGTAGTTATTAAGATTGATGTGGTTTGGAATTGGTATATGTGCTTGAAAAAAATATCATCAGTATCAACGTGCCTAATAATTATGCACACGGTGTATATATGATCAGACACTTGCATTTAATTTCTGAAAATCATACTCAAATGGAGTTAACAAGGTTTTTGACGACCGAATGACAGAGTTTGATCTGTGTTTTGTCCTTTATTATCATTAGAACGGACGCATCTGAGGCAGTAAATAACTAGCATCACGTTTTTTTCATCAGTTTGCAGGTTTAAAGTTTATTGTAGCTATATGGGCACTCGGTTTCTCTTATTGTTTAATACATTTGGCCAAAATCTCACGATATAAAACACGAACCGCTATGCACAGAATATCTGAATCGTACAAAAGTGTATTGGCTACAACTAGACAGCAAATGCCAAGACTCTTCTCTGCTCTTTAAACACACAAAAACATTAGCGTTTACAGACAGTGTTTCTTGAGTAAAGGAAACGCTGCTCTTACTCAAACATCAGTTCTTTATTTACCCTTGCATTGTGAAGAAGTTAGATGTTTATCTTCAAACAGCGCGTCGCGGCAGTATTTATTCTGAATGGAGGCGGGGCGGAGTTATGAGCTTTGACTGACAATTTGAGGATCCAATGGCGTTACGAGGTTTAGGCACAAGCTCTTTTGAATGCTTTTCATTGGTTAAATATTTGTAAAACCCACAAACAGACATAACGATGACCAATAGCACTGATTTCAAATAACAATTATGAAACTGAGATAAGGAAGTTTTTGATAATTTTCACCCGACAACCTGTCACTGCACACTACACTAGTGTACCGCGGCGCAGGGGTTGGGAAACACTGCTTTAGAGAATATCACAGTCCTGAGGAAGCTTATCTCAGAAACATCTGATCTTGTTTTTCTGGACAGATTTTTGTCCCTGCATGGTGCTTCTACGGAAGTCATTATCTACCAAAAATACAAATTACCTTGCAAAAACAAAAAAAGAGTTTACTCAGAAATTTTGTTAACTGCAAAGTAGTGTGTAAAACATTTATTTTTGATTGATGACCACGCTCCCCACTGATAATCTTCAGCTCCACAGCAAAATAAAATTACCTGAATTGTGAATGTTATCCAACATGAAGACTGTGTACAGAGAAATAATGACAAAATTGTCCTCGCAGGAAAAAAATACGACTCTGAACAACTGACTCTTATAAACTGGTTCCTTTTAGTGAATTAAATACTCAGGAGTGCAGAGGCGGATAGTAGTGAAGTATTTTTACTCTGCTTTAAAAGTACTTTTCAATTGTCTGTACGTTATCAGTGTTTTTTTTTTTTTTTTTTTTTAACTTTACTTCACAACATTCCAAAGCATAATATTGTACTTTTTACTGCACTACGTTTCATATTAATTATCATTAATACTTAATCACATTAGAAATCTATTACTTTCTTACAAAGTAATTCAAAGATTTACTTGAGTACAAGTACTACATTTTTAATGTTCTTAAAGTTGCAGTCCGTAACTTTTACCTCTTTGTCGCCCTCTATGTTTGAAAACCTGGAATTGCAGTTTCTTGCGGAATGATCTTCCGTGCGCGGGGTTGTGAACCGGTGTTCCGGCACGGCTCCAGCGCGGATGAATCTAATGTTTTGAGGTGAATGTGTAGTTGTCAGTCACTGCACCGGTGTGGATATTTACTGTCTATGTCTTGGAATATATGACCCAAATCAGAATTTTCACCGTATATTACCATCTGAACAAGTAAGTAACAAGTCTGCCATGTTTGTTCTGACCAACTGAGGAAAAAAGCATTACAATAAATCGTGCTACCAACAGTGATTAAATCTAAAGATCAGTTAGCTCATATCACATCTAACTGTGCAAAGTATTATTATTATACTTTGTTCTCAAATTGTTAATATTAACAATATCAGCATTGCGTGACTGAGTATAGTATTAGCGTGTAATTTCAATTTCTGTACAGTCTAATATCTAATTGTCATACCATTCAAATTTCATATTAAGAAATTCTTTTAATCCAAAAAGCAAATTAATCTTCCTTCAAACTGGTTCTGTTTAAAATACAAAAACTTGTGTAATCCCACATTGGCTATCTGTAATCAGAACCACATTTAAAACTGGAATATAATTTAATTTCATTCACGCGTTTCATAAACACATAATCCTTTCCTGATTACAATCCGGCATCAAAATGATAAGTTTAATTATTCGTGCTGCTGTGAGAAAAGGCTGTAAATGATCCTCCACCTGCAGGATCCTCACGTGCCAGAGCCTAGTAGCCGGGACAACTTCTTCATGTTTACAGACGTGACGTAATGACGCAGTGCCATGCTCGAATTTCCCGCGGAAACCTACCCATACCACTCAAATTAGAAAACATTATTATAAGCTAACCGTTGTGAATCGGGCTAAAGTAAGGCGATAGTTTTGAACACTGGCTGGTTATGTACTTTCTCAAATATTGATTTCGGATCATTTTTAACCAAAGAAAGTTACGGACTGCAGCTTTTAAGTATTAAAGGCAAAACAACTTTTTATGAAATGTAGTGTAGTAAAGAGTATGACACTATGCTTATGTAGTGAAGTCAAGTTTTCCAAAGAAAAACACTAACATAATACAGATACTTTTTAAATTTACTTGAGTAAAATAAAAATACTTCACTACTGTCCACCAGAGCAGTCCAATGCACTATTAATGATTCTTATCAGCCGGTTCTTTTACCAAATATTAAAAAATAAGTAAAATTAAAATAATGAAATTTATTTTAAAAAATTATATTAAAAAAATGAAACCTTAATCTGGAAACGTGAAATCTAGGGCATGTTTGATCCTCTTTTTTGAACATATTTATATTTATTTATATATTATTCTTTATATATATATATATATAATTTTTCCCTGCAAAAAAAAAAATTAAAAATACTTTCCCAGTATTTGGAGACATTAAAATATTTCATTAAACATCAAAGGCTATTTTTTTCTATGGCTATCACTCAGTGGAAAGACAGAATGAGCAATTTGATATTACTCTGACCTGTATATCAGAGCACTGGTGCATAAGGAAATAGGTCAAGGCTACGTTTGGGAACATGTTTGCAGGCAATCACAGGTTTAATGAGCCTTAACATATTACATCTTCTCTAGGCATCTCAGAAGCCTCAGGGTCACACCCATATCTGACACACAGGCATTCAGCGTCTTGCACTTGGCAAAGGGTTGGTAAGTTCCTCTGACCTCTGGAATGGCCAAATAATCACTGTACATTACTGTGTTGGCAAATGTTTTAACAAACACCAAGTCTTGAGACATAATCAAAAATAATTTACTTTTATTTAGTTTTTCATTTGTACCAGCTGCTTTGATCATGCAGGCAGAAAACACTGTGCGACCAGGTGTCAGAGGAATGTCTTTCATCTGGTTTTGTTTTATTCGAAATGCAATTTTATTGCAATATTCAACAGAAGTGGATATCCTGTCTGATTTTGAGAAGGTGTTTGGAAGGGATGCATTCAAGAAGTGAGATAAACATTTACTGACCTCAACAGAAAAAAAACAACAACACACAGCACAACTTTTCAATACAAACAACAAGTATAGATTTCCCTCAGTAGAAAATTGCGTGGTACAGTTTTATCCAATCAATGGGCACAGCGCCATCTTGCAGCCTGGAGTCAGCATGGCATTTCCTGATCTCAGAGACTTCGAGGTCAAAATGGCAGAGGACAGGCTGGTGTAAGCCTGTATGTGTTTGTTCAGTGTGTATGTGTGTGTGTCTTTTCCCAAGTTCACTCCACACAGAATTGGACTGAGTGTCCTTGACAGAGTAGAAAGAGAAATGATTGTTCAGTCTTCATGGATGTTGAAAAGCTTGGCCACCTCATTAAGATCTGCATGTTGTTCTCCATCTTTGATTATCTACAAATAATCAGACAAAACAACAAATGAATAATCTTTCTCAGAGAAACACTGAAAAAAGACGGACAGAGAAAGGGAGTGATATATCTGCTCACCTTCCTTGCGATGGGCATTCTGTTGAAGACGTTCCACAGTACAATACCAACCACCACTTGATCCCTCAGGTAGAATATCACTCCCTTCCCATAATCCTCCTTCTGCTGGATAGGAGGTGGAGTGGCCGTTGTTTCTGCCTTTAATGCCCCGGCAACTGCCTCTGTCTCACTCTCTGAACGGATTCCGGTGCCTGCAAACAGAGAAAATGTTGTTTTAGTGTGTATTTGTGTTTGCACTCTGCTATTGATGGTACCTTGGAAGTGGTAATACACAAATCTATAGTAGTTGCGATCTACATGTTAGCAAATGTTTGTGTACCTGATTGTTCGGTTGCGGCTTTTGGTGTGTCCTTGGCTGTGGCTTTAGCAAACACTCCCACGGTGGGCAGACTGCTGTCCACTATACCGATGGCTTCATATCCTACATCTGGACCTAGATCACTCCTGAAGACAAGAACATATTGTGAGTGCTGAATAATGCAATTAAAAATACATTAACATTAGGGCTGTCAGTCGATTAAAATTTTTAATCTAATTAATTACCATGTGTCGATTAATTAATCGCAAAAATAAATTTGACTGTGAAAATACCCACAAAAGATTATTTAAAGCTATTTTTGTGTTAAATGAGAAAGTATCAAGTAGACATTACAAATTGTAGCTTTAGAAAGAAGTATTTTATTTGATTCAACATAAAATTTATTAGGCTACACAAACATTTAGGCTATAAAGGCCTAACATAAACTATGGAACATAAAAGAAGATAATGAGAAATATCTTGGTACTTTTTGTTCATACAATGAAAGTCATTGGTAATTAAAACAGAGGGTGAGTAACTGATGATAGAATTTTAATTTTTTTGAGTGACCTATCTGTTTAATGTTTATTATTATTATTATTTTTTATTTATTTTTTTAATGAAATGATACTCTAAGAAAATTAAATCTGCCAGCAGGTGGTGGTAAATGTGTCTTCATTCGATCGTTCAAAAGGCTGATACATTCAGGAATGAAGTAAATGGCTCTCTTTATGAATGGGCCTTTGAATCATTGGTTCACACTATTTGTTCAAAACCCCGAATTATTCAGAAATTAAACACCACTGTTGCTCGGAGACGCACAACAAATTCTGCTGTGGCTTTATAGGTAATATGTTCTCTGCAAAACTGAGCAAAAACATATCAACTTCTTATTTACTGAACTGGTGTATAAAATCACATTTAAACTCGTGATATTCGGGATAAAGTCAGCACTCGTGATATTGCTCTCCCTGCTCGTGTCGTGTGATAGGCCTCTCGCTTATCGTATGATATAAATGTGAGACAAAAACTCATTCAAGGGCATTTTTGCACCAATATCTTGAATTTTAGGGCATAACTGCATTTATGGAGTTGTTGCCCTGCATCATATTTGTCAACAGTCAACTGTATGAAATGTAAGGTCTGGGGGCTGGGCCAGTGTGTTAACTGCGTTAAAATATTTTAATCGCGTTATTTTTTTTCATAACTAATTAATTAAGTTAAAGTGTTAAACTGGCAGCCCTAATTAAAATGTGTGTTTGTTGAAGATATGTCGTTACCAGAACATTGACTGATGCCAATAAGGTTTGCTGGCTCCGGTCATGTTCTCTCCAGCAAGTCTGCCGCTGACCACCGCGTGATCGTGATGCTCTACACGCCGACGGCCCAGGTTGATGTCATAGAAACATGCAGCATCTCCTGCCTAGAACACAAACATTGAAGAACCTTACTTTTAAAATTGATAATGCAATCAGACCCAGTACAGTTCCTAAGAAAAATGAACCAGCCATTCTTTAGGATTTTCTGACTTGTCTCCTGAATACCATATCAGTGGTATTAAAAGATCTTTTTTTTTTTTTTTCTGGAGATGCCCTCTGCCTTACGTACCACCCAGATGTTGGAGCGAGCCTGAAGCTCAGCATTAACACGGTACCCTCCGAAGTCGGAGTCCACCTCCAGCCCGGAAGATTTGGCAAGTTCCACACTAGGCTCCAAACCTACTGCTGCCACAATGTGGTCTGTCTTAATCTAAAACAACAACATAATAAAAACAATCACAAAAATATAACTATATTACAATGTAATTAGCATACAGAAGATCAGGCCAGGTTATGACTGGCTGATGGAAAAGCAGACTCACCAGTCGTCCATCCTTCAGTTTGATCTCCAATTTGTCATTTTTGTAGCTCACATTTTTCACTACAGCGTCTGTGATTACGTTCGCACCCTCTATGAATGGTCAAAAGGTTAAATGTGGTTAGCTTAAACTTTTTTAGAATACCTACATTTGATCTGGACATTTGCAGCTAAAGGAAGCAATTCCTGTGATAAACTGAACTAGGAAAAAAAAAAAACAATAAGTTTCAGACAGGTTTCTCAAACACCGTCATTGAAACAGGTAATCCTACTCCCCCCACCACAAAACACACAGTATTTGTTGAGCCAATGTTGGGCTGCTTAAGCAAATGTCCTTTATTTGTACTCTCACCTTTTCTGACTTTCTCAGTGGTCCAGTTACTCAAGTATTCAGGCAGTACTTTTCCCATGTTGCCCTTCTCTGGGAACATCTGGATCACCTCTAAACCAAGGTCAGTGGCTACAGAGAGAGCAAGGGGAAGGTAAAGGAGAGAGAGCGAGAGTAGTCAGTAGCATTTTCATTAAAAAAAATAAATAAATAAACCTTTGAAACATAAGAACCTCAAAACACTCTCTCTCTCTCACACACACATATACATGAATGACAGCTGAGTGTTTGGACTCACATCTGCGACCCAAGGCACATGCTAGCTCGCTGCCGAGAAAACCTCCGCCAATGATGGTAATGGATTTAACCTCTCTGGAGATCTTCTCTAGAGATCTAAAATCTTCAATCTACCAAAAAGAACATATGAAGGTTATATACACTGCCGCTCAAAAGTTTGGGATCAGTAAGATTTTTAATGTTTTTTTCAAGGGAGTCTCTTCTGTTCATCAAGGTTGTATTTATTCGATCAATAATTCAGAAAAAAAACCAGTAATATTGTGAAATCTTATTGCAATTTCTAATATTGGCTTCCTATTTTAATATACTTTAAAATAGAATTTATTTCTGTGATGCAGCACTGAATTTTCAGCGTCATTACTCCTGTCTTCAGTGTCACATGATCCTTCAGAAATCATTCTAATATGCTGATTTATTATGAGTGTTGAAACTCTTGTGCTGCTTCATACTGTTTTTTGGAACATGTTATACTATTTTCTTTGATGAATACAAAGTTAAAAAGAGCAGCATTTGCTCAAAATAGAAATCTTTTCTAACAATATGAGTCTTTACTATGACTTTTTATTAATTTAACACATCCCTCCTGAATAAAAGTATTAATTTCTTTAAAAAAAAAAGAAAAAATGTACTGACCCCAAACTTTTGAATAGCATTGTATATTGTAACAAAATTTCTTTTTTAAATAAATCCTGTTCTTTTTAACTTTTTATTAATCAGAGAATCCTAAAAAAAAAATTATCAGTTCCCAAAAAAAAAAAAAAAAAAAAAAAAAATGAAGCAGCACAATGGTTTCCAACATTGATTATAAATCAGCATATTAGAATGATTTCTGAAGGATCATGTGACACTGAAGACTGGAGTAATGATGCTGAAAAATCAGCTTTGAACACAGAAAGAAATTATATTTTAATTATATTTTAAAGTATTTAATTATATATTTAATTATATTTTAAAGAAAACTGTTATTTTAAATTGCAATAATATTTCACAAAATAACAGTTTTTTTTCTGTATTTTTGATCAAATTGATATAGCCTTGATGGGGGGGGGGTATGCGCTTCGAAACAGTGAATCATTTTGTGACTCAATAGTTTAACTGATTCAGAGTTTCAAAAAGCTCCGTTGATATTGTGTTCTTTGCTCGCTTTCTCTATATAATTTATTCGTTGGTTGAATAACCATGGAAATGAAATCATTACAATAGGCCTAACTTACAATGTTTTTAATAGATTGTGATCACGTTAAATACAGTTTACGTAGTATTAAAAACATTTCATGAGTCATGACATGACACCCATTATAAATATTTGCCTAAAAAAACGTGTTTATGATGTGCGTTATTAACAGATTACACTAACATTAGGTTACTTAGGCTATAGCCTTACCCTTACCTTCCACCTATGGAGAGAGAAAAAAAGTTTTCAAAAGCATACCCCCCTCTGCTTTTTTCACAAATCGCACCCTGTATGTATGTATGTATGTATGTTTGTGTGTGTATGTATATGTATAGGGTTCTGTCCAACAGTACTTTTTGACCAACACATTTCCATTACTTTTCCACTACATTTTTTTAAAGTCCGTGTAAAGTCAATTCTGAGAATTGTTTGTAAACGCCTTATAAATGTTAGAAATGCATTGCTGAAACGTTACAAAGACTGTGAACTATGTAGTACTTAATTGTGGAGTTATACCGTTAAACAGTTTTTCAGCATGTTCGTGATCAGGATTTGACTGCACAGACCGATCGGTGTGTGACATGAATGTACAGTGAGAACTATAGAGAGCAGACGCTCCTTATGCTTTCGAATCGCTCTCGCGGTACTTTGATGTCAAACACTGATCGTTCTGCGCAGCACTGTTTCGTGTTGAACACACATAATAACTAGAGTGCATTAGCATCAGTGGTCCGTCGCTCAATCGCGAGTTACTGTTATTACCGTTAGTTACTACAGCCTACAGTTTGCTAGCTAGCTATGCCTTCGTCACGTTAATACCTGGTTGCAATAATTTACAAAACAACTGAGCTCGGTCTCCTTATTTAAATTAAGCTGCTGCTAGAGGAAGACAGTTAAGAGAGATGGCAGCTTTCCCGCGAGTGGTTTCAGTGCCGCCAGCGGACACGCCCCCAGCTTTTGAGAGCAGAGAATACGGCTTATTTTTTCAAGATTTTGATACCTTATTTTATTTACTTGGCGGTTTTTTTTAGCATTCAAATTTGGCTGGGTGGTTAATAACATTTTTCTGTGGTGTGACAAACTCAGAACACACATTTAATATTGACTTTACAGGATAAAGACAAAAAAAAAAATTAATGGAGAGACTACATCAAAGAGCAATTTCAAGTGAATAAAATATTTTACACGAGAATTACAACTTTCCATTCCATTTCCAATTTCCACTATTCTAGGACTGTAGGAACAAGATATAGAATTTGTGGCCATATAGAATGCTAATATCTAATATATAACAACACTGATGTTTGTAAAATTGTACACTCGGCTTAATGTTTTATAGTCCTTCAGTTAAAAACAAACATCTTATTCTGGCTTGAATTTTTCACTACACAGATTGAGGTATAATTTGATTCTGTCAACATAAAACCACATTCACAACCCTTTTGACGTGCATATATGGTGAAGTGTTTAAAAAAATAGGATATTCAGCAACAAAAAAAAAAAAAACTTGGAAGGACTTCATCCATCATCTGATAAGGAAAGTTTTCAGTGTCTAAATGATGTATTGCATGCTGATAAATCAAACTTTTTTCCTAATTTTGATTTCATGTTGACTTTAACATACCAATGGAGGATCTCATTTAGACACTACTGTTTAATTCTGCTTGTACAAAAACCCCAAAATGTGCAGTAAGACATACTTTTCTGAAGAGGGTTGTCCTCTTCATCACCTCCTCTCCTGCTCTGTCAATCACTTGCAGGTTCCTAGGCACCCCACCTAATACACACACACACACACACACACACACACATATATATATATTTATAGGACCGTCAGCAATAGATTTTACACCTGTGCGTGTTTATGTGTATATTATACATGCATTTTACCTGTGGCAATCAGGCACTTTTCATATGAGATCTCTGCACCATCACTCAGTTTGACTTTATTTCCTCTGACATCCATGTGAACCACCTACACCACGGGTACAAACACACACACACGGGGGTACGATGAGGACAACTCATCCACACACACTTATACATCCATAAAACATTGTCTCCTCTCATGTGACCTCAACATTTTTCAGACTTGTTCATGTGGATGTAATTAAGAGCACAGCTTCGCTGTAACACGAGATGCTGATGTCAGAGTTTCCCACCTTCCGGCCCGTGAGCACAGCCACACCCCCATTCTCCACTTTAGCAAGATCCGCGGGACTGACGTAGAACGAGGGAGGCTGGAAGTAAATGCTAAAACAAGCAGAAATAAATAAATAAATATCACAAAAATTAACCAAAAACAAAAAAACCCATTCTGAAACAATGGTCTGAAACAAAGCCAGCACATTAGTGTGTGGTCTGGTCTTATGTGGTCTGGAAAATTCTGACACACACCTCCTCTCTTTGCCATTCCACTGTTTGAAGCGCAGTGTTTCGATGGCCTTGGGGTCATCGGAGAACCAGAGTTCTTTAGAGAGAGGAGGTCTCATGTAGGGCAGGTCAGACTCCTCTGTTACAATCAACACCTGTGTAACAAACATTCACAAACAAAAATACACTTTTTGATTGAAACTAGTTTAAAGCCAGATGTAACAAACACTGCGCAGCGATAAAATCAGAGGACTTTTCAATCTACAAATCTCCATCATTTACCATGGATTTACTGTAGTAACACTAACTGCACCACAGTATTGTGGCAGAAATGTGGGAAATTCATATAGAATTTTATTCTATTATTAATGTAGACATATTAAATATATTAAATGAATAATTCAATATAATTACAGTTTTTTGTGCTTAAGCTATACCATTTGTGCATTTAAATGTATTTAGACTACTGTTTTTCATACAAATACCTAGAAACCATATGGTTAAATTTTTACCATGGTATTGAGGCACTCTATGTGTGGTTTTAACTGTGGCTATCACGATCTAAATGTATGCTACTATGGAAGACCAGTGGTTAATTAGAATAAAACTCAAACAGTCAGAATAAATACATTTCTACATACAGTGCCCTCCATAAGTATTGGAACAGTAAAGACAAAATTGCTTTCTCTACTGTGGAGTCAAGACATTTGCAAATATGATTAAAAGATGAATATGAGACAAAACTACAGAATGTCTCATTTTATTATTAGGTCTTTCGACACATACATGTTTTACCAAATACAAAGGACAGCACTTTTAGAGTTCATCCCACTATTTGATGTGAGCATAAGTATTGGAACAGTTGAATTTAAGGCAGATGTAAAAGATTAAAAGCTAATATTTTGTTGCAGATCCCTTGCATGCAATCAGAGCAGTGAGTCTGCAACCCAAAGACATCACCAGACTCTTGGTCTTATGCTTTGAAATGCTTTTTCCCAGCCTTTAATGCAGCCAATTCCAACTGTTGCTTGTTTTGGGGAGTTTCTGTCTTTGGTCTCCTCTTCAGCTGGTGAAATTAATGTTCAATCGGATTTAAATCTGGAAAAATTGATTCGGGCAATCTAAGACTTTACATTTCTTTACCCTGATAAACTCCTTGACTGAACTGGCAAGGTGTTTTGGGTCATTGTCCTGATCCAATATGAAGTGCTTTCTAATGAGTTTGGTGGCATTTTCTTGAATATTGGTAGCCAAGATGGTTTTGTACCCTTCCAAATTCATTCTGCTACTGTCATCATACATTAAGTCATCATTAAAATTGAGAGGGCCTGTTCCAGAGACCTGTTTTTCTCCACACTTTTGCTTTCCCATCACTTAGATAAAGGTTCATCTTTGTCTCATCGGTCCATAAACACAGTTCCAAAACTCCTCTGGCTCACCTTTGTGCTTTTTGCAAACTCTAATCTTGCCTTTCTATTTTTGGTGCTGGTCAGAGGTTTGCATCTTGCTGTGTAGCATCTGCAATTCTGTGTCAAAGTCTCCTGAGGACAGTAGATTGTCAGAGCATCACCCCAGCTTTCTGGAGGTTGTTGGTGATTTTACAGACATGTATTTTAGGGTTCATTTTCACTGCTTTTATGATTTGTCTGTCATCAACTACTGTTGTTTTTCTCAGCCGATTAGGTCGTGGTTGGTTGCTGATGTCACCGGTGGTTTCCAAACTCTTGATTTCTCCATGCCCTTTGTTTTTGCTATAGTTCTAATTAACTTCCTCTTTTCTTTTAGCATCTAAATTGCTTGCTTTTCTTTCAGAGTCAGCTTCCTCGTCTTCATCCTGGTTTGTGTCATCATTGAATGCAAGATTCAGAATGCAGAAGTAATGGATATAAATAATACGACACATTCCCTGCTTTTAATATCTGAAGAATTAATGCAACAGGACACAGCTGATCACTTAGAAAGACCTGTGAGGCAACTGTTCCAATACTTATGCTCACATCAAATAGTGGGATGAACTCTAAAAGTGCTGTCCTTTTTATTTGGTAAAACATGTGTGTGTCGAAAGTCCTAATAATAAAATGTGACATTCTGTAGTTTTGTCTCATATTCATCTTTTAATCATATTTGCAAATGTCTTGACTCCACAGCAGAGAAAGCAATTTTGTCTTTACTGTTCCAATACTTATGGAGGGCACTGTATAAAAATGAGGTTGTAACCATTTTTACAGATGTTTTTGATAATGAACATCAATTTACATCTGCATCCTAACTCAAGGTACTACTACTACTGTCAGCTTAAGCTACTGTCAAAAGTGCATTTCTAAGAGACAAAAAAATAAATAAATGCAATATTAAAGATACACATCATGAAAGTCCAGCAACACAAACCCGTTTCAAGATTTGAAATAACACCACTCATTTGAACATGCAGAAACTAAGAAATTAATTTTTATATTAAGATATTTATTTTATAAAGAAAAATTACTAGAGTGTAAAGAATTCAAAAACGTTTGTCATGTTCTGATTTCTGACTATAAAGAGTAGTTCAAAAACACAATTAACGGTCTGATTTCTACAACCTTCACTTAGGAGCAAAAATCTGCCTTTCAATTTGAAAGAAATAAAGATTTGAAATTTATCGTCATAATAATCGATATCGACTGATATGAATTATTTGTGACCATGGACTACAGAACCAGTCATAAGGGTCAATTATTTTTAAATGAGATTTATACATCATCTGAAAGCTAAATACATAAGCTTTCCATTGATGTATGGTTTGTTAGGATAGGACAATATTTGGCCAAGAACTATTTGAAAATCTGGAATCTGAGGGTGCAAAAAAATCTAAATATTGAGAAAATTGCCTTTAAAGATGTCCAAATGAATTCCTTAGCAATGGATATTGCAAAACAAAAATTAAGTTTTGATATATTTACGGGTAGCAAATTTACAAAATATCTTCATGGAACATAATCTTTACTTAATATCCTTATGATTTTTGGCATAAAAGGAAAATCTATAATTTTGACCCATACAATTTATTGTTGGCTATTGTTACAAGTATATCCATGCTACTTAAGTTTTGTGGTCCAGGGTCACATTTTAACGTGATTTTTTTTTTTTTTTTGGGCCATATCACCCACCCCTGTTCTAAGCATTGATGATTACAGTATCATGTGAGTTATCATAATTCTGCCAAACTGCCACCAAACTGACAGACTCACCCTGGCACCAGGGTCACGTGCCCGGATGGACCTAGCTGCAGCAAACGAAGCCGTGCCTCCACCAATCAGCAGATAGGGAGCATGTTCAGGGACATCTGAGGGAGCAGCAGTGGGTTCAACGGGCTCAGCAGCAGGAGCTGCTTTAGAAACTGCAGCTGGTTAAATAAAGAGACAGTTAGTACAAACACACACAAACAAACAAGCGTTTATAAATAACTTGACCTGAACACTGAATTAGTGAATGCACATAACATTATCTGTACAAGAATATGTGAGTGATCTCAGGAACACAGCGCTAGATGAGGGAAGAAATTAGCATTTTATAGTCATATTAGTGCAAGCTGTACCTCAAGTAATCTGGAAACGTGGCTGCAAATTGGTCATAAGTGAGTGACCTTGTACCATTAGCCTTAGCCATTAGCATTACAACAGTCACACAAAACAACCATTCAAAGGAATGAAATAACTGAGTGGGAAAAATATAAGGCCTTGAAAAGAAGAGAGGACAATGTGGTTTATACAGACAAGAAAAACAAATGAAAAAAAAAAATTCTAAGACAGGCCAAGACATAATTCATAAATCAACTCAAAAAAGAGCATATGTAGCCATAAAAATCAAAAGTGTAGTGATGGAACATTTTGAAAAAGGTGTCCGTATGTGTGAATGAAGTAATTATCTGTATCTTTATCGCTAACATGTTTAAACTGATTCCCTTCCAGTCAAAACTGGACTCTTACCACTCTCAGAAACAGACGAAGCCTCTGGAACATGCTCAGCGATGATTACAGGTGTAGGCTCTGTTTCTTAATCCCGATGTAAGAGGAGAGGAAAGACGTTAACCTCAGTTTACAAAAATATTTTCCTCTGTAAAAAAAAAAAATGGACTTCCATGCAGATGTGTCAAGCTTACCCCTCTCAACTACAGGAGCTAAGGGCTCTTCACTCTGTGTAACTGCTGGAGCTTCTGCAGCAGGTTCTGTTACAGAGGCTTCAACGACAGGCTCTCTTACTGGGGTTTCCACAATGGGTTCCGGAATAGAAGCTTCTACAATTGGTTCTGTTACAGGTTCTTCTGCAATGGGTTCAGTTTCAGTGGACTTCACATCAGCTTCTGTTACCAGAGGTTCTTCAACAGGAGGTTCTGTTAGAGTAAGTTCTTCTGCAACAGGCTCTAAAGCCACAGAATGAGCAAAACACAAGAAGGTTTGACTGAAACAGAGGAAGTAGCAGAACAATCCTCCGCTCTATATTCTTCGGCTCTTACCACTCTTAACTGGCTCTGAAGATGGTTTGGGGATGGATTCCAGAGGTGCAGCATCTAAAGCAGGATTATGAACAGATAATTGACTTAACGAAAAACATCCCTAGCATTTTTTCATTGCTCTAAATCCGAACATTTTCATGCTTTGATGGGCTGTACGAGTGGTTCATTTGGGGTAGGTTCATCCAGTGAAAAAAGGAAAAATAAAGGATCCAGGATCAAGAATGAAGTTGTAGGACGGAAAAGGGTAAAAACATAAGGAAAGGTTAAGTTATGGGTGAATGTGAAGGTATCAGGGGGTTCTTCCACTTCCTGCCTTAGTTGCAAAATCTTCTATGACACAATCTTCATGTTTTGTTGAGGATTACCATGTTAAAATGAAGAGCATCATATCTTCTGAAATAGTGTCTGCACATCAGAGACTATCATGATGGATAATTCTCTGGAGTTTTCTCTTAGACTTCTCTACATTTACATTCATCTCCTTCCAAGAATCTTTATCTTTTCTGTTAACACTCGTAGCTGCTAGGTGAATCTGAGGCGGGGTCCGTGTGTCAGTGACAATCAAAAGGTCCAACAGAAACTTGGGCATTAACAGATCATTTTTCCAGAACAAGTCCTGATGAGTTTCTCCAAAACATCAGCTTCATTGTCCAAGCAGAGGACAGGACAGAAAATCCAGACAAATGGATAGGTTTTTAGATGGCTAGACTATCCAAACACTTTAACATCAATGAAGAAGTTAAAGCAAGAAAATGAACAAGGCAAAACAGCTTTTTTCGAAACAACAGAGTTAGTGAGACGAACGGAAAAAGGAGGAAAGAAAATAGTGGTGTCCTTGTGGTAGAAATGTTTGGTTGGTGACACAGACAAAGTATGATGCAAAATACACAACTGACAAATGAAAGACATGACGAAGAAGACAAGACAAGCATCAGGCATGTCCATCAATGAAAGAACTTCATAGAACATCACCTCAATCCAACCATTCTTGGCCCAATGGCAGAAAGAAAACTCTGATACATTTTGTACCATATTACCCTCTTAACTTGAAAAGGCATAGTAAGTGAAATTTAGAATAAAAACAAATGAATATTCAGGTGATTGGGTGAGGAATGTCAATGGAGTTACCCACAAAGCAGTCACACAAAAACAGATGCTCACAGTCAAATGCCTGACAGTGGAGACAGTTCACCATGTATGAGTAAAAGTGGACAGTCACGGTGACGATTCTAAAGATGGCTGACAGTTTACATTAGCCCCTTTCACACATACAGACTTTACTGGAAAAATACCGGCAAATTCGTTCCGGCAATTTACCGGTATGAGAAGTTGTAACATTACCAGTAAATTGCCAGAATGATGCTGTGTGTGAACGCAGAATGAAGAGTACCGGTATGAGCATGTACGAGTTCAGAACGCGGTGACGTAAGATGTTTACTCTTTGAAACCGATGCGTAAATGGTGTTTTTCTGGAAAAAAGACAGAACGTCATTGCCTGTGTGAACAACGCATTTTTTAATTTTAATTTAACGCCAATTTAATGGTACTACTGTGTGAAAAGGGCTATTTATAATTCCTGGCAGATGCTTTTTAAAGTTATTTAGAGGAAAGTGCATATAATGCAGAACTGTTAGGAGAGTAACAGACAACATTAAAACAATGCAAAAGATAATTAATAGGAACATTAAATAGACAGTCACATGCAGTGTGCAGTGTCCCAAGAAGCATGCACAACTTAATGTGACACAGTTCATGTACATATTACCAGTTTTCTATTACAGCCTATACTGTATAGAGGAATTAAACAGCAAATGGTGACCATGTATAGCCCACAGGGCACTAACTGAATATGTTTGACTTTCTCTTCAGTTTCATTAGAACTGCTGGTTGATCTATGACAAAACATACATCTTGGATAATAATAATAACAATAATAATAACAATAATAATAATAATAATAATAATAATAAAAAACATTTCATTCTAACTTTGAAGTCCAAATCTGGAACTCCTGCTGTTGTATATTGTATATTAGTAGAGGCACATCTACGCTATCATTCAAAATGTTGCAGTTGGTAAGATTTTTTCATGTTTTTGAAAGACGTCTCTTATGCTCACCAAGGCTGCATTTATGTGTTACAGTGAAATATTACTACAATTTAAAATAACTGTTTTAATATATTTTGAAAATGTAATCTATTTTATTTATTGAAAAAGTATTTAATTTATTTCAGCAGCCATTATTCCAGTCTTCACTGTCAAATGACCCCTCAGAAATAATTCTAATATGCTGATTTTGTGCTCAAGAAACATTTCTTATTATCAATGTTGAAAAAAGTTATGCAGCTTATTTTTGGTGAAACGATATATTTTGTTCAGAAAGTTCAAAAGAACAGCATTTATTTGAAACAGAATTTCTGTAACAATGTAAAATACTTTACTGTCACTTTTGATCAGTTTAATGCATCCTTGTTGAATAAAAGTATTAATTTCTCTAAAAAAAAAAAAACATCTTACTTGAACGATAGTGTATATGCATTTTACATGCACAACTCATCACAAAAACCATAGATTTGTTTATACCAAGACGATATGCATTTATTGATCCTAAACATTTCCCTAATTACTAGTCCAGAATTGCATGCTCATCTACTGATCTAGCATGCTAAAACAATTTTTGGTAGAGTTCTGTAAAAAGTCCAGTAAAAAACTATTTAATACCAACTAAAACTTATTCTGAACCACAACAGAAACTGCCTGTTTATTTTTAAGAGTAGGTAAAATCGGAATAACTAAATTACAAATGATTTTAGCATTAAAAAAAATTATAAAACATTAAAAAGCTTGATAAGACCTAATTCACATTATATTTAACATTAATTTTACTAAATAATCTGGTTTATGTTAAGAAATACTATGCTATGCTAATGACAAAGTTAAGATCCTAAACTTGCAAACAGAAGCTGACTTGATCATTGTACATAATACAATGTAATATACTATTTAATATGTTCAGGTTGTTAATCCGTTTTTCAGACTAAGCAGAGTTAAGAATTCCAAGAAACATTCCCTACTGAGAGTGCTGTTTCATCCTGCATGAATAGGACATTCTGTGCATGTTAACACCTATATGTGCACCAGTGACATAGGCAAATACCAACCATAGTCATACAACCTCAGAGCACAACAGCACTGCATCACTTATACCAAATGTTCATCTTAGTTTCCCAATCAAATCAGATTTTTTTTTTTAAAAATTAAAATGACAACGTCGTCAGATAACTGGAAAAAAATAAGATAAGGCTTAAGTTTTGCACTGAATTCAGCAACAAATGCACAGGGAGTGCAGTGCTCTGTGTGTAAAGCTGTGAATGATGTGCATATATAGACAGACAGATAGAAAAAAAAACTTTCATCAGCGTGTAGAATAACTACTCACCTTCTTTTGATTCTGCCACAACTTCAGCTGAAACACAAGACAACATATCACAGAATTAAACAGTATATACATGAATTGAAACAACTTGATAACTGCTAATTAAATGAGACCAGTGATTTATTATTTGGTGTGTGAGTGTATTTACTTACCTACAGCCTCAGCTGCTTGTGGCCCTTGTTTTGGTCTACTGGCAATTTCTATCATACGCTCATTATATCTTTCCTTGTCCCCTGAGACGGTGCGGTACGCCTTTAAACACAAAAACCAATAAACAACAATCTAAAAATCAGCTTATTAACCTGCTTCACCGAATGAGATTCATATCAAATTCATGTGTGATAAAGTCTGCTACGTGTTAATACTTGTTATATGTATGGCATACATCTAACATAATTTTTAATAACCTACAGTTGTTAACAACCTGACAGAGCATAGCACAGCAATGGTATGTATATGTTGTATATTAGTATATCTTGTACATTTGGCAGACACTTTTTTGAGTATGCTCATGTAAATAAACATCAACAT
The DNA here is from genome assembly GCA_039654775.1 of Spinibarbus caldwelli. Taxonomy (NCBI): domain Eukaryota; kingdom Metazoa; phylum Chordata; class Actinopteri; order Cypriniformes; family Cyprinidae; genus Spinibarbus; species Spinibarbus caldwelli. The sequence continues at coordinate 204,294 of JBCAMP010000209.1, read as the reverse complement.
AATTCACAAACTAAGTGCAGCACACATGAGTAGTAACAATTCTAGTATCGGTAAAACTTGAAACAATTATCTGAGGAAATATATTTTGTGCACTGTCAATATGGGACTGATGAATAAGCGAATCATAAAGGGGTACTTACATAAACTCCTGCCCCCAGACATGTTGCTCCAATCAGGACGTAATACAGTGTGTTTTCGCCACCCCCTCCTGCTGGCCCTGATGACATCTGGGCTTTCTGAACCATCTCCAACCTTCTCCCATGTCTCAGCGCTGAGAAGTCAATCATAAAAACAATACATATTTATAAAATGATATTATATACACAGCATATTAAATGCAACATCTGGGTAAAGTGTCTACTTTAATGTTTCAAATAACTGTTGTGAAAATAAAATGTCAAAATATAGGTGAAACAATATTCCTTCATTATTTAGCGTAACAAATATTTGAATTTAAAAACTGAAACAACATACTTATTCTAACCTGTATTTATTTAAATATATAAATGAATAAGTGATCATACTAAATGTTATTATATTTTAAACTATTAAAAACGTCTTGCTGACAAATGGATAAAACCTAGTGATTCAAAGGATATTGGCAAAGATTTAAAATTACACTTAATTAGTCATTTGTGGCTGCGCTGTGATCATTAAATAGAGTATTAAATAGAGAATCTAATGGGGGGGGGGGGGGGGGGGCGTTGAAAAACCTGTATCGGAAAAATTATACATTTTAAATCTGAAGTCTACTCAAACAATATTTAAAATCAACATTTAAATGTCTGTTTTATTTAGCTGGCAAGTACCCGTGTAATAAGCGGGAAAGATGTAGTCAGCCGGTCATTATTGTAAAATAAACAGTTGCTATACAATTAACTAACGTTAGATGAATGAGAGCGTGAAGGAGCTGTCAGAGCCACAAGTGTGTGAGAGCCAGGCGACCTTGGCCCAAAAATTACTGCATCTTCGTGCAGTCCTGCATTAATAACCCGTACAGCGTGTTCGTGACAAATAATCATTTGGACAGAATTCCCACATAAGTTATCGCGGGTTTTTGGCTGAAACTGCGCGTGACTCCGTGAGGAAGTTTGTCCATATGCGGCGTGACCGCGGCGCTGAATGAAACTTCAGCAGTGTTTATCTAACGATACTCAGTTCAGTTAAGTGTGGTTTATTTGTTTCAACTATCTACACGGTCAAATAAAGTGCCTAGCATTTGGACAGCACCCCAAAGCACGCACCAAATTGGACCCTTGCCCTACCGGCGCCTGGACTTGAGTCTCCATAGAACTTGTGCAAGCCTTTCTGCTAGAAATGAAGTTCACAGGTGATTAGCTGAGCCACAGACTTCTGCCGCTTTTTTCAACTCGCCTGATTTCCTCGCGTTCTGCAGACACAGCGTGGATGAGGCCCGGGCCAGCGGAGCCAGTTTATCCCATACTGCCTTGCACTTAAACATCGCAGCTCTGCTGTGCTTTTCGGAAAGACAGCCTGGGGAAGATCACAGCCACTCTCACCGTGCAGCTCTAGCACAAGGCCGGAGACCTTCTCAGGTCACACAGATCCTGCGGGCGCTTCCGGTTTCCGCTGATGGCCCGCCCTCTTTCTGCACTGATTGGCTGCGGCACTGACGGACTGTTGAGTAATTGGTTAGTGCTTCTGTCAGTTACAATTGGTCAGCGTTACTCAATAGACGATTGGTTATTTGTGGGATACGCCTTAACGACGCTCGTGTGACGAGACACAGAAGGCATACAGAGGCAAGTGATTTAAAATTGTTTTATTACAACTGGCGTTTCAGTCATTTTTTGTACTTATAAATAACTTGAATTATTTAAATATACATATATTTTGCTTTGCATTAAGAGCAAATTGAGAACAAACGCACGCATAAACGTTTTTATATGCAGCCTGAAATTCTAAAAGGATGTTTGCAAGAATATAAAGGCTAATTCACTCGAAATAGGCCATAGAATAAAATGGAATCTGTCTGTCATTAATTTAAGACCCAAAATATGAAAGCTATTATGTCCAGTTATGGCAGTTTGTTTGTTTGTTTTTCCAAATGTTTTTAATTGGTAGTTTTTTGGACTTTTTGTTGTGATAGATAACAATTTCATATGTTAAAGTTTCTTTCTGATATATTATTCTAAAGACTGTACAGATCTAAATAAATGGGGAAAGCACACAGAAATACCTACACTGCCGTTCAAAAGTTTGGGATCAGCAAGATTTTTAATGTTTTTAAAAGAAGTGTCTTATGCTTATAAAGGCTGCATTTATTTGATCAAAAATACAGAAAAAAAAACTGTAATGTTGTGAGATTACAATTAAAATTTTGTACAATACAACTTTTTTAATATACTTTAAAACATAATTTATTTCTGTGATGCAAAGCTGAATTTCATCAGGCATTACTCCAGTCTTCAGTGTCACATGATCCCTCAGAAATCATTCTAATATGCTGATTTAGCCTCAATTGTAGAAGCAGTTTTACTGCTTAATAGTTTTTGGAACCTATGATACTTTTTTCAGGATACTTTAATAAATAAAAAAGTTAAAAAGAACAGCATTTATTTAAAATATAATCTTTTGTAACAATATACACTAAAAAAAAAAAATCAAAAGTTTGGGGTAAATAATTTGTTTTTTTTATTATTATTTATTTAATTATTGAAAGAAATTAATACTTTTATTTAGCAAGGATGTGGTAGCCTAAATTGATATAAAAAAGTAATAGTATAGACTTATAATGTTAGAAATAAATCTATTTTGAATAAATGCTGTTCTAAAAAAAATATCATATATTAAACATTAAGCAGCACAACTGTTTCTAACATTGATTTCTGAAGGATCATGTGCCACTGAAGACTGGAGTAATGCCTGATGAAAATCACAGAAATAAATTATGTTTTAAAGTATATTAAAATAGAAAACCATTATTTTAATTTGTAACAATATTTTACAATATTATTATTTTTTTATTTTATTTTTTTTTAATAAATGCAACCTTGATGAGCAGAAGAGACTTTAGATTCAGTTATTAACACTCGATCATTGTAGCCATATACACCTGTATAACTATCGAATATTAAATCACTCGGAGCTGTAAATCTGTGCAATAGGTACGTGAGCACTTTTAATGAGTAAAAGAGACATTCTCTGTGAATACTATTTTTTTATTTATTAAAGACTATAATAACTACTAAAAATCTAAAATCAGTAGGCCTAATATAGTACAGTGTGATTCCTGGTTCTTTTTAAAGGATTGAGCCACAAAACCAGTAATTTAATTTGTGCATATAGCCTATATATAAAAGTATAAATAAAATGTTGCAGAGAAAATTAACATTTATTGCTTAAATACATTAATAATAATATTTGCTGTAGGTCAGATTTAATAACTGTTTTAGTAAACAAAAATATTTAAAATAGGCCTATATGCAAATATATATATATATATATATATATATATATATATATATATATATATATATATATATATATATATTGTTTTAGCAAGGTTTTTGTTCCCATTATCCACACATAAAACCCCAGTTCACGCTGATGGACTATTTAGTATTATTGTCTTATTTGTCACCGCGCAGTTGTTCTTTAAAATAAAACAATTTGCGGGTTTGTCCTATGTCTTACTGAACTACAGTGGATTATCATCGTATCCTAAGTTTTTGCTTATCCACCGATCCTAAAATAAAGAATATAGGCTCCATATAAATATACGCTATACAAAACAGCTAAATCTCAAACAGTTGATAATTTGTATCAACATTGCCCAGCTAAAACTGCTCAATGTTTAATGTCTGCTTCGTGTACAGTGAAAAGTGCAAAAATATCTGACTTCATTTAACGTGCAACCCACCTGTTGCGATTGAGGACCACTATTTACATTCATCACACAGAAACATAATTAATATTTCTCATAGGTGAGGCTATTTATAGCATAGGTAGGACTATATCATAGCCACGAATTAAGAATTTGTTTCCCAGACTTAATTCGTGAGCCGCACATATTAAGTTACACAGCTCTGTTCTGCCCGAAGCAGTCGGAGATGCCGCCACCAAGCGTTTGATAGGAACTTAATCTAAAACTCATTCGTTATAAGTTAAAAAAAACACACATTTGCTAATTGATTCTAACTAAAATCGCTGTTGTTAGCACTTAATATTTCTGTAGTACAGCCAAACAACGTAGATCATTCATAAAAACGTATATAAAAGACTACTCATGCGCAAATGTCTACACCAATAAGCTCTGCTGTATTATAAACCAATGAAATTGGGGGTGGGCGGAGCGACACGTGTGGCCCCACCTTAATGTGTCGCCCCACCCCATCGTCCAGGGTGCACTCTGGGGCTACTCGGACTTTCCAGCAGAGGAAAACAAACTTGACTCGCGGAAGAGCAGCTCACAGACCTTTGACTCCACAAGGATACGACAGGATAAGCTACTTTCTCTTTCTGTCATGCGAATATTCTGTACAACACTGTCGGAACATGACATCAAACCTACCAAACAGCCCACATTATAGCCAGCTGGGCGAAAACACATCTGAAAACAAAACCACAAAAAGCCAGTACATATTCTTCTTGATTCTGACTCTAATATTAAGCACGGAGACGTTTATCACGGCTTTTCTTCTTTATGACTTCTCCGAGGATATTCACAGAGTGAGTTAAATGTTTTAATAATAACCTCTTCATAAATCATTATTCATCTTTCAATAAGAAATATTGTCATTCAGACAAATATAATTCTATAATTGGATTTGTTTGTTTGTTTACTTTAAAAGACTCGTGAAACAGGCAAAGATGGAGGGTATCCAATCCACTGTCTCTGCACAGATCTTACCCAACAGATAAATCCCGCAGGTCTCGCAAGCTGTGACTTGTTCAATCAAGAACTGAAACAAACCGCACAGCAGGTATTTAAAACTGCTTTAAAACCCGAATACATACTGCGATAGTGAGAAATATATGTATTTTAAGACTAGATTACTTTTTCAACAGAGACTGTTGCTGGACATACAGAATTATGTACTGGGAACATTAGCAGGTAAAACAAATACATTTATGTATGTGTTTGTTTGTTTGTTTGTTTAGCGTTACCTGTTGTTATGGTTACCTATGCCCGCGAACGCAACTAAAAGCTGCCATACACTACACAACTTTTAATATCCGAACAGATTTTAAAACACTGGACACCATATACTTACCAACTTTTGTAATAGTCACAGAGGAAAAACTGGTTATTATACACTAAACGACTGAGGATCACATTCACACATTACCAGACTTTAAAGTCGTTCCGATCGTATATATCTATGGTTCCGATCACAACAAACTTATGCAGAAACTTGCGTCTTGTTGCTAGGAGACGCGTGACAAATGTGTTCTAAATTTGGCTCAAAATTTCAAACACGTTTGATGTCCTTTGACTGGATGAAACTGAAAAATCTTGAGTGCGTGATCATCATATATTACGTGATTTTCTATGAAATCTGTCCACTCAAATCTGCAGACTGACTGGCTCTGCCTCTGACTTTTGGCAATACTCGACTTCTCCAGACTGTGAATCAGGGGAAATCGAGGCAAAAAGTCGTGTAGTGTATTCCAGGTTTAACTTTTAATCAAACTCCTGTGGTTAGTAAAATGTTAAAACTGCTTGTTTATGCAAAAAGAATATACTTTTTTATTTATCTGTATTTAATTGAAAGTGTGTTCTTTGGCTTTACAGAACATAATGTCACTGAGATTTTCAAACCAGCTGTGCACGTCGGGGCAAAACAAGGGCTTAAACAATATCAAAAGCTGCAGAAAAATGGTAAGAAATTCCCCACATGCAGTAGGCTAACAATCTATTGTTTGTACTACAAGATAATTTGGTTAAGTTAAATAAATTTAATCTTTTTACTTTCTGCAGACGGAATTCCTGCACTGGATCGCATTCAGTGGGACAACATAAACGGCCAGTTCAGTCAGGAAGGGTTAATGCGCCTGAGCCCCGACGGAGAAATAGCGGTGCCACAAGACGGAATTTACTTCGTTTTCTCTCAGGTTAATTTCGAAACACAATTAGGACAGAGTATGCACTTTACTCAGTACTTATACAAGAGGACAGCGTCCTATCCACGACCAGTGATGCTCGCAAAATCTGTAGTGACTCCCTGCGTGAGCGCAAACTCTAGTGTACAGCTTTATTCCAGCCATCAGGGGGCGCTGTTCCGCCTAGAAAAGGGCGACAGGCTCTCATTGAACGTGCTGGATATTAGCGCCGTGCGCTTCCCACAGGAAGCCACTTATTTCGGGGCATTTATGATTAACTAAGCAAAACAGCAGCGTCTTGTTTCAGTTGATTTCTTACAGATATTATATACTTGTCATTTGTTTTCCAGAGAAATATTAATAAAATATGCTGAGATGATGAATAACACTTTTTTTTATCCACACAAAGACTAAATGTTTTTATGCAATGTTTACTGTAAATTTAATTCTTTTGTATAATGAAAATACGAATAACAGTTTATTTTATTGGCATCAAGACTAAATAAATGGGGTTTATTTTTGCACTGTTTTCATGAAATGTTTACTGTAAATTAAAGTGAATTATAGGATTCAGTCCTGTTGTTATAAGTGTAGGTGATTTTAGTCAACAGCCAAAACAGTTCAAAAGCAGTATAAGAGAATTTGATGTAATTTATTAAAGAAATTAAAGAAAGCTATGTGATTAAACACAGATTTCTTAAATGAAATTATCTTGATCCTGTAAAACAGGGGTTCTCAACTCTGGCCCTCAAGGTCCACTTTCCTGTGGTACACATATTCTAAAATCCAATATAACAAATATGGGAAAACAGAGATGAATAGGCTAAACTTCTCTAGAATGTCAATGGCAAGATTTCCTCTTCTTCTTGAGGTGAAAGATGAGGATGTTTAGCCTGTTTTCTAATGTTTAGAAGCAGCAGCCTGACCCTACAATGGGGAATGAATGGAGAGCTTTATTTGATAAATATTTTATATTCAAAATGTTGCTAAATGCAGATTGACAAGCTTTACAGAAATCACAAGGCTGTTAGGCTGTTTAATTATAAAATAGAGACATTTTAGTTTAAGATGCAGATCTGCATCAGAACAATATTAATTTTAATTTGTGAATGTTTCAGTTTTTGACACATTATAATATACACTGCACAGAATTGTAATCTATTTCTGTTATGGAATTTAAAAAAAAAACAGTTCTGACCTTCGGTGCTTTGAAAATAAGAAGCTTCCTCAGGGTGAACTGGGGCTGAGGGGTCATCTTTGCATCTATTGTATCATTGTTCTTTTTTTTTATAATGCCCTCTTTACGGCTTACATCGTTATTGACATTAGTGAGGATCCTCAAGATGTCCTGGCCTCTAAAAATAAAGGAAGAAACCATTTGACATATAAACACTGACAAGAGGCTTAAAATAAAGTGTTACTGCATGTAATAAGGCCAGTGTATTGGATGCTCACTGTTTACTTCCTTCTTTTAAATGCTCGCAAAGGGACTGTATAAACCATGATCCACTGAATGGATCACGGATTGACACATGTCCCTCCACAGTGGACAGGGCGATCAGAAAATCAGAATCTTTGGCAATACTGTATACTTTGCCAGATTTCTGGTTACGACTGGCACCAGCACCATCTGTAACCACCACTTTACTCTGCATCTCATGTCCTCTGCATGCCTGGATAAAGAACAGCTTCGGTTTGCCGATGAGAGCAGGGCAGTTGTCTCCATCAAATGGGGAGGTGATGTCATTCAGGGGACATATTTGCTCATCCCATCCCTCGACACCAGTCTCATTTCCATGACTCATTACGCAACAAACAAAGCAGTCTCCGTGACGAGCATCGTTACTGTATTGGGTCATAAGCGCTTTTATTTGATCTGCAGTTTTGTCTTTCTCGACTTCAACCAGAAAGCCCAAAAATTCAAATAAGGCCTTCAGAGAGTCTGAGAAATACATAAAAGAAAAGCATAAAAGGTCAAGCTAAGAAAATAACCATACATAGATCCACAGAGCAATTACAACAACAAATGAAAGAAAGAAAATGTAGAGGACAAAATAACAAAACAAAACAAGAACAATAAGCGTCTCTTAAGTCATACGTCTCTTCTAAAATAGAATGGTATGTGAACGGTGTGTGAACGAATGCCTACCAACATCTTTTTGGGATCCGTTTCGTTTATTTTTTGGGTTTGCAAAGTTCTCGTTATTAATAATTACACACAGTCCACGTGGATTACTGTCCATTTTGTACACATCATCCTGGAACAAAAGTGCAAGTGTTACAAAGCACAAGCAACATTCAAGAATGGAATATGTCTGAAATGTTTATAAATTTAGAGAAAAAAAGGGAAATCATGGGAAAATGTATAATGCGAACATGCTGCATTACTTACTCCACTGACCAAATTCTTTTGTTTGTCTGGGGGAAAAAAAAGATATTGTCAGTAAGTCTTTGAAGTCTTTTAAGTTAGATCTTTTTCAGTATATTCATGAATGCCACAAAACCAACAAAATATGTTTTAAGAAAAAAGTGGTTCTTTTTTAAACTGTAAAACTGGACCAAAAGAGGAAACGTGATAACATCTTTTAATGAAAAGTAAATATGATTACTAAATGTTTGATGGAACTGTACCTGTTGTACTATGTGGCGTTGGTGTAGGGCTACAGGTCGCTCCTCTTTCAGGAACTGCTAAATGGCTGTCTATGTTTAGATTGACGTAAAGACAGTTGTCTCTGTCCTTCAAGCATGTTAACATAATTTCACTTGCTTTTGTCCCCTTTCTGCTCACACCATCAATCAGATCTCGAGCTTGATCGGCTCGCGTTTTGGTCTTCTGCACTATTTCTTCAATCTCCTCATCTCCTAGCACCTTCTTGTCCCGAAGATCATCCATCAAATTCTTGATGACAGCCTCGGTCAAACCTTCCTTCAGTTTAATCCGAAGTTGTTTCAAGACTTTTTCTAAAGGAAAGCGCTTTGGTAAGTCAAATGTTCATTTATATGTTATTTAAATATAAGCTTATTATTGTCACATAGGCATAATGTAGGAGGAGACCAGGTTGTAACACAGGTCACTTGTAGCACTTCCAATTGATCAAATAAGGAGCAAGTTACAAATCACCTAATTGACTTCACACATTCTCAGTTCAGTCCTTATTCCACATATGAGGAAGTAGAGCCCTGTGGCAGACACAGCATATTTTATATGACATTAAATTTTGTACTTCATTTATTTTTGTGATGGCACTCCCTGCTTTGCAGTGTATTGTGTGTCCATGTAGATATTTTTCATGCAAGTTTTTAGTGCTAAAGTTTTGGCTGTTAGCTGTAAAGTGAGCTAGTTCATGGCTACAAGACTCTGGGTTAGTTGTAACATGAATGAAACATGTTATAACTTACTCTAAACATATTTATATACTTCCTTTGAATTTCAGTATGCCTGGGTCTTGGACGAGAAAGACAAACCGAGGGGTGTCTCCAAATGTTCAACTGTTCAAATTCACTTTTATTATGGCCATTTACTGACTGACATTAACAAACATGCTTAAACACACACACGCACGCATGCAGTTTTATTCAGTTATTATCGTTAGTTAGTTGTATTATCATAATGCTTATGTAACACACATACACACAATTGTTGTTCAGTTGTTGAAGCTGGCACAAATTTGCTCATTTTATTCAGTTTTGTTACACACATCCATGATGTTGAAAAGTCAGTGTTGGATAAAAACTTTCAAAAGCCTTTTTTTTTTCCTCTCATAATCCTTGTTGCATAATCTCACCGCAGGGTATGTTACAACTAACCCAGACTATGTGGTGAGTTGTAACATTTCACTCCTCATATTTAAAACTAAAGCATGCATTTTCTGTTTGTGCTGCAAATATAACCGCTACTACATTTAATAGCAGACAGATGTAACTAGTTTGAATCACATTTTGAACACACGGGATTAAGATGCAGACAGAAATGTCAAAAATGTTACAACCATCCACAATAGTAGGCTATGTACAATGTATTAATGTAATATTTTCTCACAGTTCTGAATGGCATACTTGCATTTGTTACATAAATCTAACATGTAAATCTCAAATATTTTCAGTCACAGACAGTATTGCCTGTCTGCTAAAAGCCTTAAATCTGACCATAAAACTGAAACAGCGGCCTCAAGTCTTCTTTAACTGGTAACCTTTCGTCGTTTTTTATTTTCACTTTCCATCTCATTATTCTTCTGCGATTTCTTCAAAAATATTCGTCATATAGAATACAAATGAACTTTTCTTACTCACACACATATATTATTTATATTAATTAGTCTTACCTGCCATTTCGTCGTATATAAAATGTTAATGCGATTTTTATGTATAGCTATTGCTAAAGTAAGGGCAACAACAGGAAAAGGTATGTAAATGAAGTTTCCTATTAAAACCACCCCCATAATATGGGTTGTGGGTGGGAATGGGCGGATCAAACTAGATGCTTACGATAGTGTTTGCGAGACGAATCCTTATCAGGAACTTGAGCAAAGAACTTGTACTTCTGTACTCTTTGACTCTTTGACCCGGGGGACAAATCAGTGTCTGCACCGGACGCGACAGTTGGCGTCTCGTATACATATTTAGGGCCTATATGCAACAACAACAACAACAAAAAAGGTAAATAAATAATAATAATAATTATATATATATATATATATATATATATATATATATATATATATGTATATATATGTGTATATGTATGTATATAGTTGTCTTTTCTGAGGTGAATAATGTTATGTGACTATTCATATACGTGCCCTTCATTTAGTCAAGATTTCCTTTTTTGCATTAGACATACTGCTGATCCATGCATGCAAAAAGTTCCAGTTTGGTCACATCACTCCATAAAACATTCCTCCAGGACTTCAATCCAAATTAACTTTAGAAAAGTTGGCCTTTTATGTTCTTCTTGGTCAAGAATGGCCTTTCAGCAAGTGTCTCAGCATGTTTGTTCATTTGCATTGAAATGTTTTTCCTCCTTTGATCAGGTCATCTTGCAAGTCTTGGCATTAAATCGAAGGTTTTTCTCAGATGCTCTAGTTTAATCCAACAATTTATGATATTGTGCTTTTTCTTCCTCAAATGTTTTCTGGTACAACACATTTTAAACGTATAAGGCTACCAGCTGTGTCTCTAGGAATTTTTAGACTCTTGGAAATCTTGCTGTAGCTATAGACTTTCTAATATAATACATTTTCTTCTTTATAGCTTTTGTGAGAGCTTTTTTGACTTGGCCATACTCATCTTTAGCGCATGCATGGGCTGAATATATGTACATGTAACAGCTCAACCTAATTCAGTTATAGTGTTTCCAAAGGCTTAATTGTCTCAAAGTTTTGTACCCTACCAAATAAATTGACTTTCAACAGCAATATTGAATAATTATAACAGCTGTTTAACAAAGAAAGCCTATAACTCAAAACACATTACCACTTTTAATATGCCACTTAAGTCAGTTATTTGTATCTTTTGCTGTAGTGTGTCAGTAGGAAATATCAGTTTACATTTTCAAACATTCATTTTGCCATTAATTGTAATAACCCAGTGAGATTTTTGTTTGCTCCACAGAGATCTGATCATCATCCAGTCTGTCTGGAATGACATGAAGAAACAGAAAACTGAGACAGACTAAATCCAGAAGAACTGTGGCAACGTCTCAAAGATGCTTCAAGAAACCTACCTGCGAAAAGTATGTTAAAATGAGTGATTCCTGAAGAACATTCAGCTTTTAAACCTCCTGGAATTCTCATTTATTTTTTTTACATTTTAATTATAGTTATTTGTTATTTTTATCTATGGACACAAAGGCTGCATCCACAATCACATACTCTTGTTTTTTTTGAATAATTACTTCACGACTGCAGAAAGAGTATGTTCTATATAGCATGAATGTGTGTAGTGTGAACTGGACATGACCATGTTGTCATTGTCATGTGACCTACCAGCATCCTCTCCCGTGGTCTCATGGGATAGTAACGTGTCCATCGTATGCACACTTCAAAATCTCGACTGCAAGTACAGCATTAGGTCATCTGGATACTTTTTGCCTACTCTTTTATGAGCACTGTGAATTCAGGCATACTTCTTTTGTCACAGTTTTTCACCTATTTTATAGAAGGAAAGTATGTGATTTTGGATGCAGCCAGAGTTTCTGTAAATTAAAGTTTTGAAGACAGTTTTTTTCAGCATTACAGCAGATGTACCAAAGGAAATCTATTAGCCTACATGAGGGGGCCTTGAATATTGCTGTGGACAATGGAGTCAAAAAGTTCAAGGTGGTTTAGAAGACAAAGGGTATATAAAAACAAGTGGTACATGAACTACTTTTATAATTCTTTTCTATACCTTTTAGCGAGTGAATGGATAGGAGACCATTTCTTTTTAAAATTTATGTTGTTTTTTCCTTCTTTGTAACAGCTGTACAAAGACAAAAATCTAAATGTAATCCATGAATCCTGCCAGCAACACTTAACAGTATGTAACATGTAGTTATGAATTTATTTAAAGTTGTCTAGAATGGCAAGTGTTGCAGAGGACAAGATGGACAAAAGCTAATCTCTACTTTAGAAAGGTCACTGCTGGGTGAAATACAAAAGAGAAGAAATTAATAAAAAGGAAAAATAGGGCTATACAAAGCTGAATGTCCAGCCAGGAGCTGTTTCCATGCACAGATAAACCCTCCCCTATAGATGAAGAATCTTCAGTTAGAAATCATAAGCATAAGGGTCCCCCAAAGCTGGGCTCAATTCGTTTCTGGAAACAGTCCCTTAAGGCTCCTGCTGGGGATGGGAGATCTTACAGGGTAACTTAAAACATACACTTCAACCTGTTTAAAACATTTGCCTACACAAGTTCATTTGTGAATGTGAAATGCATACACAGGTCCTACAAAACCACAATATGCACTTAAAAATATTTTACAGTATGTAAAAAAAACAACAAACAAAACGAATGACTTTTGGCTGGTGGTCTCAGAATCTGCGGCGTTTGTTAGGGCCAAAGTCAACAGGAGGTCCAGGACGAGGGAAGGGAAGAGGGAGACCACCTGGATTACCAGCAGGCCCCTGCTGAAAGAGACAGAGACAGAAGATTACATACTGTACACTTTGCATGTTGAACTGAAAGTAGTCAATGTGTGTTGAGAAATCTCTACCTCGCTGGAAGCCAAGCTGGCAGCTCCTGCTGTTGTGGTATTTCCACCCATCGGGTTCCTGTTCATGGCCATTCCCTGACCTTTCACCCCAAGAAAGAAAAAAACAATGTTATGTTCAAATGGGTAAAAAAAAAAAATAAATAAAAAAAAAAAAACATAGAACATATATAGTATTTGATATTACAGAACCAAAAAAGACCAATCATGTACCATGCATTTTCTCTACATCTGAAGTAGGGCAAAACAACAGGACTCCCCTCATGTTGCAGTCTCATTTTTTTTCTAAGGATTTTTTTTCTTGAAAATGCTAGTTATTGTACTGCACTCAAACTTACTGACTCCGCTCATACACTATATAACAATTCCACAAAAGAATTAGATTTTTTGTACATTTTGGGGTATTTCCCTCCCTTTGTTAAACTTTTGGTGTTTCCGGTCAAGAATTACCATCGTACAAAAAAAATGCGTATAAATTTCCCAGTATTCAATATTATTACCAAATAGTGGGTGCAATCTTTTTATCAACTTGCTTTCTTTCAATTAGCACAGGTCTTGTATATCTTTTTGGAACTAACTGATTATAGGCCTCATTGATCTGCGATTATACACATCATTTTTGAGTGAACATTGCAGAAATTATCCACAAATGTTTTTTTTTGTTTTGTTTTTTTTGCATAAGCTTTATTAATGAGGATTAATGAGATTAATGAGGCTGACGATCAGTTCTAAAAAAAAAAAAATAAAAAGAATACAAAACCTGTGCTAATTGATAGAAAAGAGGCTGACCAAAAAAATTGAATCCAAGACTTGGTGATATTATAGAATGATGAGAATAATTTTTAAAAAGCTGATCATTTTTAACCAGGAACACCACATTAGGTTGGTAAATTTTCAGCAATTCTTGCTGTGACACTGGTGTTTAAAATGTTCAGTAGTTTAAGCGTGAGTTCAGTGTTGTTAATCACTGAGTGTTTGAGTGTGATTCTCACCTCCCATATGCATCCTCATGTCTGGATCCCTCTGAAAAAGCAAGTACAAAGCCCATTAATTAAAAATCCTCAGAAATGCAGACAATAACTGTGGAGCTTGGAATCCCAGACTCACTTTCTCAGAGAAGTTGCCTCCCTGCCCCTGCTGTCTCCTCATCAGGTCCTCAGAGTGAGCACGAAGCTCCTCCTCTCTCCTCCGCCGCTCCTCCTCCTGACGCAGCTCCATCTGTTTCCGTTTCTGCACCTCCTGGCTATGAGCCTCCTCCATTCTCCTCAACTCTTCCTGCCTGCGCAGGAGATCTAAAGCAAACAGAGAAACAGACATGACTAAGTGCAGTGTGATTGCTGATGGGACGTGCAAAACTACAGGATTGCCTGAATTAGTAGTTGTCTGAATTGGCTGGTTTCAGGTTCACCTGACTATGCTTGGGTTCAAAAACTGCTAGACAAAGTCTAAAGATGTGATTTTAACATGATATTGCACTTACATTAAAAACAATAATCATGATGGGACATTGAAAAACAGCTCAAGACATGACACAATTGCCACTGCCATCTATGAGAATGGGAATCAGCAGTGCTTTTAAAAGAATGCATTAAGGCAAATTTTGTGTGGAAAACAAGGATTTAATATGGAAAAAGAATAATTACTAATGCCACACACTACATGATTTTAGCCTAGATTTTCTGCTTGCCGAGTTTATGAAGATCATCGACAAAAGGCCAAAACCAGAGGCAAACTTGCTTGTTCACATGAGTAATGATTGCTCTGTTTAAATGATCAGAGATGCAATCTGAGAGAAGCGCTGATGCCCAAGTGATATTTTGCAGGTTAAATATCTAGACTTGTCTGCAATTCAAGTCCTGTAAGTGTAAAATGTGCTTTCGCTAAAACTGACATCGGTGACAACAGTCAGTTGTGTAGTCTGAAAAAAAAAAAACAGAAAAAAACAACAGAAATCCGACAACTTTCAAAGTCTTGTAGTTTATGTGCGGCACAAACATCAATTAAAGCATGTAGACAAACTTGTGTAGCAGGAAAACAGTTTTGTGAGCGAAATGCAGCTGATAAAAAGGCTGATAATTATTAAATCATAAAAACATAAAATTGACAAAAAAAAAAAGCAATCAATTTTTAAAGGAGATGTCTAATGCTGTTTCACGCATTCTAATTTATTTACACTGCTAACATGCGTGTTAAACGATTGAAATATTAACTTGAATCCTTAGGGGGGTATTTCAAGCAAATATTTGAACTCAAAGGAGTTCGGCTGACAAAAAAGTTGGGATTCATTTTGAGGTTAACCATCCCCCAAAAAAATGGCAACCTGTGTGCGCTCACCTTGTCTCATCAACATGACTTGGTGCTCATGTCGTGCTGCTTCCATTTCAGTCTCCAGCTTCTCTTGGGCCTCTTTGATGTTTCGATCAACCTGTTCAAACTGCTGCTTCTCCATTTCCATTAAGGCCTTCCAGCGCATAGCATACTCGTACTCAAACGAGCCTGGCTGAGCAAACCGGGGCGGCTGCTCGCGCTCTCTGATGGACAGATAGAGGAAGACGTGTCAGTTTATGTATGTGGTGGGTAGCCATGTAATAAGTGGGATAATGTACACTTAAACGTCATTATCACAAAAATTAAAAAGGTGTGACCCTTCTGCTTTGTTCTCCTGATCAACTCTTCTTTAATTATAACATGATATCCTATAATAAAGTCATAATTACCCACACTTCTTTGAGCTTTTTAGTTGTTTAAATAATTACAGGATATAGGGAAAAAAAAAGAAAAAGAATGCATTTACAATTTTTATTAAATAATATATTTTAGAGTACATCTAGAAAAACTATATTGACTACACGTTGCATTACTTTTTATGATTTTGTAAGTTTCTATAACTTCTTCAAATCTAAAAAAACATTATTTTCAATACGTCCCATGCTTGAAGCCTGGATAACCATTTGGTTGCATATTACTGTTTACATAATGCATATGAGAACATGAACTCACTTGTGATATAGTGTGTTTTTGTTAATAAGTCTCTCAGGAAGTCCCTCATCCTCATCAAGCTGCTCCATCGGCTCAATGGTAACAGGCCTGGGGAAACTGAGTTTGGGAAAGAAAGGCAAACTGTAGTAAACCAACTACCATTACCACACATTTAAATAAAATGAGAGGAGCAGACACTCACGCGGTGAGAAGGAAGGCTCCATCTCCACAACGGTCCAGAGCTTTCCTGGCAGAGGGTTTGTTGGCAAACTCCACAATGCCCTTCCCAGTTGGCCTGCCACGATCATCGACGATGACAATGGCCCGTTCGATCGGACCGAACATGGCGAAGGCCTCCTCCAGGAGCTCGTTGGACACAAACTGAGGCAGGTTCTTGACCGTCAGCGCAGCGCCGTGAGTGGCAAAACGCACACGGATCTGGCGACCTCGGAACACAGTGTCATCCAGTTCTGCTTTTGCTATGTCCGCAAGAGTCTTTGTTTCCTAATGAAAAGAGAGCAGCAGGTCAGGTTTAATGTTGTATTGGTTCTTTGCTGTCTGAGAACAGATACATACATCATTGAAAAAAAAAAAAAAAACATGAAAATGCACAAAAAAAAAAAAAAAAGTTTGGTTATGAATAAACTTTGTCAGGTCAGTCTCATTGAAATAAACTACCATAGTCACTTTCTGCTTCATTTTCTTTCAAACTCACCAGCCTGATGAAGCCAAAGCCTCTTTCCTTATTGATGAAAATCTCAGAAGCTTTTCCATACTTGGAGAAGAGCTTCTCCACATCCTCCTCTGTGGTTCCAGTGGGCAGGTTCCCCACAAACAGCCTGCTCCTCTGCGTGTAGGTCTTCTCACCTGGCTTCTTGAAGTTCTGCAGGTCTATAGTGAAAGCAGCATCTGCAGGAGAGAAGGCTCAGTCAGTAACTATGACTCTAGCAAAGTCAAAGATCTGTCTCATTAGCCCACAGCTGTTGCTTACTCGGGCTGCTCTGCTCTCCAGCATCAGTGTGTTGTCCATTGCTGTCGGCTCCGGAGGGCTTCCTCTGCTGTTCCTGTTGGGGGTTGGGCTGCTGTCGGGGTGGACCGTGATTCTGCTGCTCTGAACGGGGTCCTCTGTTTCCTTGCATCTATTAAGGCACATGAACATCAATACAAACTTGATTTCGTTGATTTTTAAAACCTCAGAAGAATAAGGCTCATTCAAAAGTGTAAACAAGGCCATGATGGAGGTTGTTCTGGCTGCTCTAAGATGATTCGCTGACATTACAGCATCCTTTAATTGCAGATTTAATGAAATGCTTAATGACAAACTACAACACACATGAACAAGAGACACTGAAAATCAACAAATTATGATTCTCATTACATTATACAATAAAATAGGACAACATAGCTTGAAAATGCAAGCATATTTAGCATTGAGCATGTTATTTGAATTATATTTTTAACTTAGAAATAAGATGCATATTTAACGTCCAATGCCTTAATTAATGAGTGTTTTAACAAATTTCATTAAGAACGTGATTTCTTTATTGTGGATGCATTTTGGTGTCTTTGTTTTCAGTGATTGTTTGATTCTTCATTATGTACACTAACGTATGCTTTGTTCACTGTTAAGACTTCAAGCTTTAATTACGAACATTAGTCAGTGTAGCTTAGTGCACGCATTGTTACATTATTAATCGTCTGATTTGTTCATTAATAAGCGTGTAACTCATGGGTTTGTAAAACAGAGCCGAGCCGGACAGATACGCTCAACACGACAAATGGCCCGGACTCGTCTCCAGCTCATATGCACAAACACAATCATTCATAAATGAAAGCATTCATCATATACATACAATACAAAAGCCATACAAACGTCTAAATACCTTTTATAAGAGTATTTAATCCGCTCCAGTAACACACGCAGCGTTGATCACAAAGAGGAAAGAGGCTGAACGCCGTGCTCCTCAACTGCTGCCTGATCTAGCTGCTGATTGGCTGGCGTGGGTTTTCCGGCGTACGCTCTGACGCTTTCGATTGGCCAATTTCACGTCAATAAAATGACGTCTACGAGTTCCAAATGTTCTATTGGTTGTCGTCGTTTTTAAACCCAGTTTTTTAGGCCAAAACTGGTTGTTGTTCGTAGGAAATGACGAAAAAACAAGTTAGTGAGCGGCGTGGATTGAGAAAAGCTCATGTAAAAATCGGGAACTCCTGGCGCCGACCAGTGATGAACAAAGGAAACGCAATTAACAAAACGAGTGTCGATTTCAATTAAAAGAAATGAACCAATGTACACTTTTTATCTGGTGATTCTCTTAACCTTTATTAATTATAATTTTATTGTTTACACAATGACAAGAACTTTATACGTGTTGGAAATAAGTAACTGAAGTGAGGGATTTGGGGTTAATTTTAACGAGCCTGTCAAGTTTATTTTTATAATTGTTTTTAAAATTGTTTGATTTTTCTGTATCATCATATACATTTCTGAAATTTGATCTAATAGGATAGAAAGTGAGACAAACCAACCAATACCATAAAACATCAAAAACGAGTATATAAACTAATATCTGATATATCAATACATATACAAGGGGGCATGAAAATGTACTGCATAACAGAAATGACCCATATATAATAAATGTTTCTGATTAAGTTCCACCTGTTTCTAAAACAAAATGGAACAATGTGTAGTGTGTCACCAAAAAAAATAAAAAATAAACTCCTTTAATAAACTCCATTCAGAGATAACAGATTGGAAAGTTTGTATATGACAGAGTGTAGTCAAACAGATAAAAACGTTCAGCATGTATTTAAAATAAACCTAGAAAAATAAATTATTGTCAAAATAAAAATAATTGTAACAATGCCCACATCCGATTACAGATCCGTTCTCCACATTCCTCCAAGGCACGCAAGTGTACAACTGCGACCAGAAAAAACAATTCATGTCTGCTTTGGCTTTGGATCCAAATTTTAAAAATAGACCATTATTCTAACTTTTCTATTTACCAAAACAGCTTACAGAAAACATGTCCAATGGGAACCAAATACAACAGTACTATTACCACAGGTCTACTCGCTAAACAAGTCCCTCAGTCAGAAAAAGCATCAATTATTTAATCAGATTTGTGAGTTTATTTCCATGCAGTAAGGCCAGCTTTCTTCTGCACTATGAGATAAATTGAATGAGGCCAGTTTGGAAGTCTGTTAATCCTATTTGGGTTTGACTCTCTTTGCTCCTTCCTTATAGTCCTCCAGGGTGAGTTTGTAGCCCCAGTGCTGCAGAGTCTGTCTGACCACCGGGGAAACAGTGGGGCTGTCATAAGCACAACCGGACCGGACCACTTTTGTGATGAGATTCTGCCGCCACCGACCTTTGACTCCTGCACATTTGGCCCAGCGACTGATCTGGCGTGCATCGTCCTCTGTTCGCCTGCCCTGGTAAAACCTGCAGGGAAGATGGAACAAGAATGTGTTAAAAAGACTCTAATCTTCAGTCCTCAGTGTCACATCATCCTTCAGAAATCATTTTAATATGCTGATTTGGTGCTTAAGAAACATCTCTTATTATCAATGTTGAAAGCAGTTGTGCTGCTTAATATTTTTTTCTTTAATAGAAAGTTCAAAAGTAAAAGTGAAATTGCTTTTTTGCAACAATGTTATTTTGTGCAACTTTCCTGCCAGTTTTGATTAGTTAAATATGTCCTTGCTAAATGAACAAATGACATTTTTAAACCCAAATGTCTGAACAATAGTGAATAGTGAGTTGCAGCAGCTCTTGCCTGCAGTACCACTGGAACCAGCCATATGGATCCTGGGGCACAATCCACCCACTGCTTTCCCACATCTCTAGACTGCCTCCACATTTTACTTTATAGGTGTTCACGTTTTCCCTGTACGTGGATGAAGCCACCTGAAATAAACCCAAATAATTAAAAAAAAACAAACAAAAAAAATTAACTAAAAAAACCTCTCATAAAACCTGCTTAGTAATCCACAAATGTTTAATTTATTTCTCAAATTCAAGCACACAACAGCAGCTCCAAGTTGGAAGTGAATATGTTGTTTCTGTCAACGTTGAAGGATTGCTGGCTTGTGGCAATCTAGCTGTTGTCAACTATAGCATGTGGCAATCAACTATTCATTCATTTTTATCCAGTGCAAGTGAGGTCTTGTGGCTAAAATTTCATGGTTTTCCCTTTTGCGTGAGAGTCTCACCACAAGCTTATAGCCCTGAGCTTCAAACTAAAGGAATAAAAGCACTTAAATCACCCGGTCAATCTGCTGACATAAAATACTGCATAAAACAACATGAGGTAAATAACATAAATATAACAGTAGATCTGTAAAAATGATAATAATGATGATGATAAAAAGAAGTACTAATACACAACAGTCTATGAATTGAAGTCTCTAATGTGATCTATGATCCAAATGGAGCAAAACGATGAGTCAACGGCATAAATCATACACACAAAGAGAGTACATTCAGCTCTTTTATCCATTAAAGACTCTCGTCATGAAAATGTTTAGGTTAACTTTGACAAAAGTATTTACTATTGAAATGTAACGCTAATGATTAGCACCTGTTTAGAGATGTTTAGTCCATCCAGCCAGTCTTTGGGAAGCTCCTGCCAAACATCTTTGTAATGTTGCTCTGTTAAAAAAACACTCTTGTGAATTCTTTAAGATTTACAGTTGATTGCAGAACTATTGTTAGACATTTGAGTGCATAATCAACCTCTCTGACTGCCAAAGGACGTGGAGAAATGTAAAAAAAGAAAGAAGAAGAAGAAGAAGAAGAAAAAAGAAGAAGAAGAAGAAGAAGAAGAAGAAGAAGAAGAAGTAAAGACTTGTCCTGTTTTCCTTGCTCAAGTCTGAAGTACTTGTGAAGAGTTTTACAGTAAACAACTGAAACTATTTCTTCTTGTTTCTTCTTGTCTTTGTTCTTGTGAAAAGCCCATCCACTGTTGTCCTCTCACATTAAAATTCACCAACATTTTTTTAAAACCATTTTGGACTGGTTTTTCTTGTAAAATGTGCTTGACCTGTGGATATTTCTCTCCTGACTTACAACCCTAATTCCAGAGAAGCTGGGACATTTTGTAAAATGCAATAAAATCAAGAATCTGTTATTTGTTCATTCTCTTTAACTTTTACACTGACTCTTTAACTCTTTAAGTATAAAGAAAAGATTTCCAAAGTTTTCACTGACCAATGTAAATGTATTTTGTAAATATTAACAAATTTTGATTTTAATGGCTGCAACACTCCAAAAAAGTTGAGAAAGAGGCATGTTTAACACTGTGTCACATTTTCCTTTTAATTACAATGTTTCATTGTTTGGAAATTGAGGATACTAATTGTTAAAGTTTTGCAAGCAAAATTTTTGTCCAGTCTCGCTTGATACAAGACTTCAGAAGCTCAGCAGTCTATGATCGTCGTTGTCTGATTCTCCTTTTCATGACTGGTCATACATTTTCAATAGGAGTCAGATCTGGACTGCAGGCAGGCCAGTCTAACACATTCACTCTGAGTCTACGAAACCACGCTGTTGTAGCACATGCAGAATGAGAGCTGGTATTGTCGATCTAATAACCATGGACTTCCCATGAAAGACATCATCTTGATGGCAGTATATGTCTCTGTACAATCCCAATATATGCCTCCATGTCAATAGTACCTTCGCACATATGCCAATCACCCATGCTGTTTGATCTGCTGCACCCCCATACATGTTTGCTTTTGCTTCTGTCGCGAATGAAAGTCTGGATCGTCCCTTTGGTCCCTCTGGACTGAGAACTCGAATTCCATTTTTCCTGGAAACAAGTTGAAATGTGGACTCATCTGAGTACAGCACACATTTCCACTGTCTTTTTGACTATCTGAGATGAGCTCTGGCCCAGAGAACCCAGCAGCATCGCTGCATAGAATTGATGTATAGCTTTCTCCTAGAGTAACAGATATTTAAGTTGCATTTCTTGATGCAGCTGCAGACTGTGGTAAATGACAGTGGTTTTCTGAAGTACTCCTGGATCCCTGACTATTTTCAAGCGACAGCTGAAAACTCACATCTTTCGACACTACCTGACATCATCCTAAAAAAAAAATAATAATAAAAAAAATAAATAAATAATATCTTTATTTATTCCTTCTCTTTCTAACTTGTACTTATTTGAACAATGCCTGAGACTTGGTATTACGAGCACTTCCTCAGTCTGAATCGCTTTATGTATTCCCCAATTGTAAGTCGCTTTGGATAAAAGCGTCTGCAAAATGACTAAATGTAAATGTAAATGTATGTAAATGTAAATGTAAGTACTCCAGAGCCCATGTGGCTATATTTAACACCGCAGCATGAAGGTTTCTTATGCAATGCCATCTGAGGGCTCAAAGGTCAAGCACATTCAACTGAGGTTTCCTGCGTTGCCCTACATGTATTGTGATTTCTCTGGATTCCCTGAATCTTTTCACAATATTATGTATGGTACTTGGTGAAAGACCTAAATTCTTTTGCATTGCAAAATGTGATTTTTGATTTGTTTGACATTTCTCTCATGAAATTTGGCACAAAGTGATGAGCCATGATCCAGCTTTGCTTGCAAAGACTGAGATGCTCCTTTTATACCCAAACATGATGATACCTTGACCGATTACCAATTCACCTGCTTATACTGGCCACGTTCACACAGCAGCAGAAGACGGTTGTCAATCCTGTATTTGAGTCCTTAAAACGGTTATGTTCACACACAGTTCAGTTATTTACGGGCGTGACAACCGCATTCTGTAACTGAACTCACACTTGTAAATTTTCAGGACTCACAACCGTATTCTCGGAACACACGCGCAGTGTGAACGGAACAGGACCGGACAACTAGTTATCTGTCATGTCATACATACCGCACAAACGTACGTCTAACGCGTGTTATGTGTTTTCGGTAACTTACAGTGACGGAGAAATGAGCTGCATGTCATCTGAAAGTTTTAGATCCCGTCAGTTTCCACCGGAGCCGCTCCCATCAGTTTTGTGTTCTGCGCGTGACTCAAATGCTCCGCTCTCTACCCAAATTTTAAAGCTGCTGTCGGTTAATGAAGATTTGACGAAATAACTTGCGGCTCATTTGGACTCTTGTTGTGTCAGAAAGTGATAAGAATTTCAGTTTTATGGACGTCACCATCTTTGATTATACTTTGGTCTCTGTCGCTATGGTTACTAGTAAGTAATACGGGCTTGACTCCTATTTCACGTTCATACAGACAGAATTCCAAATGCAACTGTATGCTGCTGTGTGAACGGGACATTTCGAGACTCACACCCATAAAGAAAATGCGGTTGTCAATCCCAAAAACTGACGGTGTGAACGTAGCCACTGTAAACTATTTCAAAACAGTTTAACATGGATATTCTATAACCTTTTCACTTTTATTCTGCCTCTGTCCCAACTTTTTTGGAATGTGTTGCAGCCGTCAAAAACAAAATTTGTTCATATTTACAAAATACATTTACATTAGTATACAAGTAGACTTGATTTTAGCTGGAAGCAATGGTCTGATGTTTAAAAAAAATGGGATTTATTTATTACAAACGTCCAGCTTTTGCTTTACAAGAGTCGTGTGGATTATTGTGGTTTTTATCGGCTGTTTGGACTTGTTATTATGACAGCACCCATTCACTGAAGAGGATACACTGGTGCGTAAGTGATGTTAATGCTACATTTCTCCAAATCTGTTCCAATGAAGAAGCAAACTAATCTATACCTTGGATGGTCTGAGGGTGAGTAAATTTTCAGCAAATTTTCATTTTTGGGTGAACTATTTCTTTAAGTCTACCCACAATTGTTTACCAGAGATCTAGAGTCTTTGCCACTTAGGACCATTAACATTCATTTTTTAACCCATTTTTTTCCCTGCAGTTTGCTGCATTTATTTTACCCTCTACCTTCATAAGGGCCAATTAAAAAGAAGCAGCCACATAGCATAATGTTCCTAGTGCCATATTTAATGTTGTGCTTCGAAGGATGCACAGTTATTGGCTTACTGTCTCATCAGAATATAGTTCCTCACATGCCTTCTGGTAAAGAGTAGATATCATATGACATTTTAACAGTGGCTTTCTCAGACAGAAGTAACTGGTGAAACACCCAGACAGCAACCAATCTCAGTCATTAGAGCGTGTAACATCTTCATAGTTGTTTCCTCTCACCAGTTCTGTCACAATACTGACGCACCATTCAATAGATCTTAATTAACTATTTATGTGACTTTGAAAACCAATTGGCGGTAACGTTTAGATTACGTAGATAAAGTCCACTCTAAAAATGGGCATAAAATTGAAAATGCTGTTTAAAAAAAAGAAAGAAAGAAGGAAAGAAAGAATTACAAAGGGATAATTATGTTATATAGGCACTGTTCGCGTTTTGAATTTCAATTAAACAAATTTTCTTTCATTATTTAACAAAGCATTTAAAGTCTCCATTGTGCAATAACTGAAGCTAACAACTGATCACAGTGAGACATACTTGTGATACTGGAGTAGATGGGCCTAAAATAGGTACCCCCAAAACTGCCTGCCTGTAAAACCTCTTTAGGAGTCATGTTAGGTGTGAACTCTGGGTGGCCTGCAACAACAGAAAAAAATGAAAAATCAGTGAATGAATCAATAATCATAAACCTATACCACAAAATATTCTTAACTTCACCTTTAAAAACAAGTTGTCCTTTCTCATTCCTCTTTATTTCAGAGGTATTTTTGCCACCATCTGAGTTGTTTTTCTTATCCTCAGACGAGTCTGTGGAGTGGGCAGATTTATTTTTTTTCCCTTTGTCCTTGTCTTTGCTAGAAAGCTTCACTTTAGTTTTTGTAGAGTCAGCTTTACCAATAAGACCTGAGGATCAGAGAAAAACACAATCTCTAAATAATCTGGCTAACCTAAAAAGCCATTATCTCTGAAACATAAATATAAAATACAGGTGCATCTCAATAAATTAGAATGTCGTGGAAAAGTTCATTTATTTCAGTAATTCAACTCAAATTGTGAAACTCTTGTATTAAATAAATTCATTGCACACAGACTGAAGTAGTTTAAGTCTTTGGTTCTTTTAATTGTGATGATTTTGGCTCACATTTAACAAAAACCCACCAATTCACTCTCTCAACAAATTAGAATATGGTGACATGCCAATAAGCTAATCAACTCAAAACACCTGCAAAGGTTTCCTGAGCCTTCAAAATGGTCTCTCAGTTTGGTTCACTAGGCTACACAATCATGGGGAAGACTGCTGATCTGACAGTTGTCCAGAAGACAATCATTGACACCCTTCACAAGGAGGGTAAGCCACAAACATTCATTGCCAAAGAAGCTGGCTGTTCACAGAGTGCTGTATCCAAGCATGTTAACAGAAAGTTGAGTGGAAGGAAAAAGTGTGGAAGAAAAAGATGCACAACCAACCGAGAGAACCGCAGCCTTATGAGGATTGTCAAGCAAAATCGATTCAAGAATTTGGGTGAACTTCACAAGGAATGGACTGAGGCAGGGGTCAAGACATCAAGAGCCACCACACACAGACGTGTCAAGGAATTTGGCAACAGTTCTCGTGTTCCTCTTGTTAAGCCACTCCTGAACCACAGACAACGTCAGAGGCGTCTTACCTGGGCTAAGGAGAAGAAGAACTGGACTGCTGCCCAGTGGTCCAAAGTCCTCTTTTCAGATGAGAGCAAGTTTTGTATTTCATTTGGAAACCAAGGTCCTAGAGTCTGGAGGAAGGGTGGAGAAGCTCATAGCCCAAGTTGCTTGAAGTCCAGTGTTAAGTTTCCACAGTCTGTGATGATTTGGGGTAAAATGTCATCTGCTGGTGTTGGTCCATTGTGTTTTTTGAAAACCAAAGTCACTGCACCCGTTTACCAAGAAATTTTGGAGCACTTCATGCTTCCTTCTGCTGACCAGCTTTTTAAAGATGCTGATTTCATTTTCCAGCAGGATTTGGCACCTGCCCACACTGCCAAAAGCACCAAAAGTTGGTTAAATGACCATGGTGTTGGTGTGCTTGACTGGCCAGCAAACTCACCAGACCTGAACCCTATAGAGAATCTATGGGGTATTGTCAAGAGGAAAATGAGAAACAAGAGACCAAAAAATGCAGATGAGCTGAAGGCCACTGTCAAAGAAACCTGGGCTTCCATACCACCTCAGCAGTGCCACAAACTGATCACCTCCATGCCACGCCGAATTGAGGCAGTAATTAAAGCAAAAGGAGCCCCTGCCAAGTATTGAGTACATATACTGTAAATGAACATACTTTCCAGAAGGCCAACAATTCACTAAAAAAGTTTTTTTTATTGGTCTTATGAAGTATTCTAATTTGTTGAGATAGTGAATCGGTGGGTTTTTGTTAAATCATCACAATTAAAAGAACCAAAGACTTAAACTACTTCAGTCTGTGTGCACTGAATTTATTTAATACACGAGTTTCACAATTTGAGTTGAATTACTGAAATAAATGAACTTTTTCACACTTTCTAATTTATGGAGATGCACCTGTATGTAAATTACGATAAGGAAAAGTGCAAAATAAGAACTGTCTGTCTGTCAAGAACATACATTAATATATATTTACATATATAAATAAAGCATATTTTCTTCTGCAAATGTGGATAAGAAAATAATGTGTTGGATGAAAAAAAATGCAGTGTAAAATAATTATGCATGAGGTCAAATAACGTACAAACTAACACTGTCCAACATTTACTGGATGCAGTTTCAAAAAGCAAGGCAGTGTTACTTTTGACTCCACTGAGCTCAGGTGTTCACACGTCCTAAAACTGAGGCTGCATCCAAAATCCCATACTCTCTTGAGTAGCTACTTTTTAGATGAAGTAATTACTTTGCAACCAGAAAAAGAGTATGCTCTATAGTATGAAAGTGTCTAGTATGAATGTCATCTACTGCATTCGCCATTGTCACGTGACCAACATCAGTTTTTATCAGTACTGCGAATACTTTTGTCACATACTGTTTTTCACCTACTATATAGCGGGCTGATTACCCTGTCAACGCAATAATACATGCCTCTCATGCATACTATCAAATGGGCAAATCGAACTTAACGGTTTTAATGGACAAACTAATTGCAAAGTGAACAAATCAACTAGTCAGATCACTTTCGACCACATCCAAATTAAATTTACTTGCGATGACTTGAAATGTCCGCGGCCCTTCAGAGGACAAGTGCACTGAGAGACAAGAGACTATCTTTGCCTTAAATGAAGACATGTGAGTGAGTGCAGGGTACTTTGTGAGCACCCAGATCAGCAAAATTACAGCTGCACAAGAAGTTGCTGTGTCTAATGGCCTTAAAAGAAAGTCAGTGACCTACTAATTATAAAAGTTAAACAACATTTACTAGTAACAGAAAAAAAAACTACAATAAATATTAGTTATTTTATTTTTACTCTAGTTAATGAAATGGCAAAAAACGTTTCAACGGTATGACGTAATACAATTTTGATTTTGTTTTAAATAAGAGTATGCCAGTATAGTACAATAATATAGTATAGTATATAGTATAGTATATAATAATATTGGATGCTTGTTGATAACGTGAAGCAAATGTGAAAAAGATGTGAAAACGTAGTACATAAAAGTTCACCAACGCTGTAGATAGATAGATAGATAGATAGATAGATAGATAGATAGATAGATAGATAGATAGATACCGTCTGATTTCTGCACTGCGCCGCTCTTTCCCTCGTTTTTGTCTTTTATTTTCTGTCTCTTCTTCCCAGGCGCCTTTAAATCATCCGGAACTGTTTTTCTTTTCATCTTCCTACTGTCTCTTTCATCCTCGTCTTCCATGTCTGAATGACTTTTGTAACTTAAGGAAATTGGTTTAATGAGAAACAGGTTATAGATACAAGGACACTGCTTAGAAGACGAGGAAAGAGTTAACTAATAAACTACATAAACTGCTGCTCCTTGACAATCGCTGATTCCGCGTTTATGCAACACGGTGTAGTGCGCATGCGCAGCACAGGACAGGCGCGCCTGTCTGATCTTTAACGAATCAAGGCAACTGAACTAATATGCAAAGCGAGTCAGTGCTTTCTTAATTAATATGAACATACCGAATCTGAGTTTATCCTTTAGAAAGCGTATACGTAAGTTTTCCAGCTAAACCTTCGCAAGAATTAAATTCCAATAGTTTGTAGAGCGGTTACAAATTCCTTCAGACAAGGGTACATCAGCTCTTTTTCTCCACGTGCAAAAGGTTTTTGTCAATTTATGATAATTAATTTTTATTTTTTTGAGATTTTAATATTTAGATTTTATCTATCTATCTATCTATCTATCTATCTGTCTATCTGTCTGTCTGTCTGTCTGTCTGTCTGTCTGTCTGTCTGTCTTATAGCTTCTTGCTTTGTTGAAGCTGACATTTGTTTATCTTGTTCACTCCAAGAGACTTCAATAAAACTGTTTTTACAGTGTGGGCAGTGGATTCCTCTCACACTAGGCAACTTGGCAGTAGTTCTGATGGCCCTTTCTGGTCTCTTCACTTTGTTTCTGAAGGCCTAAAGTTCCAAGGTTTTTGGTAAGTTTGATCAAATCTCAGTTGGCTTATAGCTACTCATTCCAGCTTTTCTTTAAACATATCACATAGGCTAACATATTTCTGCTTAATTTTGTGTTTTATACATTGTACAAAACTAGATGTTCTATAAAGACATATTTAGCATTTAATTAGTGCTGTCAAACGATTAATCATGATTAATCGCATCCAAAATTAGTTTTTGTTTACATAATATATGTATGTGTACTGTGGTTATTTATTATGTATATATAAATACACTCACATACAGTATATATTTGGAAAATATTTACATGTATATACATTTATATATTTATTTTATTATATTTTATATTATATAAATATATTTAATATATAAACATAGCATATTTTTTTAAAATATATACATGCATGAGTTTGTATTTATATATGCATAATAAACATACACAGTACACGCTGAAAAAAATGACTCATTGGATTTACTCAATTTTTTTAAGGTAAGTGGTTGCAATCAATTTATTTTAGCTACATTCAAATAAACAAATTTAGTTGAAAGTTAGTCAACTAAAT
The DNA here is from genome assembly GCA_039654775.1 of Spinibarbus caldwelli. Lineage (NCBI taxonomy): Eukaryota > Metazoa > Chordata > Actinopteri > Cypriniformes > Cyprinidae > Spinibarbus > Spinibarbus caldwelli. The sequence continues at coordinate 174,923 of JBCAMP010000209.1, read as the reverse complement.
TTGTTTATTTAAATGTAGCTAAAATAAATTGATTGCAACCACTTACCTTAAAAAATTTGAGTAAATCCAATGAGTCATTTTTTTCAGTGCACACTCATATTATGTAAACAAAAACTTTTATTTTGGATGCGATTAATTGCGATTAATCGTTTGACAGCACTACATTTAATAGCCTACATTGTTGTAAATATACCTTTAGGAGTATCATCTTAAAGATGTGACAACAGTGACAACATTTTGTCACTGGGGCAATGCACGTGTTTTATTAAAAGTGCATTTAACAGTTATTACGTGCTATTAGCCTACCTTATGAACCTTTTAGAGGTAAATAAGATTGAAAGATGTCTCTATGAGCAATAATTGTACTTTGAGGGGTAAGTTTTTTTGACGGTGTATACACTTATTTAGTATCATATTAGTATTATATAGTCTTTTGTTGAAAGTTATGTTGCACATATATATATATATATATATATGTGTGTGTGTGTGTGTGTGTGTGTGTGTGTGTGTGTGTGTGTGTGTGTGTGTGTGTGTGTGTGAAACAACTTTTAACAAAAGAGTCAGAAAGCATTAAGCATTAGCATTCAAAGAAACAGATACAGGAATCTGGGAATTGACTCACAAATGAACTTTATAGCAGAGTTCAGAGTTTATTCAGTGAAAGCTGAGACTGTTCTGACACATTTGCAGAATGAGGAATGACAGGAAGACTAAAACGCTGGTTCGACAGAACCGGAAGACTCCACTGAGAATTGACTGATGAGATTGTACACTGGCGTGGAACATCCCTTCAGTTAAAGTGCTTCGCACTAAACAGACATTTATGGCATGAGACACCTACAGGCACGAGCTCATGGTTGTTTATGATGCCTGTCCTCTGCTTCACTGCCTTTTTTTGCATTATAAAATAACTGCATAACTTAATTTTCCCAGAAGGCACTGCAGTGATTGGAATAATATAGCCTCTCTCGACCGTTTCCCATGAAGCTTGCACTCGCTACCGTGTTGTAGCTACACCATTGTTACTGAATGTAAATACGCACGAGATTGAATGTGGATGATTATTTTTAGCTACAGATTGTTTTCTGTTCAGCTTTCCCAGCTCTCATGTCAGGATGCCACTGTTTATACGTGGTCTGCCATTGTTGGTCAGCTTGACTGTTGCAGCCTCATTATTCATAGCAAAACATCTGTAAATTTGTTTTAAATTAACACATGAGATTAACATCATGCAGCAGCAAGTGTGTGTATTTGTGTGGGTGGCTGGTTGAAAGGATTCAGGGTTAATTACTTGCGAAGCAGAAAAGATTATTTTATATAGGACATCAAATAAATATTAGACGTATCATTCAAATATTTTCTGACTTAAATCGATCTTAAAATATAAAAATAGTTTTAAAAAATATTTAAAAATTTTAAAATGTTTTTATTTTGTCAAATTATCGAATGAATTCTGTAAAAAATGGATCTAATTGAATCGAATGTGAAATTAAATAAGCTATCATTTAAAATCTAGAATTTTGTGCGCATAGACAGTCTGTGGAGGTTTGGCGTCGCTAACAAAAAGCGGTCTTTTTAGACAACCTTTTTAAATTAAAAACAAGCCATTTATTTTAACTGTGGTAAGTAAAACTATAAGGTGCTGTATATAAATTTGAATTATACAAATCCGTACTGAAAGCGCTCCAGCTGCATGTTGTTGCTATGGTTACCTTTGTAAACCATTGCGAGTTCGCTTCGCTAACTTTTCTGGTTACCAAACATTTTAAAATGTATAAATATTTAATATACATAACTATAATATGTGTATATAGCCTACATAATAATGATGGATATTAAAATCTCAGTTTTGTAAACCTTCACACTCAGTTTCAACGGTTCGCAGAGGTGGTGGACTAGATTGAATCCCAATCTCGTTACGCTAATCGCGGCACAGCTGACCGCGCGCTGGAACGGAGACCGAGAGGCTCCTCCGGTGGCGGCCGGGGATGCGACGCAGACTGCCGCTGATGTCTGTGCCCTGATGTGTGTGTGTGGCATCTGAGCAACAGCCCGGAGTGTGTGTGAGTCACTGTGATCCGAGGTGACAATCCAGATAACTGTGGGGCTGACAATGCAGCGTCTGCCAAACATGCGTCTGAATTGAATGGGAGCTCAGCTCCTGGGAAACTCGAAGGGATCCTTCTGTGACAGTCACCGCGCGGTGGAAGTTATGTAAAAACGCCTTTTACACTGCATTAGATTTTTAAGTGCTCAGTGAGATTTTATAAGTGGAATGGATTGGATATATTTTCTGGAGGGTGAATACCGGTTCGTTCCAACTTTGCCTTTTTTCCTCGAAGAGTGGATCAAAGGAGAAACTTTAATGTGGCTTTACGCTTTTCCATAAGAATGGAGTTGATGAAGGCGAACTTGAGCTGTCTGGATAGTTTATCCCGGGGAAACAACTGCCTCGCCGCCAGGAGCACGTCTCCCGGGGTAGCGGCCACCCTCGCCGGCGTGCTGATCTTCACCACCGTGGCTGATATCGTTGGAAATCTGCTGGTCATCCTGTCTGTGTACAGGAACAAGAAACTCAGGAATGCAGGTGTGAAGAGATACAGAAACTGTAATGTCAAGGCAAACATCACACATCTTTAGCTGAGATTCAATTTTTAGAGAAATGAAAAATTTGTAGAGTATGCATCTGTAACCGTGTATAGCCAAAAAGCATCTGAACACATTTAAGTTAAAACAGCATTGGATTTTCATGTTGGCTGAAGTTGTTCCCAGCTGCTGGTGTCAGTTTGGCATGAATCATTTAATTTCAATTGATAGTGGTTTTTAATTACACTAGAATGTCTTTTCATGTTATATCAAAACGTCAGCCACATGCTTTTCTCTGTGTGTACAGTGTTTTGAAGCACCCTTTTCTCCAGAATTACATAAGAGACACCAGCAAAACATGGCTGTCTTTTTTATGTTGTGTAACAACACAAGATGTTGAATGGCATAGTAACTTTAATTGTTTTTGATGTGCAAACAAGTGTCAGGAGAATGTAACCCAAGGCATGATCACTTCAACAGAAGCACGTCAGCAAACAACTCATTTTACAGGGCTTCATTTTATACTGCAGGCAGTGCAATGAACAAACATTTACTAGATATGTGAGACTGTTATAGGGCTGCGGGAACATAAAACGCACGCACAGTCTCTCCAACGCTCACACATACAGAGATGTCCAAAAGTCTGAGACCTTTAGTAAAAATTTTGCTGTATTGCTTTTTCAGCATAAAAAGTTAAACTGAAAGGCACAATGAATTTGAGAATTTCTTGGCATTTGAACTCCTCAAGTTTGTGTAAAACCTGATGAGACATGTTAACCAGCGTACTTGAAAATATTCCAAAAAGCATCAGTGCTTCTGTGGTGGAAAATCTGACCTTTTGTGCAGCGGAGTTCACATGGTCAGTGTGCCAAATTTGATTATTTGACTAGAAACAGTACAGAATCATTCATATTCATTTACAACATAACAAAATACTGAAACGTTTTGGCCAATTAGATTTTGCATCCTAGATTGCCAGTGTCTTCTCAGACATTCTGACCTTTGTATTTCTGTTAAAGGAGCTGTTTCTTTGCATGTAATCTTATACAGGTGAGAGCGAGAGAGTGGAGCTCTGCCTGCGAGGGGTAGATATCTCTATCGATTTCACTGCTATGAGTTCAGGGTTATTTCACGTGATTATGCTGTACTAGGTACGAGAATGACTATGATCTGAGCTGAGCAGATAGAAACTGAAAAGATTCCATCAGAGCTAAAGTGCCATCATCAGACACAAAAGGTTCTTTATTGGCATCTATGGTTCCATGAAAAACCTTTAACATCCATGTAACCTTTCCATTTTTTCCCATGTAACCTTTTCCATTTGGTTCCATTTTTAGGTTCTTCACACTAAGAAAAAATTATTGGAATTGGTTCTTTGAGGAACCCAAAGTGGTTCTTCCATTGCATCACTTGGAAAACCCTCTTTTGGAACCTTTTATTTTGAAGAGTACAGTGTGCTGTTTACACATGTTTAAAGACAGTGGTTAATTGTCCATGTTGGCATCTATAGAAAGGGAATTATGAGATGCACATCAATCATAATGAGAAAATAATGCTTCAGTTTGAGTTGTGTTGTTCTCTTTGCATATTCCTGTCGTCAGACCGTTCTGATCTCTGCAGGTGCTCTAACTGTTTTGGCAGCGTGTCGAAATGTCGCTGCCTCAGATCATGCGGTGTTTTCCCAGTCTGCCCTGAGCCATGAGCTACTTGAGTAGATGTGCAACCCTGTATGTTTGCAAAAAGAATGGATATCCAGAATTGCTCCTGACAGAGATGGACAAACACCAGACGCTTAGTTTCAAAATGATCAGTGTCTGCACATACTGCGCTGATTCCATCTCAGTGCTCAGGATGTGTCAGTAAGGCTGTTAGGGACAGTTTGGAATGTTAGATTCTGGAGAACTCTGTAACATCAGAATCCTGTGCGTGACGGCAGGAATTGCATAGAAAAGAGAGGCATGTGATCTGCTTGTGCAGTTTTAGTGCTTGCTTTTTATATTTCTAATTATGGGCTTTAATGCCTTTAAGCACAGGACAAGTGGAGAGAGACAGGAAACCATTGGGGACAGAGACAGTGGGATCAGGACATGACACAGGCTGTTTATGTGTTGTGGGCATGTGCACTGCTCACTGTGCCGCGTTGTGTTTGTTGACCGAAATGTTGTTGTTGATTAATTTTATTCTTAATAAGCATTTTAACCAGTGAAGGGCGGGCAGTTGTGCTCATTTATTCATTCTGTTTTAAGTATTACATATTAATACTACACTGTGTTGTACTTTAGAATGACAACTGAATGCACTAAATAATTCAGTTCATTTAACCATAAAAACAAAAATGGTAACTGCCAGAAAGGTTATATACATTTCAATCCATAAAAAAATGACCGTATCACAATATTATATACATTCTTATCCATAAATTTAAGAATGTTTTTTTACATGTTTTTAGTTTAAAAACATGTAAAATCTATTTATTTATTTTTTTTTTTTTTTAAATATCATGCATAAATGTCTGTCACAATGATAAACTGATGTCAAAATGTTGACTATATGGGCTTGTACTTACTGCAGTAAGAAGGAAAATAAGACTTGTATACGGGTTTGCAAAAACTGCACTAATATATCAAGATATATGACTCAGAATTTTGGCACAAGGACACTGAAAACCTCATTCCTCTGTTTTCTTTTTTGTTTCTTTCAGCTCAGCCTATTTCTATAGACGTCAGGTTCAGTTATGGGGCTGTGCAAGTTCTGGCAGCCTGAGTTGGGTTTAATCAATACTTCCTTACCCCCTTCTGCTGGCCCATCTTTAGACTAGAGTGCTGATTGATAGCTTTTTAATGTCCAGCATCAGCTGGCGTTTCCACACGCTGTTCAGGAGATTCTGGCACATATTAGATCTGCCCAAGTCAAGCATCCCAACCAGTCTGAATCATCTAAAACCCAGTATAAAAAGGTCTCTTATGCTCACCAAGGCTGCATTTATCTGATGACAAATACTGTAAAAATAGCAATATTGTGAAATACAATTGAAAATAACTGTTTTCTATTTCAATGTATTTTAAAATGTCATTCATTCCTGTGATGGCAAAGCTGAATTTTCAGCAGCCATTACTCCAGACTTCAGTGTCACTTGATCCTTCAGAAATCATTCTAATATGCTGATTGGTGCTCAAGTAGTGTTGCCAAAAGGTGGAAAATTACCTGTAAATTTTGAAAAAACATTCCAGAATCTTTAGAATGTTTCCAGAAATTTACCAGAAATTTTCCACTCTTTTGCAACCCTATGCTCAAGTAACATTTCCATTTCCATGCAAAAGTCTCTGTCACATTTGATCAATTTAATGAATCCTTGCTGAATAAAAGTAATAATTTCTTTCAATTACCAAAAAAAGAAAGAAAGAAAGAAAAAAGAATGACCCCAGAGATTCAAATGACACTGCTACGGGTCTGATGGAAGGGCATTTAGATATTCACTGTTTAAAAATTTTCACTTCTGCATTACGGTGTCTCCATTAGCGGCAGAAGCATACTGCAGTTCTTCCATTATGCCTCACCTGAATTAGCAGCGGTGTTTGGCATTGGCGCGCACTCAGGGCTCCTGATGGGCAGATGGCTTTCAGAGGAGAGGCAATGAACTACTCTCAGTGTAGTAAAACTCACAGATGGTGAGTGAAGGACGGCATGACAGTATTAGAATTCTCTATTCTTGCTAAGGCAAGCATACTGTTGCTTAAATGTAAAGTTAGGTATTTAAACAACCCCTAACTCTAGTCAAGGGTAGCCAACTGTAGTCCTAAAGGGCTGCAGACTTCACTTTCAACCTGATTGTAATTTAAGTAATCCTGAACACATTGATTAGCTGGTTCATGTGTATCATTAAACATGATTTCTACCTCAATTTGTGCAGCTTGTTGAAGAGAACACCATGGCAGCTGCATAGGAACATCATGACAGCCACCACAACTCCTTAGCATCCTGGGAGCAACTTTTGCACCTCTTCAGAAAATGTGAAAAATAGGCCTGGTTACAATTTTGTGTTTGTTATGCACCATAAATTCTGTTAATGGCACATCAGTCTATGCAACACACACACTCAGTCAATGAGAATGTGTGGTCTCACTGCACCATTCCCTCACATAATATACAGACACACAAACACACACACACACACACACACACACACACACACATCTAGCGTCATCAACATAATTGAATGTGTCTCCAGTTCACACTGAGGTATGTTAATGCTCTTATATGGTCATTTCTGATCTGAATGGGTTTGAATTAGACTGGAATGCATGTGTACAGATGAGAATTGTTGAGATGGAGTGTTGCAGTGATTGTGAAAGTCTTTGATGGCAATGGTAATGTTTTCTGGCTTGAGCTGCAGCCTCAGGCTCCACCGTCTGACTGCTAACTGGACACTCTGCTTGGCAGACAAGCTCAACAGCCAATAGAATATCTCACTACAAATTGCAATGTCTTTTTGGAAATCTAATAGATTTTTAATAATATTATAACAACATGATCATTTGCATATCGCAGTATGAAGATGTTGTTTAGATAGCTGGAGTGGTTTTGATCCGTCTGTTGGCAGAGCTCCTGAGAGGACGGTTGGCTGTTTTATATGACTGGCTGGTGTACAGGAATAATTCAGCATTAAGTACTTATGGAAATGAAGGGGGGAAATGCTCCCCTTCTTTCTTTTTCATGCATACGCATAAACACTCGCACACACACACACACTGCTTCAAAATATAGATACTTACAAAGGCCCCATATATAGCCTCCTTTCTGGTTTTGAGAAGTGTTACATAATCATTATCAGGGTTATTATACTTAAATAGTTATTTTTAATAAAATAAACTAATAAAATAAAACGTAAAATTCTTAAACTTATTTATTTTAGCTGGTTGCCAAGGCAACATTTTTCATTTTCATTTAGTTTAATTTGATGTACTAAAATAACTGAAACTAAAATTGAACAAAAAATGGAAAAGTATAAAATGGAAAATATAAAAAGTTGTCAAAATATTAATAAAAATTACAGTAGTATCTCAGTGATACTAAAAACACTTCTCACTAATAACACTTTACTGTAAGGTTGCATTTGTTAACATTAGTTAACATAAATTAATAATGAAAAATACTTCGGAAGCATTTATTAAACATAGTTCATCTTGATTCCAACATTTACTAATACATTATTATAATCAGTATTATAATTGATTAATGTTATCGAATGGACCTGAGCTAACATGGACTAACAATGAACAGTTGCATTTTTATTACCATTAACATTTACAAAGATGAATAAATATTGTAACAAATGTATTGTTCGTTGTTAATGTTAGTTAGTTAGTTAAGTAAATATAGTTAACAAATGAATCTTTATTGTAAAGTGTTACCAGACAATTCTGACACAACTTAAATATTCTACCCATTTCATACATTTTAGTAAATATGATTTTAAGCAAACAGTTTTGAATAAAATAATTTGAAATGTATTTAAATAAAAATGTATTTAAAATTATTTCTGTTAGTGTAACACAACTTTAATCGCTACTTAAAAAAGAGATCAGATTATGCAACGCACATAACTTGTATTGCGTTAACCTTCACTTGTCCTTCACACCTTTTTTTCTCGCTCTCTGTCTCTTTCTTTCTCAGTGCTTCCACTGAGATATTTTTATGGAACTGGAATGTAAAGGGAATATGGGTCTGTGTGTGTACATACCCTTAGTGCTTGTGTATCTAAGGTGCTGTGGTTATATATATGTGTGTGTGTGTGTGTGTGTATGTGTGTTTTCAGAGTAGAGTTGGTGGTGGTATCTCACCAGTATCTAATGAATTTTGTAATCCAATAATTTAACAGACGAAGGTTGGCAGATTTTATGTTCCACACATATAATCCTGGACATAAAGATGAGGTGTGCAGAGTTATAATAGACTGTCTGATCTGTGTATTAAAATAAGCCTGTAAAATGCATTTTAATATCAGCTAATTCCAGCAAAGATGTTCCAGACGAGCAGAGCCAGACTATCCATTAAATACATTTATGACAACACAGACGCAGCCAGATCAGCGTCATCCTCACAGCTACCGATAACTTCAAACTGGCTCACAGAGGTACTGGGCAAAAGAACAGGTAATTGCACTTTAATTGTCTCCTCTGAAACTCATCCGCTAACTGCAGATTTCTACTTTTTCCGCGCACACCCATATTTAGAAAAAGTTAACGTCCAGTCTTTCGGCTTTTTAAATGTTCCATCTCTCTCCGAAGAAATCTCTAACTATCAAACCACTCTTTCATATATTACTGTGTGCTTCCTATTGCTTTGTTTAAATGAAACATTCATTAAAGTGTATATTGCCTTTCACAAGGATATAATAATTAACCAATATTTTGTATAATTTTAAAAATTAAATAAATTACATATAAAGTACATATGTTTTTGATAAATAGAGCAATAGGAAACAAAAGGACATGTGTATGTTTGTGTAATTGTGCATGCATGTGTGTGTGTGGGAAGGGGGTTGTGTGTGTGGTGAGGCTGCATAAGCACATTCAGCTTTGCTTCAGTCCATCAGACACCTCAGGTATGATGCAGTCTGTGAAATTTTCTAGGAGAGGTTACAATATATTGTGGCATGTTATTTTATAAATTCCTAACATTTGTTGTAGACTCTTTGTCTTAATCTGGCATATTTCAAATTGCTGTCAGTTTATAGTACATAAAAACTCTAAATGCATGATGTCCTCTGCAGATAACTCTCTCAATATATTCATTTTGAAAAGATCATAAGTAAAAAAAAAAAAAAATCAGATTTCATTAGAATGTAAGTTTTATGAAGCCATAAATTGCAACAAAGATGTGAAATCTATTCTGGTCTTTTCTCAGCATTGCAAGAAGACTGCACTGTATGCATTTCCAAAGCCCAAACATCTAGATGGAACTCAGAACATGCTGACGCCTCAAAACAAGCTTTCCTCAGACTAGATTTTAGTTTCTCTGCTGTTTGCAACAGAGTGAAGTTTGAGAATGAATTTGGATATTTTTGACAAGAGGCTTGCCTGGAAAAAAAAAAAACCTTTCATGTGCATCCATCTTCTGGTTTACTCTCGTATCAGATTCTTCCTTGTTTACTGTTTGCCAAGGTCTTTTTTTTCCCCAGTTCTGCGCTGCAGAAACTCATCAGAGCTTCTGAGTTTTTCTAGCTCAGTGTTGTGACTGCCTATAAAATCATCTCTCTGCATGCTGTTATATGACACAATATTGTATCCAGCTGGAGGAAAACATGAAGCCCAGATATCTGTTGCATATGTTTCAATGAATTCTTTCTCAGTCTTATCATCTGGCAACATGTTAAAAAAAGGGGATTTCCATTTTGGTAAGGAGGTGTCAATTAGATCTCCTGATCGAATTACTATAGTTGTCTATAGTTGTGGATGTTTTTTTCTTGGCAGAAGCTTTAACATATGATATAGGAAAAATTCTAAAATAACTTCAAGTTGAAGCAATATTTAATGTACAGTATGTATATATTTGGTGAATGTTTGCTCTGCATCAGGATTTATTTTTTTGATAGTGACTGGCTGTCTGCACACACACACAAAACATGTAAATGTTTGTAAATGGTGTCCACACAAATTGACATTATACATTTAGAAAAAATGAATGAATGTGTTAACTATAAATTTCTACATTTTATGTGTTCTCTAATATTATTCATTTATAATTTCTGTTTACATCTGACATACATTTATTCATTCATTTAGTAGATGCTTTTATCCAAAGCAACTTACAAATGAGAAAGTGCTAGCAATGTGCAACATTGTCACTATTTCTATGGGTTTAACGAAGCAAAATTATTGGCTTAATTCAGAATAGTATACTCTTACTATTTCTGCCAAATACCCTGAAGATATGACAGAAATAGTAAGAGTAGCTTATGTCATTTCAAATTCTGCAATAATATTTCTACATACCTCCCACTAGGGAGAAACTATGTAAAATTGCTTTTTGTATTTAAATGACAACTTGCCTCTTTCATGTCTTAAAGCCTAAAAAACACAAAAAATGTGAGAGATTAACAATACATTTCAAACAGTGTCACTTCTTTTATGTGTTTAACAAAGCAAAAGCATATAGGCTGAATTCAGAATAGCACACTCTTACTATTTCTGCCAAATAGCCTAAAGATATGACAGAAATAGTAAGCAGCCTATGCCGTTTCAAATTCAACAATAATACTTCTACATAACTCTGGTTAGGGATCACTGGCTTAAGTGATATCAGCTGTAAAGGAAGTCAAGGTGGCGCAATTTTGATGAAAAATGATTCTGATGAATCATGCACAGTAACACCATATTAAGAATGTAAATAAGGTCTGTTTTGATTTTATGTTCTCCCATGTGTCTTCCATGTGACTGACTTACACATGCTGCTCTTCAGGCTTGTAGAACGTGTAGAGTTTGCCTTGAGAAATTGTGGAGAAGGAAACCAATTAAACCGTTCTGTCCAGGATAATCATGTGGATTTATAGTGATCTTCAGGCAGTGGCTCCTGCCCAGGAACTGTCCTGATCTGAACCGCAGACAAAATAAATGCTCTTCTCTCTTTCCTGCTCTTCCTCTTTCTCTCCCAAATGTGATATATGAGCCTCTTTAAGATAAGCCTGTCATTATTACACTGTCTTTATGTCCTTGAAGAGTAAAACAATGTAAAAATGCTTCTTTGTCTTTAAATGACAACTTGAAACTTATGTGTCTTTGCTCAAGTGAGAGATGCTTTTTTAGTTTCTGTCCAAAAAACTTTCCCGCTCAGAAATGACGTCTTTGTCCGGCGCCAACAGCACTGACTCTCCATATAAATGTCATTGTAAATGTCAGTGCGAAGGACCTGCAGTGACCTGTGTGCAATTCCCTGACCATTTGGACTCTGTTGCTAGAGGATCCATTTCCAGTGACTGTTTGAAAAAAGTCAAAAACTGCTTTTTCAAGCCTGAGGTCCGACTTGAGCTTAGATTGAGGATTCTGCTCTGATCTCAGTGATGAGCTGCAGAGAATCAGACCACTGAGGCATTTGAGCGCACCACTGAAAAAGGGTTTTAGCTGAATAGATATTGCAACCTTGAGGGAATTGTATCTTGAAAATATTTCTAATTGTACAAAATGGTTAAATTTGATCAGCTGAATTACATAAAAATAAGCAGAACTTATAATCAGGATTCCTATTGGAATAAAAGTAAAAAGGCACTATATTTTCAGTCTGATATTAAGCATACCTGATACTGATACCAAAATGACACAATAATTCATAGTAATGTTGTACAATTTCCCTTTTTATTTGCAAATAAAAGTTCTCACACCAAATAAGTAAGTTCTAGCACATCCGGATTACGTTAAATGAAAGGAATAGCTTATGGCTGCAGTAAATCATTTACATGAAACATTTCTCTCATTTTGTCATTTATTAATCTTTTTATTTATTGATACTCAGAAATAATTAGCAGGCTACTTTAAAATCTTTGTAGAGTCAATTCATTTCTAATAAATAATGTGTAATATATATGTGTGTGATTTTAGTTTGAATGATACAGATTTTTTTCGGCTGAAAATTGTGCAAATACATATATTTACATTATATATATATATTATGAACGTAATATTTAAAAGCCATCATATTAAGAGTAAATAAACAGTAAATTATGAGATCTCTGGTTTCACCTCTAGATTCTTTTTAAATAAATGTAATTTTTTTTTAGGTTACATAACAAAACACTTTTACAGTGTATTTCATGGTTTGTTTTTCCATGTCAAATATTCAGTTATTCAAATTGAATATTAATATTGAGAATTTGAGAACTGATGTTATTATGCAAGTATCAGTCATCACATCAAATGTATAAGAAGTACAGATATTTCTAGATTATATTTTTTGAATATACTTTTTAGCTCAGAGAGCTGAAGCCGCCCTGTTTGCTGTCCAGTGTGCGATGCTTCGGGTTATTGGACTCATGCTAGACTGATGGTGGGAGATGGTGATCTTGTCAAAGCACACTTGCTGTCAGTTGTGGCTTCGGGTTGACAAATGTTTGGCAGGCTGAAGCTAGTCAAAATGCCACTGTAGATTTAAAGGAAATGCTCAGATAAATCATTTCTGATGCTAAAGGTGACACGATGAAAAAGGTGCAGATTTTGTGTAAGTGTGCAATTGCGCTCACTAGGCTGATGTAATCTGTAACTGAATCTTGTTTCTCTCTTTTTGTACACAACAGTCTGCTGTTTGTTGCAGACAGAACAGACCTTGAAAGTGTTCTTCAACCTCAAGTAGAAAATGATCATACACCCTCAAAAAAAGGCACAAAACATTCACTTGGTATGTACTATTTAGGGGTAAATAAGGTACAAAGATGTAACTTTTAGCTTTATCATCCCAGTGACAGCACTATAGCTTTTTTCTGACAGTGTATATAAAGTGTGATCTAGTCTGAACATTTTCTAACACTTTGCATGACCAGAAGTCATAGGTGATGCCAGGTGTTACATGCACAAAAGGCGGCAGGTCTGATGCAATTTGAATCTGTTTCACTCATAAATGCGACCTTCGTGAGTTGTAAAGCATTTTTAGTTTTCTTGGCACGTAATCTTGATGGAGTGTGATGGAGGGAAACAGTCAATGAGAGTTCATGAATGGAAAATTGTGAGCAAAACAAGCATGACCTGATCAGTTGCGTAGAGCCAAAGAATAATTGAAACTGCAGAAATGAGCTGCTTTTGAATTCTGCGAATGATTTGTAAGTGGGTTTACGGGGGCAACTCAATCAGAAATGCATTTTTTCACAGACACAACGAGGTCATTTTTGGAGAAGATGGATGTGTCTGACCGTTTTGTTTTTGAGATAGAACATGAGGCTGAATCACTTTGCTTATAAAGGCAGCCAGACAGGGTCTGGCAGTGGGACATTTTTTCTCTTTGTTATCTTTTAGAGTGTTGTGAACAGTGTGAGGAGACTTAATGTTAGTCTGCAGGGATAATAGTTATTACAGCACCTCCCTAATCGAGTTATAAATTACACACCGGTGTCTGTATTCTATCAGTCCACACACAGTCCTGATGCAGACCTTCACATACACACTCTTTTAAAGGACACAGACACACTGTCTCAGAAATGCACTATGCTGATATTACTGGTATTATATAATATTACTAATATTACTTTTATACTTTTTTTTTTTTTTTTTACTTAAATTTCAGATATAATTTTCTGTTTCAGTTTTTGATAAATGCTGACAAATACAGTAGGCTACAAGTGTAGTGCTAGTGCCTAATCATTTGTTGCTTAAATTTGAAATTAAATATTTATTTTAAATTAAAATTTTAAATTTAAGTTACATTTAAATTTTTAAATGCAAAATAAAGGATAAGGATAAATAATGGATAATTAATGGATAAGGAAAACTAATAAAGGAATAAATAATACAAAGTAAAATACAATAAAACATACAATAAAAAAAGTAATAGAAGTGAAGTTGATGAAAAGTAATAGTAGTAACAGGCAAAGGCATCCTGTGAACAGCAGTCTTCGTGGTCCCCGAAGGGCCGTTCACACTGACAGCGATTTACAGCGACAAAGCAACCGGAAGTCATTCATTTTCAATGAGAGTTGATGATTTGAGGTGACATGAGCAACAGAGACCGACGGCGATGCAAGAAAGTTGAACAGAGTTCAACTCTATGCAAATGTACAGTGACTTAATGTGACTATGAGATAATATGACAGAGTGCAGAGAGCGGAGCATGTGTGATCCACCACATGATTACAGCCCATAATCCTCTGTAACTGTAATATGTTTTATAGTTTCTTTCTTCACTTTGTCTTCTAGAACACAAAAAACTTCTACGTACTTCATGTCCAATGTTATTTGAACTCCATTGACTTTAAAAAAATATACTATTTTCTTTCTTTTTAGCTTAAGGAAATATTTAAGGAAAATATTATTATTTTTCTTTGCTGTTGTATTTGGGCTGCCCAGTAATCATAATTGTACTATGGTTTATATTTTCTTTTTCTTTTTTTTCTGTGGACCACAAAAGAAGATATATCTTCAGTAACACTTTATTTTAAGGTGTCCTTGTTACAGTGTTATTATACATTTAAGTACTGAGTAATATTAATTAACTACATGTATTTAGGATTAGGATTAGGGTTTGGCTTAGGGTTACTTGCATGTAATTATGCATAATTTATTGCCATTATAATAGTAATTACACGTAACGTGTAACAAGGACACCTTAAGATGAAGTGTAACCATATCTTCTTTTTTCTTTCAAGCTTGAGTAAATGATGACAGAATTTTCATTTGGATGAATTTATTTTACTTTGCTGTTGTGTTTGGGTTACCCAGTTATCATGTGTAATTGCAATATGGTATAATTTAATTATAAACTTCAATTATGTATGTAAATATCTATGTAAATATAATAGGATTATGTCACTTTCTCACTCTCTCTCGTTAATAGGTAACATCTTTGTGGTGAGTCTTTCTGTGGCTGACCTGGTGGTGGCGCTGTACCCCTACCCCTTGGCTCTGGTCGCTATCTTCCATAACGGCTGGACAGTGGGTTCCCTGCACTGCCAGCTGAGCGGGTTTGTTATGGGACTGAGTGTGATCGGCTCGGTCTTCAACATCACGGCTATCGCCATCAACCGCTACTGCTACATCTGCCACAGTCTCCGCTACGACCGGCTGTATTCTCGTCGGAACACCTGTCTGTACCTGCTGCTCACCTGGATGCTGACCGCTCTGGCCACTGTGCCCAACTTCCTGGTGGGTTCCCTAAAATACGACCCACGCATCTTCTCCTGCACGTTCACCCAGACAGCAAGCTCTTCATATACCATCTGCGTTGTTCTGATCCACTTTCTGGTTCCTCTGGGTGTGGTTTCTTTCTGCTACCTGCGCATATGGACATTGGTGATTAGGGTCAAAGGTCGTGTGCGGCCCAATCCGAAGGTCAGAGCAGCCGACCTGAGGAATTTCTTGACGATGTTTGTGGTGTTTGTGCTGTTCGCTGTGTGCTGGGCGCCCCTGAACTTCATCGGGCTCGCCGTGGCGGTAAACCCCGCAAGAGTGGCGCCGAATGTCCCGGAGTGGCTGTTTGTTACCAGCTACTTCATGGCGTATTTCAACAGCTGTCTGAATGCTGTCGTCTACGGGTTGCTCAACCAGAACTTCAGGCAAGAATACAAACAGATTCTCCGCGCTCTCTGCACCCCACGAGCGCTGTTCTCTGAAAGCTCCAGGTACAACACTGAAGCCATAAAGAGTAAACAGTCGCCAGCAGGAACCAATAACAATGTAAAAGAGGCCAATATGTATAAAGGTGGTGTAACACACACTCTTTTCTAGTACATCACTCCCCATTTAACTAACAATATTAGGGTACAAAGGGGTTAAAGGCACAGCAAGGTAAAATGCACGTTTGTTTTTATTTTTCCGCAGCACTTTCCTAAACATCCGCGGTTCACTATGCACCAGGAAATTTGACTGAGCCTTGATTCAGCGAATAAAACGTCAATTCTGCACTACACTGACCTAATATTTGACTATTTTTATTTTATTCTATAGAGTTATATGACAAATGAGAATCAATAAAATTTCCAAATATATTTTGGATATTTTGAACAATATGTAAAAGTTTGGTATTTAGGGTAAAAAGTGCCCCTACTGTTGAAGCCAGGGGCACAATAATTGGAATGAAAACAAATAGCAGGCTGACTTTTTCATTTGTTGACGTGAGATTGTTAGATTCAAATGGTCAGTATCATATTTTACGTTGGGTTTCTACCTTAGAGATAATCACCGTATGAATAATGAAACTATCATATTAAAAAATGCATTAATCATATTTTAATCAAAATTTGAATCTAAAATATATTAATCATTTATTGTTACTGTAAAGTCTCAATAAATTATGAGATCTTCAAGCTATGTAAGAAGCTTTCAGAATTTTTTTATTTTTTCTGTATTTTTAAATATAACTAATTTTAATGACAGCGTAAAATACATTTGAATTATTTTGTTAATCAAAATAAATAGAATATGGTGTCAAAATTTGCTGGAGTTATCATTTTCAACAAGTATTAATTTATTACACAAAACGTATTACTATCCACTTGTTAAAAGGATAGTTTACCCAAAAATGAAAATTCTGTCATTTATTACTCACCCTCACGTCATTTCAAACCCGTACAACCTTCATTCATCTTCAGAACACAAATTCAAATATTTTTGATGAAATCTGAGATCTTTCTGTCCCTGCACAGACAGCAACGCAACTGACACGTTTTATGGCCCAGAAAGGTAGACATCGTTAAAATAGTCCGTGACATCAGTGGTTCAGCCATAATGTTATGAAGCTGAGAATAAATTTTGTGCGCAAAGAAAACGAAAAATAATGACTTTATTCAACAATTTCTTCTCTTCCATTTCAGACTTCGACGCACGTTCACAACAGTACCGTCATGGTACTTCAATTAATGGCAGTGGAGACTGACACAGAACAAAAGAAATTGCTGAGTAAAGTCATTGTTTTGTTTTCCTTGTGCACAAAAAGTATTCTTGTATATTCATAAAATTAAGGTTGAACTACTGACGTCACATGGACTATTTTAACCATGTCTACCTTTCTGGGCCATGAACGCGTCAGTTGCGTTGCTGTCTATGCCGGGTCACAAAGCTCTTAATTTGTGTTCTGAAGATAAACAAAGGTCTTACGGGTTTGGAATGACATGAGGGTGAGTAATTAATGACAGAATTTTCATTTTTGGGTGAACTATCCCTTTAAGTCGTGACATATGGAATACTGTTTACGGGTCCAAGCCTCTACTCAGAGAACACTGTCTGGACTGTACACTACTGTCTCCAGGCTCACAGGCTTGTTGGTATTACTACAGCACACTGTGAGTGTATATTAGCACCATTTGTTGTTTGCTCGGGGATCTTGTCATGCTTTGGGATCTCAGACTTATGAACTGAATGAATATTTGTAGAAACACTGGGGACCTTTTACCCCATGCTGGTGAGCTTTGTATTCTCCTTTAGTGTGGGTTAAAGGCCTCCCTCGCCACTTCATACATTTTTATGACTTTTAAATAAAAGTCAAGTGAAGTTAAGTCACATTTATTTATATAGAGCTTTATATTATATAGATTGTTCAAGAGCAGCTTCACATTAATAAACAGGAAAATAACAGTGTTAATGCTATGAAGTTAATCAATTATCAAACAAATTCAATTTCAGGTGTAAAGCAGCTCTACAGAAGAGTCATGTCATTATTGAGCTCAGTTCAGTTCAGTGTTGTTTCAATTCAGTTCAGAAACCGTCGGTGTTGCAAAATTCATCAATTATGAAACAAGCTACTGTATAAGCAGATTTATAGAAGGCAACAGTGTCATTATTCAGCTCAGTTCAGTTCAATAACAGTGTCATTGCATTAAATCAATAAAATGACTGAATATTAATTGTCTTTCAAACTCCAACTGTGCAAGCCAAAGGTGACAGTGACAAGCAACCAAAACTCCATCATGTACTCCATCTTGGGAGAAACCAGGCTCGGATGGGGGGGCCAGCTCTCTGGACAAATGAGCAAGCATAGGGCGATTTATGATTCTAGGCTGCATCACAAATCAGGTTTTGTGGGCTGATATTATTCAAAATTGTGCATTCAGCTCCTTCTGCCTGGAGATCAGGATACGCCATGGTGGAATTCGGTGAGAAAAAGAAAAAACAGCCGTCTATTCAGCAACTGGCTTATCACTGGCCTTTTTAACAATCTTGCTACTTGTTAAAGTCTGTGTTGAGGTCCTAACTGCTCATGTTCATAGCAGGCCAACAAACCACTACTATGATTTCTTTTCCCACAAAATGTATTGCTCCATCAAAAAAAAAAAAAGAAAAAATAAAAGAAGCACATTTTCACTAATGTGTGCCTTTAGCCCTGTGGTATCCCATCTACTCTACAGCAGTCCAGGGGCCTATAAGACTGGTATTTGTTGTTGAATGAACATTCCTCAATAAATGCCATGGTTGTCAGCCTTTTTTATGTATTTTTTTTGAGCAGACTTGAGCTAACAAGCAGAGAAAATAAGACTGCAGTTTGAGTATATGCTCTTGAGTTCTTATAGAGATTGGCTGATACCATGGCAACCATCAATGAAAAAGACATTTTGATGCTCTGTGTGTCCTTTGAAAACTCTTTGTAGCTTATATGGATGTTTTGTATATCAGGCTATGTGTTTCTTAGTAACGGACTAATTTTTTTTTTTTTTTTTGCAGTAATAATAAAGGAAAATAAGACTGAGGCTTCTATAATTATTGTTGATCCATCTATAATTAATGTTGTATGTTTTTATTTTTGCAAATAAAAACATACATTTAAGTGAAATCTTTTTTTATAAAAAACTACTTCATGTTGTGTATTTCTGTACAATCAGAGTGGGCATTTCCAATCTGAGTGGTTTGCATGCAATGGTGCTGAAAACTAAACTACATCTTTTGTCTTTGTAGTCCTGTCTTTCTTCTGTCGCTGTATCTTTCTAATATCAGTCATACTTACACTCTACCCCAATTACTTACCTTCATTTTTCTGCACACACTACACACTCTTGCTCCTGTCCTTGAGGAAGATTTATCACTTCTCCAGACACTAAACGCGCTGGCTGAAAGGGGCAGATGATGATGACCTGATGCAAGCTTCTCCAGAGCAGTCATTTTCACAGAATGGCTTGAAGAATTAACCCTGATGCTCTAGCAGTGCCATATCCAGCACAGACACAAAGAGCCGTAGACATCAGTGTGTTTTCAAGCTCGGTGGAGTATAAGCATATACGGTCTTTTGAAATCCAGGTCTTAATTTTTAGCAGACCGATTTTGTTTATTGATATATATTCACTTAAAAGACATTACTTTTTTATTTGCCAAAAACACAATATTACATGATTAATATTATATATAAGTTGCTTTATATTAGGGCTACAAGTTGTCACAAGGGCTATATCCCAGTAACTCAGTATTGAAGCAAGAGTCTAATTATCTCCAGAAGTATTTTTGGTTTCAAGTTTAAAAAAAAAAAATAAAATAAAATAATAAAAATAAAAAAAAAAATAATAAAAAAAAATCTTCTCTTAAATTAAAATAATTTTGTAAAATGTAATATAGTAAAATGTTTGACATCTGGCCATGGTTTCTTCAGTAACTGTATGGTTTTGACTCAAAAGTCCTCCAGAAGTGTTTTTATGCAGGTTTTAAGTTCAAAAATCTCTCAAATTAGAATAGTCTAATTTAATT
The DNA here is from genome assembly GCA_039654775.1 of Spinibarbus caldwelli. Classification (NCBI taxonomy): domain Eukaryota; kingdom Metazoa; phylum Chordata; class Actinopteri; order Cypriniformes; family Cyprinidae; genus Spinibarbus; species Spinibarbus caldwelli. Next base: position 154,977 of record JBCAMP010000209.1, on the reverse strand, counting down.
CTACAAACTTAAAGCCTAATATCTAATAATTTTTTTATTATATCTGTATAGGTTTTTTTATTAAGTTTTAGTTTTATTTAATTTGAGTTATTTTAGTACTTCAACAAACTAAATGGAAATGAAATAGTAGTATATATATTGATTTTATAATTGTGTATATACGTATATATATATGTATGTGTGTGTGGTTGTACATACACATATGTAGTTGTTTTTTGGTGTTTGGCTTAGTGTTATGTTAGAATCATTATTATACTCTTATACCTTTTGTTCTTTAATATTTTGAATTGTTTTTAGGTTTATTTTTTTGTTTTCATTTAAATGTTAAGTTTTGAAATTTTGTTGTATGCATTAGCTTTTAGTTTTGGATCTGTTTTAGTTGTTTTAATACTACAATTGATTGCTTCTGTTGTCCTCATTTGTAAGTTGCTTTGGATAAAAGCGTCTGCTAAATGACTAAATAATATCAGACATTTTTTTTATTTTTATTTTATTTTAATAAACAAGAAAAATTTAAATGTTGCAATTTGTCCAGAAATCTTGCAGCCATTGTAGTATAACAAAGACATTTCCAAAATTTAGTTAGGCTATAGGTTATTTTATATATAACATAATTTATAGAGCTCTCTTTCATAATTCTTCAGTAATCTGATTTGAACCAGGTATGTTAAGGAAGACATAAAAAATGTACTGCGCGGTATCTCCCCAAACCCAGGACCGAATCCTACAGGTTTAGAGATGTTTCAGAGGTTGAGGTCGTGTGCTTCTGGAAACTCTTTACAGTGCTGCGGCGCCCCCTAGCGGACATGCGCACAAACGCGCGCAACACTGCTGTCACGTTCATCCGCATCATGTGACAAAAACCCGGAAGCGCAAATCATTCAAGATGTCGCAGCACGGAATTACTAGCTATTGAGTTCCCATATCTTTCTTCCTTTTGTGTCCATAATTACAAATACAAAATGCAAAATTGCGATAAAACAGCCGTGGACTCCATGCCTCCAACCGCGCCTGATTTCAGAGGGTAAGATATTTTATATGATGTGCCTTTTCTGCTCAGCCTGCACGTGACCTTAAACCAAAATTACAATGACTAAGGCCAATTTTAAATTGAAATAGTCCGTTAATTAATATCATTGTTGAATTTCAAAGGATTTAAAGCTCATATTTGGACTAGTTTAATTTGTCTAATCTCTCCTTGTCACTTTCTTCTTTGCATTCATTCAGGAATGACGGGTCACTTGTCTCTGTACTCAAGACGCTATTGTTTTTCACTCTTCTGATGATAACTCTACCCATCGGACTGTATTTTGCATCAAAGTCTTTTCTCTTTGAAGGTATTTTGCATCCAAAGGCTGATAAACTAACTTTTTATGTTCTAAAATAATAATAACAATAATAACATTTAGTATCTATGTGTTACAGTTTTGCTTTGGTAATTCATGATTTCTACTTAATTCTTCACAGCGTCTCTGGGATACTCCAGCAATGACAGCTACTTCTACGCCGCCATCGTTGCTGTGCTTGCCGTCCATGTGGTTCTGGCGCTCTTCGTTTATGTTGCATGGAATGAGGGATCACGCCAATGGAGAGAGGGAAAACAGGATTAAGCAAGACTATAAAAACTACGGGGAGAGATGGAAACACACACAACACTCTGTCTTATTCATTCCTGAACCAGGGAATCATAATGAAGTGACACCATCTCTCTGTGTGTGTGTGTTTACTTTTCTCCTGAATGTCTCAGCCTATCAGAGAGAAGATGCCTGATTTCTCCTTCACCTCACAGAATGGTGGAGGTCATCTTTGGTCTGGCTGGTGTTAGATGATAATCTGTGTTTTTGTGCAGGGTTAATACAGGACAGCAGAGAAGACACACTGTTCTCATGAAAGCTCGTTGTTCCTGCAGTGTCACATTCAGACCCATTTCAGTCTATCCCACAGATGAATCCAATTCTGAATCAACTGATTTCAAGCCGTTGTATTCAGACTTCAGGCCTTCTGTGTAATTTCAATGTCTTCCCTTGAATTTTTACACAAACATGCAGTGATCGTGTAGACAGTTGTTTAAAACTAGTGTGTCTGTGTGATTAAGTTAAAAAAAAAAAATCCAAAATTGATCATTTCATGTTGTTTTATTTATCAGTTAAAAGCTGTTCTCTGGAACTTTCATTTTCTCAATTTTTACTGGAAATTCACACTTTTGAAGCCCAAGGAGTATTGTGGTTCTTACTAGACATTTTATCATTTATAAATATTGTTTAAAATGACAGTTCTGAGTGGGGTATGAGTTAATATGTTGACATTGTGTTTTAGATCAATGTAGCAAATAAATCAACACTCCATCTGCCCATTGTTTGTGCCCCTTTTTAGGATAATATAAATAAAATGAATTAATTATCAGAATATTGATTTAGATTGCTCTATGCCTCTAATATATCTTTATGATTCACATAAATATTTTATTACTCAGAACCATGTGACATTTAATTAACTATTTTAACGCTGTCTCTTTGATTGGTTAAATGTGAAAACAAAAGCACTCACACTTATACTGAATATAATAATTTTGCCTGACTAAAATTTCATGCAAACCGTATTCATAAAACATCTTAAGGATAAAAGTAGCTCATAACTTGCCGATTTAGGAGAAAATCTTAAAGCTGCAGTCCGTAACTTTTTTTTGGTTTAAAAATGATCCGAAATCAATATTTGAGCAAGTACATAACCAGCCAATGTTCAAAACTATCGTCTTACTTTAGCCCGATTCACAATGCTTAGCTTATAATAATGTTTTCTAATTTGAGTGGTACGGGTAGGTTTTCGCGGGAAATTCGAGCATGGCACTGCGTCATTACGTCACGTCTGTAAACATAAAGAAGTTGTCCCGGCTTGTCCCGAGGATCCTGCAGGTGGCAGATCGTTTGTAGCCTTTGCTCACAGCAGCTGGAATAATTAAATGTATCATTATGATGGCGGATTGTAATCCAGAAAGGATTATGTGTTTATGAGACGTGAACGAAATTAAATTATATTCCAGTTTTAAATGTGCTTCTGATTACAGATAGCCTGGGATTACACAAGATTTGTATTTTAAAGACAACCAGTTTGAAGGGAGCATAGTTTGCTTTTTGGGTTAAAAGAATTTCTTAATATGAAATTCGAATGGCATGACAATTAGATTAGACTGTACAGAAAATGAAATCTACACGCTAATACACACTATACTCATTGTCATGCAATGCTGATGTTGTTAACATTAATAATTTGAGAATAAAGTATAACAATAATAATAATTTGCACGGTTTGATGTGATATGAGCTAACGATCGTTAGATTTAATCACTGTTGGTAGCGCGATTTATGGTAATGCTTTTTTCCTCAGTTGGTCAGAACAAACATGGCAGACTTGTTACTTACTTGTTCAGATGGCAATATACGGTGAAAATTCTGATTTGGGTCATATATTCCAAGACATAGGCTAGAATCTGTGAGAAGTATAGTATCCACACCGGTGCTGTGACTGACTGACACACACTCCTCAAAACATTAGATTCATCCGCGCTGGAGCCGTGCCAGAGCACAACCCACGCAGGGAAGATAATTCCGCAATTCCAGGTTTTCAAACAGAGATGGCGACAAAGAGGCAAAACTTACTGACTGCAGCTTTAAAAAATAATGGGCGTGTCACTCCTATATGCATATGCACTAATTGTTTACATTTTAGTGACACTTAGCCTGGATTTTGAAATCATTATTTGAATATGGCAATTAACACTTTTATTTTTAAACCTTTATTTGAATATGGTAACATAATACGGCACTCTACAATATTTCTATGAATAAATCTCTGACAGAGGCCCCTCCCCTATCAGCCAATCACTGCCTGCGTCCCAATATGCATACTATCCATCCTAAATTCTATGTGATATTAGTAAATGTCAATACTATTTAGGGCAGATAGGGTGAATAGTACGTACATTGGGACGCAGGGACTGTGTGCATAGTTAGTAAGCATGCTTACATCACCCATAGCAACGAGGTCAGCCCCACCCTTACTCTTACCTTAAGACTTCTCTCTATTCCTAAATTTAGGACTCCTAAATTATTTCACAAAGCGTTTTAGCGCTAAAACTACCTCCTAAATCTGTGAAACATTAGGAGTAGTGAAGAGGACTCCTAAGTCACTAAAACCAAGCCACAAACTATCCTAAAATGGCTGTTTGCCAGCAGCCTGCCTCAGAATGTAAACATTTTACAAACACGCTGCATTTATTTGCACACATATGTTTTTACATGCATTTATTTGCACACATATGTTTTTACAATTTTTTATTTTGGAGGTTATCGCAAATCAAAATTTTCCTTCGATTATATCCTTGTTTTCGTTAACAAGTTGGGAAAGAAGTAACAGCTGTTTTGCGTCCAGTTTCCATCCTAAATTCTATGTGATATTAGTAAATGTCAGTACTATTTAGGGCAGATAGGATAGTATGCACATTGGGACGCAGGGACTGTGTGCATAGTTAGTAAGCATGCTTACAGCCCCACCCTTACTCTTACCTTAAGACTTCTCTCTATTCCTTAGTAAAAGTTTGTCTCAGCAGCTCTGTGAATAGGTTTTAAGAGAAAACTCTTAGCTAAAAACTTTTACTGCTATTTAGGAAAACTCTTAGTGGTAAGATAAAATGTTTTGTGAATACGGGCCTAAAAGTGGTTACTACAGCTTTCAAGCTCTGCACATTTGTTATCAAACTCACTGTAATCAGGTTTGACAAGTGAATTAGCCTGAGACTAAGCAAGGGACAGTGATGGAGGGCAGTGAAATCATGATTATTGAGAGGTTTCTGCATTTCTCAGCCTAGTTTAGACAAGAGAACATGACCCCAAGGCAACACAGGAAGATGATTGCATGCAGAAATGTGCCAAAGTTTGCCAAAGAAGGGATGTGTGTATGTAGTTTCAATCAAATTGTAATTCAAAAATAAACCCATGCATACCCATGGTTGAGACTATGACAAGACCAAGTCTAGAATACTGTCTTGAGATCAGCCTTGAGCTCTACCACACTAATGGGCATTTTAAACTCATTCCTTAGCATTTTGTACCTAAAGCAATGAACAATTAAGAAAAATAAGGTCACATTAGTAAAGTTTCAGAATAAAGCAGGCTATGTATTTCATATGTTTCATATTATACAAACGAAAAGGGTCTTTGAACCCCTGAGACAGTCTGCATCAAGTTACATCAAATCACTCCCCCAAGAATGCATTTGGGTTTTGATGAGTTTGTGAATGGGTTCTGGTCTGGACAGATTCTTACAGTGCAGTTTTTTACAGTGCTGTAATGGAAGGAATGAGGGCTTTTACACACCGACTGCTAAAGCAGACTGAGCCAAAAATGATGATGACTGAGAAATAGACGAAAGGGAAAAGTGAGTTAAATGTCTTGAGGGATGAAGCTGGGCAGGGAAAGCAAGGAAACATCCCTGCGGAAATACTGAGAGCATGTCTGGATGGAAGAGGAAGAGTGGAAAAGGAGAATTAGTAGAATTTCCTGGTTTCCCATCCAGCTCTGTCGTTTTCTCTGTCCACTGTTTACTACTATATCTCCATTCTACCCCCTCTGTGAGCTGTGCAGCCCAGTTGAGTAACTCTACACTACAGGACTCTACATTGCGGTCAGCAGAACTAGTCTACTTAACTCTAAATAATACAACAATAGAAGTTCGTGTTTAAGCAATAAAACATGAGACGCCATGCTATAGTCAAGGCTAAAGAGTGTAGTTAAACAACACATAACCTGCAAGCCATTTAGCTGCGACTATAACAATAAATAACCAGTTGCTTTTCTAAAACATTAGGCCCATCACATAATAAAATATATAGGACTCATATTTGTTATTTTATTAAGGAATAGTTCACTCAAAAATGAAAATCTGCTCAAAATGTTCTCGCCCTCAGGCCATCGGAATAGATTTGGAGTAGTTTAGCATTACATCATTTAAATTGGATGCTCTGCAGTAAATGGTTTCCATCAGAATGAATAATATTATGCAGAGAGGACTTGAATTTTAGCCAGAAACAATGGTTTGAAGTTAAAAATGTCTAATGATGGATTTGTTTACAAATATGCAACTTTTCACTTCATAAGATGCTAATTGATGGACTGGATTGGTGTGGATTACTTGTGGATTATTGCGATGTTTTTATCAGCTGTTTGAACTCTTATTCTGACAGCACCCATTCACTGCAGAGGATCCATTGGTGAGCAAGTGGAGAAATGCTGAATTTCTCATCTGTTCTGATGAAGAAACAAACTAATCTATATTATTGATGTAGAATTTTCATATTATGATGAACTATTCTTTTAAATAATTCCAATAATATAGTTCCTAACAAACAAAACCTAGCTATGCAACAAAAATAACAATCCACTAGTGCTGATACTGTACAGTTTTTTGTTATAAAAAATGTATGTAACTATAAAATAACTATAAAATAAATATATACAGTATTTTTAAAATATTAAATGTTTGAAAATTACTTTTTAAAGAGCAAACCTACCTGAGTATTTTGTGTTCATGGCCATCTGGTTGTAATATTTGAACATGATGTGTGATTTACTTGAACGTACTCAGATCAGAAGAGGGATGTTTCAGCACATGTATTTCATTTGATCAGATGAATTCTTACACTTGAATTATAACTTTTACTAATTTACTTTATGAATTATTTAGTGCTGTCAAATGATTAATCGTGATTAATCGCATCCAAAATAAAAGTTTTTGTTTACATAATATGTGTGTACATATATATGTACACACATTTATATAAATATGTGTATATATTTTATTATGTATAATAAAATATATACACATATTTATTATGTATAAATAAATACACACACATGCATGTACATATTTAAGAAAAATATGTTATATTTGTATATCAATTATATAATATAAATTATATAAATATAAATATAAATATATACATGTAAATATTTTCAAAATATATACAGTATGTGTGTGTATTTATATATCCATACTAAATCTGCACAGCACACACATATATTATTATGTAAACAAAAACTTTTATTTTGGATGCGATTAATCGCGATTAATCGTTTGACAGCACTAGAATTATTACTTTTTTGAGTTTGTTGAAAGTGGGTTGGTATAGTTATAGCTCATCAAAGGTAAATGAATGGCTGCCAGTTCAATTCCTACTGATATCACCACTGTGTTGTAAGTGTGGATAAAAGTGTGTGAATAAGCATCTGATATCTAAGGGAGCAGATAAACTGGCTCTATCTTCAGGATCGCTTTTCAGACAGGTACAGACATCCAAGTCTTGACCTGCTGAACTAAATGGGACCTACATGGTCTAATCATGTCTTGATAACACAGTAGGTGGAGATAGGAGATGGAGAGGTCATAGATCAATGTTAGTGCAGCAATACTTTGGCACATATAGAAGAGAAAAGAACTGAGGGGAAGTTGGAAGAAAAGAGGAATGACTGAAAAATACAGGTCTTGTTGGAAACAACTGCAACTCCACAGTGGGGGGGCCATTACAGATAAATAGGGCAAGGATAGCTGTTATCCGACTATTCCTCAGACATAGCAGTCCTGACCTGAAATCTACATAGCACACAGCAGTCTATTTCTGTTTCACTCATTGTGTCTCCTCACTCCTGCCTCCCCAGACATACAGAGATGACGGAGATATTTCATCCATTTGTGCGTCATCATTATAATTATTAATCCAGGTCTGTGTGTACGTATCTGTGAGGGTGCATACGTGCTTGAGTTTATGGGTGGGTTTGTGTGTGTGTGTGTGTGTGTGTGTGTGTGTATGAACCTTCCCTTATTATTCCCTGTGACTCACTCCCGTCGTGTAAACACACATGCAGAGAGGTGAGAGGATGTTGTATAATCCTCCCCATTTCCTGTGTGCATGTGAGTGTGGCTTTCTACAGTTAGACAATACATGACCTGACTGAGGTCAGAAAAGTCTTGACCAGTTCAGACTTAAAGATCTCATCTAAAATAAATAATTTATATATATTGCCATTTTAAATGTATTAAATAATAATACGTTTCATATATAAATCATATATCTATTGACGATGCCTGATACACATGGTAGAAAGCTGAATTAAGGAAGGGGAAGTACATGTCCATTAAAGATGTTTAGTGCGATGGGATTTCACTTTTTGGCTGTTGGTCATTTGGCCATGTCACCTCATCAGTACAGTTACATAATAGATGAAATGCATTTAATACAGTATTCACATAATTCTGCTCATATTTAGTGATTCATGCTAAGTGTGAGACACATGTAGTCGGTAAAGAGTCTCATGGAGTGCTGTAATGGGATCTGAAGCAAAACCAAAGGCCAGAAACTGGTTCAGACGTCACCGAATATTTTCGGTCTAAGCATGAGTCCCGTCTCAACCTGCAGAACCAGAATCCTGTTCCCCAAGTGGAACACATCCGCTAAGTTGCCATGGACACAATTTGGGCTCTCATCCTGTATTTTGATTGTGCAAAAGTAACTAAGGGTGATTCACCGACTACCGACCATTGCCATGGAGACTGGCTTCTCTCTCATATTATCTTGGAATTCTTAGAGCGATCCCTTCAAGTTCAGTCTGAGAGCGAGAGAAAAGAGAGACGGAAAAAAAGAATAATTATAAATTATTCTAAATTCTCTCATAGAGTAAGCCACAGAAGCAAATTTGAGGCTCGTAAAACACATTTATCTAAACTGAGAAATGTGTGTGTGCTCAGCATTCAGTGGTAACTCTGTTTTTTATTTTCATTTATGCACTGTCATTTCTGATCAGTAATGATTTGCTGTAGCTAATGATCTAGACTACTGGTCTAGAACTAGCCATCTTGACTTGCCGGGCTCAGATCCTGGACCAGTTATTCACTGAGCTCAGGCTGGTACATTGGCGTGAGCCAGCACACTGACTCACTGGGTATTCTGCCAGGACACTGGGACAGCAATGTGTGCTCTGATCTGTACTTAAACATCAAACACCCTCTCTTTTCTTCACTCTCTCGTTCATGTTCCAAATGCCTCAGTTTCCTTGATGTTACAGATAACTAAAAGTTAACGTGTTCTATGCATATGTTTATGCATACCATGTATATTTTACAACATTCTGCATGATGCCATAATTAGCACTATTTATAGTACATGTGTATACTGTGTAATGAGTATATTCTGTATATGTACATTTGCTAGTCGCTAAATGAAAGCAGTTTAATTGGTTGACTTTATATTATGTAAAAATTATATTTTAAAGGATCATATATCTAAAATTACTATAAATTATTATTGAATTTTTTTTTTTAAGGTTAGGGTCTTAAAAAGTGAATTACCTTATAACTGACAGAGAAACAAAAGGCATATTGAATGAATAGTTCACCCAAAAATTTAAATTTTGTCATCATTTACTCACCCTTGTCATTCCAAAACTGTATGACTTTCTTTTTCTGCACAACACAAAAGAAGATGTTTTGAAAAATCATAACTAAACAGTTTTGGTTCAAAACTCTTTGGTTACTTACCAACATAAATAAATCTTGATAAAATATCTTAATTTATGTTGCACACACACACAAAAAAAAGAAAGTTAAACAGGTTTGAAAAGACCTGAGGATGATGAGATTTTTAATTTTTGGATGAACTATCCTTAAATAAAACAATCCATGTGGGATTATTAATTTATTTGAAAGGGGAATTCCCCTGCACAAACATGTATTTGGATTATATTTAACTGTTTTGTACACTGGTGTGTTGTGTTTTCTTTTGTTCTGTTAATGTTTACTGCATTCTTTCAATGTTCTCTGTGTTATCCTGCTGGTATTTTGTGTATGTAAGGTAACACTCTGCTGTCTTAAGTTGCTAAAGAGGTCAAGGATGAGGTTAACAATGAAATTAAGTCATTGTGTGTTATTTTTCCACAATTTTTTATTATCTATACATTTTACATTAGCGGTTTACTGTAAAGGGGCTTTAATGACTTATTATGAGCAAGTTCTGGCAACCATATCTGCTAGTTACTATATAATTCTATATCTCAAGTCCTATTTGATTGCTTGTGTATGTCCAACTGATGAGTGACAGCCTGCGTTTACAGGTTGCACAGAAGAGTGACTCAGTCTGGATCAGCTCACCGTGTGATGTGTGCCTCTGCACTACAGCTGACTGTCCTCGACTGCAGGAGCGCGTTTCATCGACCAAGCACCGCTGAGCGAACCGTCGGCAGATGGCAATCACTGTCTGACATGACCTAGTTACAGTCCACAGCAGCACGATCCAATTAAACCCCCTCCCGCCCGCTGATCTGTCTACAGTTTGAAAGAAAATCTTTCAGCTTCGAAGAATTACGTTTCTTCGTGTTTACGCGCGCAAACAATTGGAATTTTAAGGGTTAAGAAAACGATATGAATGCGGGTCAGGGTACGACGAATTATGTCACGTTCTTCAACGTAATCAAATGTGACGCATGTTTTGTGATATGTAGGCTAACAAAATGCTGAATGATGACAGTAGGCTACTTTTTAAAATTTGTTGACGTACTTGGGCGTTAGTGGCGTACTGTTTCCATGGTTACCACCTCAGACAAACTCAACTAAACGCTTGTGTTCGCCGGAATCTATTTGGAGACCGTTGTAAATATTCGCTCTGACCAACGTGTAATTTAACTAACTTTTATTGTTGCAGAAACGTTTGAAAACACCGATGACGTATATAAATATTGGTAAGTTATAGCCTAGACAACATATGCAACCCCAACCCCATCGCTGGCACTCGTCCTCGGTTAAACTCGTTGGTCCAGATGGGGGTTAAAGTTAGGGGTGACGCAATATTTCAAGGCATTGTTTACAGCCACAAACTAATAAGCTGCGAAATACACCTTATGAAACAATAGTCCTTACATAACATAACTGCCTACAGAACTCCCACGTCATTTGGGAAACTCGAGCGTAACTATATGACATTTTTTTTTAAAACATCGTTCACTCTAATGGTATTTGTAATAACCTACTAAATCTGTAACCCAGGCTCCCCCCTTTATTTCCAGAGCTTGCCTCACTGAGACACGGCCTCCTTAATTCTCCGCCGATGACATTCTCTGGCCGCCGTTCAAGCCGTTTGAGAACGGAGCACGGAGCACGGAGAAGAGAGGGGGACCGGGCGGCGGGGCGTTCCTCTGGCGAATCCGGTCCGGCCACGCCCCCTCGCTCCTTTTAAGGTGTGACGACGGCTGATGACGTAAAGCGTGAGGTGTGTGCGCGTTGGAAAATGAACATCAGTGAATGAAAAAAGCGCCCTGGAAGTCACTCATTGCCCACAGAAACGGTGCCGGTTATGTAACCCGATTGCATGTGTAAGGCAGGCAAGGAAGGCAAAAAACGCTCTCGATGTGTCTCGTCGCCGGAGATTCCTAGCAACTTTTCTGTTGAAGTCGGGTTCTTATTGCTGCCTCTGATTAGGTGAGTACTGCCGGTTGCTGCTTGGGTTAGTTTGTGAAATTAGAGCACACAAGAAGAAGTGTGTCATTGTGTTAAAGGCGCCCGGTGCAAGCGCCCATAACGGGTTTACATGGACGTTCGGGTCGCGCAGTTAAAGTTGCAACAGATAGACCGTGAGTGTTTGTCTTGTTTAGTAGCGAGAAGTAAATTTGTTTTTCTTGAAATACATTCTCTGTAATTAAGCAATTTGTTTCTTAATTTTTGAGGACAGTCTCTGTACTTTGTTCCTGTACTTCTTGAGAAATTACATATTCCAGGAATGTGATTATCTATAAGTGTCAGATGGTTGGACGGATTATGTGAGTCTGCATATACATATTCATTCAGTGGCCGAGTTGACGTCTCTCTGTGTGTTTTTAATGGAGGTCAAGAGGAACAGCAGAGTAAAATCCAGTTCTACTCTGTTTTCTTTTACAGCCTCTTATGGACTGAAGTCATAGATAATGCTTTTAACGATCCTGATATGCCTGTTGATAGTTTGAACGTAATAACCCTCAGAATAAAAGCACTTATGAAAAGATTGCAAGTTATGTAACACATGACTTGAGAATCATGAGCCGGTGGCCGTGACGTCATGCCCTGGATTTGGTTGAGAGGAAAGTTGACTGCAGACGATGTGTCCGCGGCTACACCTTCACATTTATTTTCTCACTCGTCACTCATAATTTTCGCTCTAAAATGACTTTGATCTCTCTTATTGGCTCATTTTATATGTAGTTAATTTGTTGGTGTTGCTAGTTCTGGACAAAGTTAACAAATGGACGCAAGACATTATTTGAGATATTGGTGATTTGTTTGATTGTACTATAAAGGCTTTATTGTTAGTGTAGTTTGTCTATGCCTGGCACAGCACGAGGGCAGTTGTCCTCAGTCTAGTTTCAGTTTTTTTTTTTTTTATTCTGTGGTTGCCTGAATGAAACTCAAATTACAAGGCATCAAATTAATCTATGAACAAATTGGTTTATGTTTGAAAATGTACTGGTGTGAAGGATTCACACTTGAGCTGCTTTGTTGCATTGAAAAACATCATCCTAATTTTTCAAATAAATTGAATTTAACAGCATTCTCCTCAGCTGTACAGCACTGAAAAGCAATGTAATACTCAAAAATAAGTTTTTAGGCTATTTTGTTTATAACTAGAAGCTTTTTTTAACCTCCCACTATTCCTGTTGAAGCTAAACAGGAGCTGAGCCTGGTCAGTAACGGGATGGGGAAACATAGGCTGCTGCTGGAAGAAGTATTAGTGAGGCCAGCAGATGGTGCAAACCCTGTGCTTTTTGTGGGTCATAATTCCCCTATAAAGAGATGGTGACATTTCTCTAAAAAGAATGAGATGAAACGTTTAAATGAAGTCCTGATTCAATGTGGGCATACAAATTCCAAGAGGGATGTGCTGGTGTTGGCACCTGATGGCTGTTGCATGATCCAGTTTGATGCTGCACACTGCTGGTGATTGCTCTGTAAAGTGCTTAGACTGAGAAAAGTGATATATAAATGAACAGATCTGACGGAAAAAGTGGAAGGGGAAATGTGGTCACAACACAGGTCAAATTCAAACTTGTTTGTCATTCTGCTCATTTGTCAAAGTATGTACCCATCTAGCCTAATAATCCAAGAGCTTTTTGAGCAGAGCATTTGGAAACAGTTGACAGGATAAAACAAGCATGTAGTATATGCTTTAGGCAACACTTATAACAAATTCAGATCGATCTTGAACAAGAGTATCAGAACCATCAAATTAGATTAAAACCTGTGCAGCTGGTTTAAAAACTCTGAACGTTCACCTGTTATTCTTTCCCTCAGTGATGGTCCTCTTACATAATTGTTCCTCTTGTTTACTGTCAAGCCTACAAAGAGCATGAGATGCTATGTTACATTTAAACCCTACATTGTTATAGCAGACTTTTTCAGAGTGTCTTTGTCACATGCAAATTTTGATATCTTCTTTCAATATATTGCCTATTCAAAGAGAGCAAAGTGAATCCTGATCCATGTACATTTATTTTAGTGTTTCATGTGTATTTGATCTGTCTGTAGTGACTGTGTAGGGGTGGGAGATTGAAAGGGAGAGATTGTGAATCAGCCTATGTCATGGTTAATTAAGTTGGCAATTAATTAGCCATGTTAATAACGTGCTGATTATCACCCAGTGGTCACTTAATGTATTGAAGCAATATGCTGCTTTGTAACTGTGTTGTGACTGATATTGAATCAGATTCATGTGTTAAGATGTTTGCTACTAAATTTAGCGTTGGTCAAGAAAAGAATAGTTGTTTGCAGTCAGTCACATGCTGTCCAAACCGTGCAAATGGACATTTGGCAAAACCCTGGCTGTGTCTGAAATCGCCCCAGTACCTTTATATAGTGCACTGTTTTAGGGGGACAGCCATTTGTAGTGGTGTCCAAAACCACAGTAGACATTCAATCCCATAATGCACCTCAAAAACTAGTACACAGTTGATGTACACTTAACGGCTAGCCGCTAGAAAATACTCATGCGCTGTGTGCATCTTGCCAAATGAATTCTGCATTTTGTTCACAGCTTTTCCAATGCACTCAGTATGCAAATTTGACTATGTTAGTGGTGAATGAGGACATCTTCTTTTTTCAAAACTTCTAGTTGTTAGTACTTTCCTGGCTCTTGATTGGCTCATCCTGAGGTTGCCAGTCATTGATTAGCTCAACGTTACCTCATCAGAATAACACAGATGTATTTTTGAAGGCAGATAGATGTGCCCTGTTCTGCTCTAAATGTTAAATTGTTCTGCATAAAAAAACCTCATTAGTAGAAAATCTCATACAGCGTCTCACAAAAAAAAAAAAAAAAAAAAACCTCAGCGGAAACTTGGGATTGTGGGAGATGAGGGCATATGACAGGTACACCCCCTCTGGTGTGAGAGTGTGTGTGTGTTAGGTAACAGATGACACATTGGCCACTGCTGGGCTGTTACAGAGCTATCGCACTGGGGAAACTGGGTTACTAGGGCATGGCCTGCAAGCTTCGCCCTAGCACACAGGCAAGCATGTCATTGTGACTCGGCAGGCAGAAATGGCAGTGAGTCGCTACTGCGCCTGAGTGTGTTAAAAGAAGCGCCGGCCCTTTAAGAGCTCTCAGAGCAGTGGTGAATGTTCAAATTCTGTGTCAGATCTACAGCCATGTGAACAGAGCATGAAGCTAAAAAACTGAGTAGACAGATAAAAATGAAAGAGACTCAGCAAAGACGGGCAGAGAATGGGTACAATGAAGGGGAGAGAGAAAGTGAAGAAGAAAAAACATTAGAGAAAACACCCAAATGCCTGACACCATTAAAGAAGCAGCATTTCAAGCATAAATGTAGGAATTGATTAGCTTGACTCTAATTGATTAGAGTCAAAGAAAGGACAGCATTTCATTCATATATATACAAGTCATAAGGGTCAATTTTTTGAAATTGAGATTTATACATCAAATGAAGTCCTTGGCAAAAATTAAGTTTTGATATTTATGGTAGTAAATTTACAAAATATCTTCATGGAACATGATCTTTACTTAATATCCTAATGATTTTTGGCATAAAAGAAAAATCTATAATTTTGACCCATACAATGTAATTTTGGCTATTGCTACAAATGTACTAGTGCGACTTATGACTGGTTTTGTGACTTTTATATATATATGTATATATAGGTATATGTGAAATGCTGCTTTTTTTTAATGGTGTCAGGCGTTAAGGCACTTTACTTGATGCTTAAGCCACATTTTCACTGTCTGCAAACTTTGGATGTGACTGACTGATTCCTGTAGTTCTGGGTTTCCCAGACTAGTTTTTGTGAACCCCTGGGGGCTTTGGAGTTGATGAAAAGCTACTAATTAAATCATAAAAATGAAAAATTAAAATAAATAATACTTTTTAAAAAAACAATCCAAATAGAACACTTACTAAAAATATTAAATATTTTATTTACTTGCATGTCATGTGGCCAGTAATTGACATCATGGTTTAATGTATGAAATATTAATTAAAATCTCAGGAAGTACTTAAAGACATCTGGAACAGTGTGTCTCACTTTAAATAAAAATATCATGACAAGTGTATGTAAATTTAATGGACAACGATCTCAATTTGCCCTCTAGTGGCAGTTGTGACGAACTTTCAATTTGTGAAGTCTCTCTGTGTCTGAATGAGGCCGTTTTATAGTTAGACTGTAAACCTATAAAACTGGACGCTGAAAACACATTGTAAAAGTTATTTTGTCATGCCTAGATGACTTGATGTTTCTCAAAGACATCAAGAATGTTTTCTAATGCGGTGAAGGTTTTTGATCTGAGGTGACAGACTATACCAAGGTCAAAGGTCAGATTGTTAGTACTGATATAAATAAAACCACTGTCTTGAACATTACATGTTGTTGTAATCAAAATGTTATTGCTATAATTGTTGTTGTTATAGTTTTTTTGTACTAATAGCAGTAAAGTAGTAATAGCAATATTAATAGCAGTAAAAAAGTAGATATAGCATGCAGTATAGCAATAGATGTAAACTATTATAGTTGCCCACACTTATACGTTTCTCAAACTCATGCCCACTGTCTCTCCTTGCCCTGAGGTCGCTCAGGTGGTTTTATAAGTTTGGCAGATGAATGCAATGTGAATGATTTCTTCTCAAGGTTGTGAAACAGAGTTTGAGTGCAGCACTGTACTTTTTGGATGTTTTTTTAAATTTTTTTTATTCAAGGGATTTTACTACTGTCTTCTCAAAGCTTCTTACTAATGACCACAACACAGTTAAACACTGGACATTTCTTTTATCTGCGTCTTTCATTTCTTTTATTGCATATATTGCTATATTTTACTCTATTATTGTTCCTCCTGAAATGTAATGTGCCTTTTCCTCATTGTTCCTTTTTTCTTAGTGGTTTATTCTGTGCTTTGTCCTTTCTTTGACTCTAATCAATTAGATTCAGGCTAATCAATTCCTACATTCATGCTTAAATTAGATGCACTTTGAGGCATTACTTACACTTCCTGTCTTTCTTTGATCTTGCTCTCTTTTACATTCTCTAACTCACTCTTCCCCATTAGTAGACTCTAACCTTTGTCAAGAGGCAGACACGAGACCCTGAGCAGGCACAGATGAAAGATACAGACTTTCACATTTTTTGTGCCATTCTGAAAGAAATATCTGCTGGATACTCCAGAATTAAACATAGATTATTGTCAACAAATTGAATTGCATATTTCAGTAGAATATGCAGGAGATGGAGTGTGTGTAGAACTTGGTGGTGAGGCAGACTATACAAATATCATCTTCCCCATATCAGCAAATTTTCTGATTTCTTATACGGTTAACACGGTAAATAATAAAGTAAACTCAGTAATTTAACAAAAACTAGTAAAGTAATAAAACAAAGCTGCTCTCTCTGATAAGCCTCTCAGTCCTTATCTGCCTGTTCACATATAGTTTGCCCACTCTGAAGCATATTAACATCACAAACAGACTGCAAACAAAACAAAAATCCACAATTAGCAGACAGACCATGTGATTACTGATTTTATATGAAGCTGCCTAATACTTGGCAGTGTGTCTTTAGATGTGATTTTTTTTTTATTTTTTTTTTTTTTTTTTTATGTTTTGTGACAAAATATAAAACTTCATTCTACATTTTTGTAAACACATTTCCACCAGGCCACAAACTTTCAACTTATGTGTCCTTATCCATATATTTTGGAAAAGACTATGCATGTTTATGTCTACATCTGACTAATGCTTTTTGTTTGGCAGTGAATATCTAAAACTAATATGACTTTTTATTTAATGTCAGATATTTACACACACACACACACACACACACACACACACACAATATAATCTATTAGTTGGATTTTTCCTTGTAGTTTGCTATGTAGCTTCTGTAAACAGCCGTTTCAGGGCTTATTTACCAGCTAAATGATGCAAAGTCTGATTGAGAGGTTGATAAGAAATGATCGATTAAATCTACAGTGGCTACTGATTTATATTTGTGATGCATTTTTTGAGGATTCTTTGATGAATAAAACATTCATAAGAACAGCATTTAGTTGAAAAAGAATCTTTTGTAACCTTATAAATTTACCCTTAGTCCAAAACTCTTCGAATTTAGCCATTGTTATAGAGATTATCACCTCTCTTGGTGTAATAAATGAGATATAAAGGTTAAAAGCTGGTACTGAATGCCTACAACCACCCCCAGTCATGACTATAAATTCTCTGATGAGAAGAAAGTTCATTGATAAAGTCCTCTGCTGCAAGGCCAGAATCATGCTAAGAATATCTCTGTTGTGCCTCATTAGTTACGGTATGCTTTGTTATTTGCAGTGATCATATCAAAGTGTCAACCCAGAGCAGGATGTGTCACAGATTTGGGATTAGGTCACTGCTACCACTATCAGCCATGTTTGTATTTTGCATTACTCACGGACTCTTTGTCATGCTTGTTTTTAACATTAAGTCACATTTAGGTAGCATTCTGTAAAAATACATGGGTGTTTATTTATCTAGATGTGCTTACTTGTGTACTGTTTAACTTTTATCATCATTCTGCACTGGAATCACTGCATGAAATTGGCAGCTCAATATAAACAAATGACTTCATGTGGCTTTACTGTGTTTGAATGTTATTTTTGTGTATGTAGAGTTTGTAGCTCTGCCCAGTGTCAGCGTCACAGGGAAAAGAGGGACAGGTGAAGCACTGGAAATTCATCGTGATTATCATGTGAGCATTGCATCCAGCAAATTTATTTAGCCATGAGCCGCATGTGCCAGAGAACTCTCCGGAAAGACATTCAAGGTTTAAAATGATTCATGGGCCATTTGTAAAAGTCACTGGCTTTTTAACTCATGCAGGTTTTAAGCGAACTATAAACAGTTCAAAATGTGCTTTCTGCAGCATGCAAAAATTAAAAAGTCCTAGATTCAAGATGAAGAGGTTGTATATGCATTTTAATGCAGTTACACAGAAACGGTTGGGATAATTTACTCAGTCTGAAGCTGTAGAATTTGCCTGTCATTTCTACATACGGTAACATGAAATATTGATGTCAGTGATGCAAGATTTACAGTAATACTGAAATAATGAAGACAATTTCAGTCTGCTCCTCGCACAAGGCTGTTATATGGCTTTAGAGAGGAGCTGAGATATAGTGAACAAGTCAAATAGACTAAAATAGCTGTTTTCTATTTGAATATATTTTAAACTTGTAGTTATTCCTGTAATGGCAAACCTGAATTTTCAGCAGCTGTTACTTCAGAAATCCTTTCAGAAACCATTCTAATAAAATATTTTTATATTACTGATTTGATGATTAAGTAACATTTTGGTGGAAATCATTGTACGTTTTCAGGATATTCTTTGATTAATATAAGGTTCAATAGAACAGCATTTATTTGAAATAGAAATCTTTTGTAACATTATAAATGTCTTTACTGTTACTTTTGTTCAATTTAATTGCTGAATAAAAAAAAAAAAAATCTTACTGACCCCAAACTTTTGAATGGTAGAATATGGTTCGTTTTCATCCTTGATTTGCTTTCTTCGAATGTAAAAGAGCAATGTAAACATTCTGCTTAATATCTCTTTTTATGTTTGATGGTGAAAACCATGTCAGATGGGTTTGAGGGGAGTAAATAAGGACCTCAAACGAACCTGACACAGATGCCCAGTCAGAGCACTTGTGAAGGCTGTAGATGGTGTTGGGGCAGATAAGTCTCTCTGAGTACGGATTTAATGGCCGTAGACGGTCTCGCGGGGCAGGAGCAGCTGTATTGTGGCTCCATGATTACGTTAAGCGAATGGAAGTATGCTGCACATGACTGTAGAGAGAATGTCTGGTATTCATGTTGCTCTCTGTAACCTTCTAATGGTGACATACGCAATGTTCAGCGCACGATTATATTACCGCTCATACAGACGTCATTCTCTGCTCAAATGCCTCTCTCCCCCCATCCCTCCTCCTCTCTCCTTTAAGTGCTCTCTTTCTGTTTTTTTTCCCCTCTAGGTCTCTCTCATCCCCCTCCACTTTCCCCCAGCCTACGTTTTTCTGCTTTTTATGTAATGTGCCTATGGGTGCATGAGTAAGGGACATAATCATTCTCCCTCTGTTTTTTGTCTCTCTTTTTCTTTTTTTCTCTTTTTTAAGTACAAGTGTGTGTGTTTTGCTGTTTGCAAGTGTGGGTTTGTTTGAGGACGTTGTCTCAGAGATACATTTTGTAAACCTTGAACCTCAGAGATACATTTTGTAAACCTTAAACCTTGTTGCAGTGCAGTTGTGAGCATAGGCGGAGCATGTATCCACCTTTTTCCTACGCCCCTTGACACTTTGTTCAAATTATGGGAGTAATTTCCGTTTACACTGTAAACAGTCAGCAAAAGGTTCACTCTATGAATGCAATAATAAGCATTCTCAAAATCAGGGTACAATGAGGTGACATTATTTTACTCACCCTTCAACCATTGATCATTAAAAGGAAATTTAAAAGTGTAAAAAGTGAATTACTCTTAAAGATCCTCCTAATATCCTCAGCAATATTACAGATGTGTTAAATATCATTATAGTAATCAGGGCTCGACATTAACGCTTGTCCGCTTGTCCGGGACAAGTGAATGTTTTGGACGGGCAAGTGAAAGAGAAATTTACTTGCCCAATCGGACAAGTAACTTGAAAAAGTCAATACCAAAAACAGTAATGACTGCCTTTATTTATGATATAGCCTTTGTAATAGGGATGTGCGATATATATCGTTTGCGATAATTTCGTAATTGTTGTTTTAACGAGTATATTGCAAGAATCAAACAAAACACCCACAGAGCGCACGCATACATTACGTAAAGTCGTCTAGGTTAGACTAGCGCACGTGCGAGTGCGTTCTTTCACTGCATGATTCAGTACTACAATGCATGAAGAATGATCAGAAAATTCAAGATATGGGAGCAGAAAATGTACATTTATATAATTTCATACAGTTTCACACGAAGATCGAGCGCCGTTTTATTTATTTATTTATTTATTTTTATTTTTTGGCTCCAAAAACCATCATGATTACAAATGTGATTTTATGCAACAGTTCAATAAACAAGAAGTTAACATTAAGAGACTTACGTTTTAGACACCATATTTCCTGTTTCTGCTTTGTTTCACCAACAAAAATAATTCCAAACACAGCCACAGCACTGTTTTGCGTCTCTGAGCAACATGACGGCGTTTCTTGCCTGAATGAATCAACCGTTTAAATGATTCGGTTCAGTCGCAATGACTCACTTATAAACTGTGACTTGATGCCACCTACTGGTGCTTTTAGTGCCTCCCATAATTTAAAATGCAGTAAGGTTGTTAGGAAAAATGTGATAAGGCGGGTCAGAAATTAACGGGGGCTTGGGACAAAATGCTGCTGCATATTCAGTTAATCAATTACGGCTATCGCAAATAAAATGAAAATAAAATGCAAAGTGTTGATTGCAGCATTACAGGTGCATCTCAATGAATTAGAATGTCGTGGAAAAGTTCATTTATTTCAGTAATTCAACTCAAATTGTGAAACTCGTGTATTAAATAAATTCAGTGCACACAGAAGCGTTCAGATGAGTCATCGATGAAACGCGGAGATTTGATCAGTGCGCGCACTCGCTGACTGAATTCTGCACGCTCACGAATTCTCTCATAATAAACAACAAAATGCAGATGTACGTATGATGTAGGTAAGAGATTCATTCATCAGTGTATAGACCGCTTCACTGATTATAATGGAAGTTTTATTTTATTTTTGAGAATGCTGCTTAAACTTGTGCTAGACTGATGTCAGCCATACTTTTCTTTGATAATGTAAATGTTCTTTGCTTGCATTATAATTTATAATTCTAACGCAAGGTGTATAATTTATTCACTTTTTGAATAACCATGAAAGTGAAAGCGTTATAATTAGTAACTTACAATGTTTTTATTACATTGTGACAAAGTTAAATACAAATGCAGTCATATTAAAAAAATTCTTGTGACATCACCTGTAATGAAGGAGGCGTGACAACGGAGTGGGGATCCACTTGCAGGCTTTATTAAAAGAGATCGTGGTCCAGAAAAAGCAAACAGTATTATCCCAGGCAGAGGCAGAAGAGTAATCCACAAACAGGCAATGATCAGGGCAGGCAGCAAACAATCAAAAACAAGGAATCAATCCAGGGTCAAAACACAGGCAGGGCAAAACTAGGAAACATTCAATCACCATCGATGTGATAGTGTGTGTGTGTGCCATTCTTTTAGTGGGAGACTGATGAGGTGATGAGAAACAGGTGATTCCAATTGATGTGTCCAGGCAAAGGATTATGGGAAATGGAGTCCGGGGGGAATGGTAAAGGGTACAGGATGGGGTGCCCTCTAGCGGAGCTCGTGGGCACTCCAGCTAGAGATCGTGACATCACTCATATCTGGTAGGCTACTTGCCTAAAAAGACAGGTTTATGATGTGCATTTTTAATAGGTTACACTAACATTAGGCTACTTTTAGCCTTACCCTGGATTTGGTTCAGCCTCCACCTATGGTTGTGAGATAAAAATGAGCTTAATCTTTCTGAGTTCTTCTTTAGATCAAAAGGAACATTTATTGAAATGAAGCTGACTAAAAATGATTTTTTTTTTTCAGGGTTATAGATATGGGTGGATGTTGTCATGAAAACTAAAAAGAAAACCTTTAATAGAATTATAAGTGGAAAAATGTAATCATAAATGCATGGCCCCTTTAAACAGACTGATCTCCAGCTATGATTAAGTGTTGTCTGATTACACTTGTTAAAGCACTTACTACAGTCGACTGAAAATGTAGCTATATGTGTGAGTGTGTACATGCTCAGATGAGTGTTTCAGGTTAAGACCTCTTTTAATCCCTGAATATTCATCTCTTAGGCTTGAGTGGGGTCTTCTTTCTGTGTAAGCATGAGTGGTTATTTATCCAGGTTTCTAGGTTAGTCCTATTCTTACCACTGCTTAGAACACCAGAGTCTGTTCAGGTTAAAACTATTCCTGTCCAGGATTAATTCCATTACAGTTCATCTGTTTGGCGGGTGTTGGTTGTGTAGCGGTTGAGGATTTGGGAATTTTGTATTTTTTTTTTTTTTTTTTTTTTTTTTGTATCTTCACTTTTATGGCTGACTCATGAAAATTCTGCACCATCACCAATGTGTCCTTAAGCAAAACACAGAAGATTATAGTTTTGTAATGCATCTATTCTCATTTGCATTAAATGAATCTCATGCAGTGCTGTAGATTCATTTAAAATTAGTTAAAACGTTCCATATATTTAGGACAGTTATATCGCAAAATAAAACCAGACAGAGAGATCGGGGCCAGCATGTATTTATTATAATAAATAAATGTATCATTCTTATAAAAAGTATACTATGTTAATTAAATGAAAAAACCTAACGCAGCTATGCATGTAATTGACCAAATCAAAAATTTGAGCCGTGGAAGTTTCTGACATTTAGTTGATTTGACATGGAAAGACCCATGTGTATTTATAGACTTGTTCCACCAGTTTGAAGTGGCATGTTATTCCTCTAAAAGATATGTAAACAGATCCAAAAGATATGAATTATTTGTAATATAAATCGTAGTCATGCCACATGACATTTTAAGGTAATGGCCAATTTATGAAAAAAATCAAAAAAATTAATCTGATCTACTGTTTTTTTTTATAAATATGTGCATATTCCAAATGTCTGAATAATTACTCATGTACATATCCCTTATAAATGGCCATTACCTGTCAAAAGATGCAGTTGAGCTGGCTGAAATGAGGCTGAGACACAAAATGTTGATTTGAGCAGAATGGCATGTGGCATCTACATCTCACTACAAGGCTAGAAAAGGTGCATGTTGGTCATGAGTTGCAAGCCACACTATACCAGAGGAGGATCGCGTGAGCCAGTTGGAGAAGATGGGGCAGCAAGGTACACAGTGGGACAAAATGGAAACAAGTGTCTGACCGGAAGAAAGTTTCAGGGAGCAGACATTCAAGAAATCAAATGACCAGGATGGCACCATGACCAGGTTCTGAAGGTGATAGCTGAAGCCAATACCTAGTGCAAGGACCATCCGTTTCATCAGACCAATGGAAAAACCACAACCGCCGTTGAAAAGCGGGCAGCTGAAGGTGGATCTCAGGAGGCGGGTCATATTTCCAAAAACCATTTCAGGGATCACTCTTAAGCCATCGTCTCGGTCTTGGAAAATCAAATCAAGCAAACCAGAAGGAGAGACAGATATTCTGAGCTGCTTTCAGCTTGTGAGATTGGACATCAATAAACCACAAAAATCAGAAAACAGAAGTTTTTGATGCAGATGTAGTTCAAAGGAGTAAAGCTGTCCTGTAAGGGAGGGTGGCATACAAGAAGCCATTAAACAAACAGCACCATGTGAAAGCATGCCTGGAGTTACCAAAAAGCAAAATCGTGATTCGTGACCTAGATGCAATATGAGAAAAGATTTTGTGGTCAGATGAGACCACGTCTTTCAAAGAACTATTTTCTCATGTATTTGATGTATACCAATGTGATGTCATATGATGTATACCCTACCTACAGTGAAGGACAGAATAGTGGCTGGTAAAGGGGGCATCTGAAAGAAGAATCAATGGGTGGTGCAAAATACATGGAAGTACAGGTGAACAGTTTGGCTGCAAAACTGAGCTCTGAAGTTTCAGTTGTGGTGTGAAAAGTGTCATCCACCCTATAGACAACCTGTAGTTGTACGGAATTTTTGTCTGCTGGAAAGATGTTTTTTCCCCCAGCAGAATTTTTGCTGTCTTACCATGTAATAATAATAAACAATTCTTTTTAGCAGTATTTTTTGTACTTTTCATAAAAAATTAACTATTCTTTACATATTGTTTTTCTTTACAAAAAGAACACTTGAAACAAGCTGAAATTTCTACAACCATAATGTAACTCCATAAATCAATTTTGCTGTAAAAAGATGGCAACTGCTGCAAAACATCGCTGACTTTGGTTTTTCTTACTGGTGCTTCCAAGACTATCAAAGACCGTTTTGCCAATTTGACAAAATCAAAATTTTTATATTAATCTTGGCGTTCTGTTGAATCTTGCCGCCATTTACATAGAAAAAGTTTTAAACAGAATTTACAAAATTTACATTAAAAAATTATGTAGAACATAATTCATTAAAAAAGGTAAAAAATGAATTGAAAGGATTAATTTGAATTGACGATTTTTTTTAAAAAGATAATAAAAAATATTAAAAGAATGTCAAAGAACATCAAATAATTATTTACAGAATGTCAAATGGTGCTTTGAAATTAAAACATCATAGAGATCCAAATGAAGTAACACTCACTTTTCCTGTAGTATTTCATGTTAGTATGTAGCCTTTATCTGAGCTGTGTGTGTGCATGCAGTGATGCATTATGGGATATTTGACAGTTTGTTCTCCCAGTCTGTGTTCAGCCAGCTTGGGTGCGGTTCCAGTGGTAGAGATTCAGATCTGGACTTTGATTTTGTGGTTTGTTGAACTGACTATTAGCTAATATTAGCTGACATATATTCATTTTTCCAATATGACGTTATCCAGGATTTCTATTTCCGAGCAGCCCTATACAAATGTTTGGATGCACAAAAGTTGAGAGGGGGAATTTATGTTTGTGGCTGTAATTTTTAGTTTAATATTGCACTGTCCAGCTCATAACCAATGATGCCATATTAGCTCATGACTCACTTTGACTGTTTTGTCTTGTTTGTTTTCCTGTTTGCTAAAAGGCCAGGAAGAGCCGTAGGCCCTTTGTGTCAGCTTACAGATATTCAAAAAATTAAATGAATAAACAAACGTCACTTTGGCTATACTGATGTGGAATCAGTGATGTCATGCTGATTTCATAGATAATGTTCTCAATACGAGTCTTTGTTGCTGTTATGCAAAATGTTAATTATCCAAAAGCCTTCAGTATATGTGTGTGATGTTTGAGTTTGCTTGTAACTGTGGCAGCATAAATAATCAGTATTTCGGCTCTTGTTGCGGTTACAATCTTTCTCTCTGTGTTGATTGCTCAGTTTGCCTCTCTCACTGTCTCCCCCTCTCTTTCTCTTTGCGTTTCACAGGACTGTGGGGATTGTTTGAGTGGTTAATATTAATGAAATCTAATGAAAGTTTTGAATATACAAGTAAATTATTTATGCTATGTTGGAGCTCACAGGAGAGATTGATGGCTCTTTAATTATAGACTAATGAGAGGAAACCACAACAGTCATTACACTAAAAACATCAGAGCATTAGCCAAAAGGCCTTTTATATACAAATATAAGTTTGATATATTAATGTAGCCTGTATCATATCAAAAATTTAAGATGGTTTGGTAGGTTATTAAATGGATGATTCGAAGGAGCAGTGTTTGTAGTTTTGGATGCAGAACAGGTTGAAAGATGACTTTATTATAAAAGTCAAACTGCAAACAGCTGCATTGACTGCCTGACCTGTAGCTGCAAGTGTCTGGTTAAGGCTAGAAGGGATACGTATGGCGCTACTGGGCATGCGCACATCAATACAGCGTAATTTTTTGTCACACTGTACAACAATGACAATTTTTTTCATTATTGTAAGAGGTTTAGGGTTGGGGTAGGTGTAGGCTAGACGTTAGTAAAACACAATCTAATAGGTAGAAAATTAATTTCATTGTTCGTTTCCAGTCAGAGCTGTATCCCTTCTAGGCACAACCCAAGTGTCTGTGTTATCAGCGCTGAATTGCATCTTGGGACTAGTATAGCTCTGAAGTGGCCCTAGACTATAGAGTCAAGCAATCTAATCAGGTTACGTTTCAATGTGTCCCTCTGGTGAATTTAAATAATGTGTTAAAATATCATGTTCTTTATGTGTGTGTGTGTGTGTGTGTGTGTATGTGTGTGTGTTTGTATAGGCTGGAATACACAACAAAATTTTTGCCCCGATTTACAGTCTGAACAAGTTGATGCTAGTTGACGCAAGTCAGAGCCAGTATGCAGATTTGAGTTGACAGATTTCATAGAAAATCACGTTGTATGATGATCACAGACTCCGACTTGATTTCATTTGTAGCGTGGCTGCTAGCGACAAGGCACACGTTTCTGCATAAGTTTGTTGTGTTCTGAACAACCTAAACGTCTGGTAGTGTGTGATCCTCAGTCGTTTATGGTGCATTCACATGGGGCAGCGGCATTCATGCTTTTCGTTTACTTTGAATAGGTGACATCATGCATTGCAGAACTGAATTGTGGGTCCGTTGAGTCACTGGAGTTGCTTGTGGCAGAAGTTAAAAAATGTGCAACTTTTCAGGTTCCAACGCAGGCGTCACCAATCAGATCGCGTTTAGATAAGCCAATCAGATCTGCAAATACCCTAGCGCAGACTCTAGCCAACTGCGTTCATGCAACACTGGAAAAGTAATGTGATTTGTTGTTGTCACTACAATGGTTGCATCAGCACCAAGTTTTAGATATGCCCTCTGTCAAGCATCGAAACAAGCATCACCCCATGTGAATGCACCGTTAGTGTATGATGGCCAGTTTTTCCTGTGTGACTGTTTACAAAGTCAGTAATTGCATGATAAATCTGCTCAGATTTTAAAAGTCATGTAGTGGATTCACAGTGGGGTCCAAAATTCCATGTTAAAAAAAACTATTGTGTTTTCCTATTTAATTTCAAAATTTTCTATCTTTTAAGATTTTGAAAAAAAAAAATACAGAAAATTGATATTGAGAACTATTTAAATTTATGTCATTGTTCATGCAACCTCCTTTACACAGAGTCAGATTCATCTCAAATCTTGCATGATAAGGTTTTACACAAATTTAAAATTAAGCTAGTTGTGCTACATCGAAAGGATGCTAAGTACATACATACACAAACATTCATGTTGGAATGACTGCATGTATGTGTGTGAAGAATCTTTTAGTCAAGTCGTTCTCAGTGCTGTTTTCTTGTTGAGCTCTCACATGCACTGTAAGAAAAAAATTGTGGAAAAATAGAAAAGGCACTAATTATCTGTCAGGATGTTGTCCGTTAAATTTATGGACATTTCCTTTAATCCTAAGATTCCTTTATATTTACTCTGTACATTGGGCCCTGTTTTTATAGACTTCATGGAGTGCGCAAACACTCTATTTGTTTGAAACTGCTTTTGGAAATAATTGTTTCAATACATGTGCATATGCATGTATACATTTTAAACTTTCATTACATAAATTTGTATTTTAAATCATTTCCATTATGCTGAAAAACAAATATGTTGTAAATAAAGATATTAGGTTCATCAGACTATGTTCTGGTCAAGCTCAGGCACTTTGTTAATTAAAAATTGTTAATTTAACTATGGCAAGAAAGGATGGAAATAAAGAGATGGAGCCATTGTTCATTTAGGGATTGAGAGTTTATATTTTTAATATTATTTAAACGTAAAAAAACACATGAAAAATAAGGCTTCCATACAATACTTAACGTAAAGAATGAATTTTGCAGTTACAAAAACATTGTGGTTTTGCTCCAGAATGAAAATAGACTTCATAGCAGAGTCAGACAATCAACCTCTTACCAAAGCCACCCTCCCATTTTCTCTCTCTCTCTGATGTTGCCTGTATAATTAAGTGATCACTGTTCTGTTTGATATAAAGTAGCTCACTGTTAAATTAAAAACAGGCCATTTTAATTATAGTCTCTCTTCCCTTAATTAGTTTGTGTTTTCCCTCTAACTCTGTATAATAGACCCCTCACTCTCTCTTTTTCTTTCTGTCTCTCTTTATTCTCTTTTCTGCACAAACACATAAAGGGAGAGGTGGAGCACTGCGTCCTTTTGATGACTCTTGACGGTAAAGTGAGAGTGTACACACACACACACACACACACACACACACACTCATGAACAGCCTTTTACTTGATCTAATATGTGATGATTAGCTTTTTCATTTAGCTGGGTCAGACCACATTAAGATAATTACAATTATAAAAGAACAATGTGTGTTTACTACAGCAGCATAGGACACACATGTATATGGATAATTGCAACACACACCGTCACACAAACATAAAAGACCGGAGCCCAGAACAGCGGTATGTTATGATGACAGTGCTCGGGAATAAATAGAAAGATGGATGGATAGACTGAACGATGGCGCTTTTGACGTGTGAATAGATAGAGGAAGAGAGAGCAGCAATTATCTCGGCTCAGAGAGTAAGATGACCTCCTGTGAAATGATCATAGAGTTTAGAAGTATATTTCTGGCTGTGGGGATTTAAACATCTACAAGTCTTTCCTGTCCTCTGAGATTGAAGCAAACTGCTGCTTTACTCCAGTTGACCTACATAATCTTGTGTAAGGCTCAACAAAAGAAGCTGAGAGGTTAAACTCATCCTCGCTCACTGAATTGAACATGAATCAAGCATTTTTGAAATCTTCTGCATTTTATGAATCGCATAGACTTACAATTAATGCTTTAAAAGCAATATATGAAATGTTCCATCCCTCTGTTAAATGACTCACGACTAAATCATTTTGTGTGTGTATATATAATAATATTTTTTTTGACCACTTCTTTCTGGTCATCAAATCTGATGGCTGAGGGGTCTTTCCACTCATGAGATATTCGTCCAATATCACACAGGAACCCTTTCACCGTTTGTATCATTCCGCTTGCATTTCTCACAGCAAGTGTCGTGGCGGATGCCTATATCCACTATAATTTTATAATACTGTTTTTGTGTCACAGAATATAAGATAGTTTTAAAACTTTTTGCAAGAATGTAGTTGTTTTCAAATATGCAGTGTGGTAATAAAGAGTAACGCTTTTACATTTTCTGAGATGTGAGCTCCTGGGCGTCAGCAGCTGTTCAGCGTTCATGAACCAGCTGAGAGCAGCCTTACCTCGGCCAGATCTTCTGGAATTTGCCGGTGGCTCTGATGTCTCTATAGTGGTTAAACATGAGATATAATTTGTTTTGGGTAAATCTAATGGGCAGTCTTTCATCTCATTAATCTATTATTTGTTCCGGAGCAAATAGTTTTGGCTAAGGTCAAAGTCTAATAATGTTATTTTATATAACTTTAATGCTGTATATCAGAGCACTGCCTTTGTACTTTTGACTGAATTGCCTAGCAACATTTATGATGGTTGTTTGTTGTTGTTTTTTTTTAAATATTAGGCCTACCTATTATTTAGTATCAGTCAGATGCAGGTAATCACACTGGCTCAGTCCATCTCTCTCTCATAATATTCTACATAATACAGTTAGCTTTTACAGCAATACAAAAAGCTTTCAATGAAACATTTTTATATATAAATATGAAAAAATAGTACATATAAATGCATGTACATACAAATTCAAAATTGGTTTTAAGGCCGAAACACACCAAGCCGACGATCGGCCGTCGGTGAGCGTCTGTTGGGCTAGTTTGTTTGGTGTGTTCCTCTCGTCGGGCTCATGTCGGCAGCAGTTTACCCAATTCAACATGTTGAATTAGCGTCGGGGCCGTCAGCACGAGTGAAAACTCTGATTGGATGTTCAGTTTAGCGAACGAGTCAGTGCCAGATGAAAATGAGTAAGTAAATGTGTATGTATGTGTGTGTGTGTATGTATATATATATATATATATATATATATATATATATATATATATATATATATATATATATATATATATATATATAAAATCAGGTAAAGGTAGCAATCAGATAGCAATTTCAATGCGGGGAGTTATAATTTGGCAGGGAGTCGAAAATGGGCACAACACCGGCCTTTAAAAACATTCACAATAGCAATTTTGGATGTGTTTGTCCATGTAAAGTGTTTGGACAGTTTAGTATTGTTAGTGAAATTTGTTAATTAAATAACTCGATTCTCACCATAGCATGAATGTGGTGTATATAAATAAAGAAACTGAAAGCTCCCAAGAACTAGTGATTTTGATCAACTTTGTGTGAGAGAGATATCCAAAGATCAACAGAAACTGATTCACAGATATACACAGTGAAAGTATGAAAGATGAGAGAATGTCAGTATTTCTATTTCTATTTTTGCCTTTTTATTAGGATAGGACAGGAAACTGACAGGAAGTGAAGTGGGAGAAAGATAGGGGGCAGGATTGGGAAAGGTCCTCGATTCGGGATTCGAACACAGGATGCCCGTATAGCAGTATGGAGCTGTATGTTGGCTATCGGTGTCGACAGAATGTCAGTATTTCTCTTGACGTACAAGTTAGGATGTGATCTGTGGTATCAGGAAGCAGAGGTTTGTAATTGGTTATTAATTAACTGCTGAAATGAATCTGACTGTAATTTGTGTCACTGACTAGTAAACAAACTACTGTCGGACAAAAACAAGATTTGACCTCAAATTTAGATGATTACCTGTTGCTTAATATAAACCAACACGTAAAATTGCTGATCAAATCATAAGCAGAAGGAACAATTGCATATTTGTGTACTATATAGTGTGTCTGCAGATATATGTTTGAAGAGAGGTGTGTTTGCTCCTATAAAGGGAGAATTTGATGACTAGATTGTGAATTCCTTATGAACAAATCACTTGACCTTTTATTGGTTTGCCACAGAAACATGTAGGTTGTTTCTGTGGCACACATACACACACACACCCTTGACACATATCTGCTTTGTGATTCTAATGAGGAAGTTCTTGTTATTATTTCCTGAACTTCTGAATGTTGTTTGCTCATAAAAGTCACCTATACTGACACAGGAGAATCAATTATTCTGCTGGTCCACTAATAATCTCAGAAATTCTGCTACAAAGCATTAAATTCTCTCTCCCCCCCCCTTCTTTCTCTTTCTCAGTTCCTCCCTCGCGCTTGTGCTGGTGTTCCACTGACCCATATTCCTCTGGTAGTTCTTTAAAGCTACAGAGACACAGTCAGCTTTCAGACCAAAGCAGCACCGACATCAAAAAAACCATAAAGCAAAACACAAAAGAAAGAAAGAAAGAAAGAAAAAGAAGGAAAGAGAAAGAAAGAGAAAGAAAAAGAAGGAAAGAGAAAGAAAGAGAAAGAAAGAAAGAAAGAAAGAAAAAGAATTGTTTTTTTTTGTTGTTGTTGATCTTATTATATACCCAATGACTCATGGCATGATGAATCTAAAACTCCTTCCATTAAGAATTGTCATCAGACTTTAATTAGACTCTGTTCTTTTTAGTTTTATAAGAATTAGCAGAGTTTTGAAGCTACTTTTGCAAGCACATCATGGCAATTAAAACTATTAAAGTATGAAGAATAATGCACAGCAATTACATCTATTTGGTGAGTGCAGTAAAAATGCCGGTAAAGCCACGCAGCTGATGTGTTTCAGAGGTTTAGCTGCTCTTCTGCCCAGCGGCTGTGTTGGACGGAGAGGCTGATGGAGGATTCTGTGTTTGCCATGGCAACCAATACTGTGTCCTGATACAGGCTTTCCAGCATCACACATTATTTCTGCTTTAGCTGATTAAAAAGATGTTCCGTAAATGTATTCGTTTTTGTGTTGACAGCATGTTTTATCCTATAAAAAAAAGTTTGCGGTGCTAGAAAGTTTCAGTGCTTGAAGTGTTAGATTTCATTTGTTTAACATGTATTTATTTGATTAATTCAGTGCAAATTTCTGCCATTTTATTTTATTATAAACATCAGTAAACTGTGCCATATAGCATCGTTATTTCAAATCCTGACACTGCTGCAACAGACCCAGTTTCACCTTTTGCTGCATCAGTGGAATCTGTGAGAAAACTACCTCCAAAATAGAGCAGGATGTTCACGTGTGCCTTCAGAAGGTAGCTCTGGGCTCAGCTTCTTGTAAATTTGAGCATCACCACATACATAAATTAAGCCTGGACATATTGCAGTCTCTTCCAACAACCGCCGTGGTCACTGCTGAACTGTCACATTGATTTTTTCATAGACATTTTGCATTGTGCTGTACGCGTCTGTTCTACTTAAATGTTTTTTTCCATTACTAATTGCTCTTTTGTGATTCTGTTTTTTTAACTTCCTGACAGAATCACTTTTTCACACAAAGTGCTCTGCATATATCTTTCCAGTCATGTTTAATAAGCATCGTCTGTTTCATCCCAAAATACTCCTGGTCTTGTAAAGCAACCTTGAATTTTTGGAAAGGCGCTCTACAAATAAAACATGATAACAATATTATTTTTTCTGCAATTGGATGCACATCTAGGTGCATGAGTTAACCAAAGTTATTAGTTATAATAATACAATTTATTAATTAACTTTATTTGATTAACTCACACAGCACAAAGAGTTGTATCATCTTGCAAGAAATTGTTTCAGTAACACTTTAGTATAGGGACCAGTTCTCACTACTAACTAGTTGCTTATTAGCATGCATACTATTAACATATTGGCTTTTTAATAGTACTTATAAAAGCATATATTCTGAATGAACATATTCTACATCTCTAATCGTAACCAATACCTAAACCTTACTAACTATTCATAGGCAGCAAATTAGGAGTTGCAAAAGGCAAAAATCGCAGTTAAAGGTTTGTTAATAGCGAGAATGGAACCTTAAAATAAAGTGTGACCATAGTTTTATTAATTTATTCCACGGTATTAAAAGAAACATATTGAGGCAAACGTGCATTTGCGAAAGGCGACCGCCAGCTCCACATAGAAACTCGGGCTGACAGCAGCATGACATTCACCAAAGCAAGAGCCAAAAGAGCTGATCGCCTATGAAAATGATTTTAAAATGATTGCTGTCGAGTGTTTATGTTCAAGTGCGTTCCTGACATGTGTGTCTTTTCTCTGGCGCGTGTGTGTGAGGCTGCGGGCGGTTAGCGCTGTCGTTGGGTGAGTATTGAGCTCCCGTCTGACCTACTTTCGTACTTCGCTTCAGCTCAGCGCTGTTTACAGCCGCTCGTCAGCGGAGGATGTGGACCCGGTAACGAAAACACATCGCAGAAACGCCGAGTCGCGTGCGCTCCCGTGCCGCTTTATCCTGGGATTCTTCAGTTAGTGTGCTTTGTGCATTATTTTGTCCCGTGTCCGACTTCAGAGTGGCTCTATCGTGGGTTGTTTATGAGCTCACTCGTGGACTCGGTATGGGAGGCGCGGACGAGGGCAAAAGTGAAGTGTGGATCGGTAGTCCTTAACGCACGGTAAGATATTCCTCACGTTCTATATTGTAATGCACACAAGAAAGTAAGACAATTTAAGTTTTCGGAGCAATTAAAGATCGCTCGTTTGGTTCCATTGGATTCTTCGCTTTTTGTGGAATCTAAGTGGAAATCTTAAGTTACGGAGTTGTGAATATTAAGATATTGACGTGTGAGGGTCGCGTGGAAGCGGTACACGCGGGAATCGCCGGGTTCTGTGATGTTACCGCGCGCTTTAATCTTTTTATCCCGTGCGCGATGGATTGTATGAGCGCGCAACCAAACGCGTTCAGTCCGGTTTTGGACGATGCAATTACGGTAATGAAGGCTTAGGCTATTAATATTTTGTCTGTGGCTTTTGCTGGTTTGACTGTCTTGGTTCCCGATTGATCTGAAATCTTGGAATGCGCTCAAAATGGGTGACTTTACAATGCGCTGAATCCAGTATCTCCAGCAGCACAAAACCTGCCTGCTTGGACGATATGTGTCACTTAATGTTGGGGAGCTATTGAGACTTGAAAAATGACTTGAACCCATTTACACCTGTGTGAGAAATTCATAAGAGTTCCTGTCTGACTTAATTACACGATACTTCATCCTTATTTTGTGACAGCATGGTTTCCATCCACTTGTCACTTTAATTTCTATCTTAATCAGTTTCTTCATTCAAAGTGGTTGAAAAGGCGCATACAGTAGACTTACCTCAGGGTTTTAAACATAAGAAAATATCTGAGTGGTTTGATTTTCGTTTTATTCTTCTAGTTCCATGGCCTTGGACTCCTTCTGCTGTTTGGGCTGGAAGTGCGTGTTTGGGTTCTGTTTGTTGTGGTTCAGGAAATAATTTGGACTTTGCAAGTAACAATTTAAGGGCAGCAGACGCGTAACGTGCCCATGGACTTTTTAAAGTTAAATTTACACGAATGTATAAAGCAGTTACGA
Organism: Spinibarbus caldwelli; assembly: GCA_039654775.1. Taxonomy (NCBI): domain Eukaryota; kingdom Metazoa; phylum Chordata; class Actinopteri; order Cypriniformes; family Cyprinidae; genus Spinibarbus; species Spinibarbus caldwelli. The sequence continues at coordinate 120,345 of JBCAMP010000209.1, read as the reverse complement.
ATGAATTAGACTACATCTTTTAGTCAGAGCGTCTTCAAATAGACTCTAGCAAACAGAAGTCGCGTTTTGTCTGAGGAAGCAACCATGGCAACAGAACGCCGCTTTCCATTTGCGAACATTAATGAACAAAGTTATGACAAAAAGATTATTTAGCACTTCATTACAAGTGTACATACCACGTTGTTAAATAATGTACTTTATTATACACAGCCTTTTAGATTCATATTATGTATGAAATATTTAGAATAGTTATAAAAGACTAAATATTTGAAACAAATTGCGGCTTAAATAGTTTTTGATTAAATGTATTAATTTAGCAATATCCAGAGCGTCTTACAAATGAGGAATATTCCAAGCTCTTTATTATAAGAACCAACATTATCAACATTATCAATATGCCAGTTGTGATGTGCAAGAGCAGAAATGAAGTTTAGGATGTGGAGTCTTTGTTTTTGGTTGTGGATTAGTTAAAGGGATGTTCACCGAAAAATGAAAATACTTTCATAATTTAATTACCCTCATTTCGTTCCAAACCTGTATGACTTTCTTTCTTCTGTGGAACATAAAAGAAGATATTTTGAGCAATGTCTCACTCTCCCTGTGTGCGTGCGTGCGTGCGTGCGTGTGTGTGTGTCGCCAAGACAATGACTTCCATTCTATGGAAAAAAATGACAATGACATGATGCTGAGTAAATCATGACAGGATTTTCCTTTTTGGGTGAACTGTCAATCCCTTTAAGTGATGGTTATGGATTAAGTATGTTTAGCCCTAACCCAAATCAAAAGTATTTCATGTCATTTAGAGGCAAGTGCGAGCATGCGTGAATCTGTGAGTTCTTGTAATATCACACATGATGGAGGCTGTTGCATGTTCATGTGATGGATGAGACTTGCGTGAATGCTTGTAAACTTGTGCAGTGTGGATGAGTGTGTAGATGTGTATCGGAGCCTATACCTGGGCCCCTTGTTCAATGGTGTGTGCTGCTGCTGCTGTATGGTGGGCCCCTGGTTAAAGGTGGTCTCTCGGCTTCATGATAATACTGTAAACAGTAAGTGATGCAATAATTCCCTCACCTCTTACACAGGGCTCAGGCTGTTTGACTCCTGGAAATCACTCTTTGTTGTTCTCTCTCTGTCCTTATCTGTTTTCCTCTGTCTCTTGCCCTGGTCAGGAGCCTGTTGTTACTAATTACCGTTTGTATAAATACTTCTGTCATTTCTGTGTGTACTGCACATATTGCCCTGAGAGACAAATTAAGCTGTTTAATAAAAGCACAGAAGGATTAGGATACTTGATCCTCATTGCTTTTTCCTGACCTTTTCTTTCTCTAGTTTATGTTTTTGTTTGTTTGTGAGTGAGTGTGTGTGATTGTGGATGAATGAGGTGCACTTGAAACATTCACCTGACTGATTGAAACCGTGAAACGTTCTGGCTGATGAAAGCAGCATTTACAGTAAATGCAGGGAAAAAACACTGCTGCATGAATCATCCAAGCAGTGAATCAGCACTCCACAAGATCCACAGTGCTGTTGTCTCTGTCATTCTTTACATAAATGCATTTTATATGCATTCTGCTTTGTGAATAATGAATAATTACAACTAGTTAATTAAACAATAACTCTAATTTAAACAAACTAAATTTCAAATAATTTTTTTTTTCACTCCATTTATTGCCAATTTATATTTCATATTACTGAAATTACTAAACAGACAAAATGCACAATAAATACTTTTGCCATAGATACATTTAGATATACTGTTGTTAACTTTATATTTGTATGTGTGTGTAACTAATATTTGGTACATTGAAAAGCTATACAGATTTACACAGACATACACAGATCTTTATGGCTATATTAGTGAAAATGTGTCAGACTCACTTGTTTTCATTTAGTAAGGTCATGACATTTACCATATTCTAACCTTAAAACCTTAGTTTTTTTATAAGCTGAGCCCTTAGACATAAAAATATTTACTTCAAGTACAAATTTCCATTTAAACAATTAACTACCAATCAAAAGTTTGGGGTCAATGAGAATTTTTTTTTTTTTTTTTTTAAAGACGACTCACCAAGGCGGCCTTTTTTTTGGTCAAAAATACAGTTTAAAATACTGTTTTCTATTTGAATATATTTTTAAATAAAATGTTTTATGGCAAAGCTGAACATTTAGCAGCCATTACTACTGTATTCAGTGTCACATGATCGTTCAGTAGTCATTCTAATATGCTGATTTGGTGCTCAAGTAAAATTTGACAGTTGTGTTACTTAATATTTTTTTTGTGGAAAGTGTAATACATTATTTTTTTTAGAGTTCTTTGATAAATGGAAAGTTCAATACATTTATTTTAAAGAGCATTTAAAATATGATCTTCAATAACAGTATACATGTAGCTATTTACTGTCACTTTTGATTAATGTTTAATGTGTCCTTGCTGAATAAAAGTATTCTTTAAAAAATGTTTCTGACCCCAAGCTGTTGAACAGTAGTTTATCTCTATGTGATGCTTTTAAGCTATTGACTATAAAGTCCATGCTTGTAGATAATGGTCCTCATTCACAAAGCACAAACAGAATGAATTTCGTTCAGTGTCGTTCGTACAAACATGCATATATTTGCACTCAATTCAATAAGAAATTTGCTCTGCTCATGTTTCATGAATGAGGCCAGTACACACGTCTCTGGGCTAACATCGCATTAACACTCCTGTAACACTGCACCAACATTGTGCTAAAACTGTGTGTGTTTTCCTGTTGCTGCTGTAACATTCCCGAGTGTTTCCACCCCTTCCGGAATCCTCCTGTGGCCCCTGTCAGCTCTCACCACTGAGTGTGACCCTTGACCTCTTTCTGAACCCAACAGCTACTTTTACACACTCCTGTGTCCAATGTGTGTGCATTTATTTGGTCATGTTCAGGTGTTTGTTAGTTTGTGTGTATTTATGTGTTCATTGTGTGTGTGTAAGTAGATAATAGGGAAGATTCTTATTAGTGGGATGTTAGAGAGAATGGGGAAGGAGTTAACTCTCTGATAAAATAATAATCGCCTTTCTTACAGTGACCTCTGTTCTCTTTGCTCAGTTTATTATTTTATGTGCTGTGTGGTTGCTTTTAGCAGACAATGCACACACAAACACACAGATAGATAGATAGATAGATATTCTGTTCACATTTTTTGTTTGTTTATGTTTTCTTCACACAATCATGTCTCATAATTCTTCTTAAGCTCTTCTCTGGCACCTTTGTCTCCTTGGTAACCAAGTAAACAAATATAAAAAATAGTGGCAAAATGGTAGAACTTAGAGACAGTTGTGAATATAAAGTCATCATAACCCATTTCAATGGGCCTATTTATACTTGGCCCCTTACTAGTTTACTCGGATAGCTATCTGATCATGAAAAGACCAGGTGTAATTGTATTGTTGATGGATTGCAATCCGATTACACACACCTTCAGGAGGTGGTTTGAGACTCATTCCAGAAGCAGCTGGACAAGTGTAAATGCATTTTGATTGTTGAAGGCTCATATGTAAATTTTACTCCTCCGAAAACGGCCAAAAATAAAGATTTGACAGTGTGCGGCTTTCGGCTATCAGTAGCTAGATACCACAATGCTACTGCAACATGCATCATGGCCTGTCAGAGACGAGCAACTCTCTTCAGCAACCATGTGCAAACTGATGCAAATGAAACACACTGCTTGGATCACAATTTGCGGCATCTTCGCATTTTCAACACAGTCATCATATTCATTAAAAGCAGTGAACACTATTCTCTCATCAGTATGGATGACAGTTTCTCAACTGTTACGGTCTTGAAATCAGCTATTTTTGGTATGAAAACCAAATATATATAGAAATTTTTCACACAATGAATGTGGAAATGGGTTATGATGATTTCATGTAAAATAAATGAATATGTATGACAAAAAGTTTCCAATAGAGTTACAATGTGACCTACATACAACAGCAAGAATGGAAACCTCGGAAATAAAAATGACTGCAGATGCTTAAATTTATGTGCTTTTTAGTTGTTAATATCTATTAGGAGTGTTTGAAAGTTGCTCATCCAGTCTATGCTCTGTGCTTTCCAAGAGGTGTCTGTGTGTCTCAAGAAGTAATTGTTAATATGAACTTTGATTTGAACTCATTGCTCTCTGAGCTACACATCACTGGGTGTGGCTGAGGGCAGATTCTGTGTAGACAGTCAGGTATGAATACGCGCACACACATTTTTCTGAAAACTAGATCAGATCATGTCCAGTATTTGTTTATGTCCTGTTTAAGGGGATAAACGGAGTATATTAAGAATGAGTGTGTGTATGTGCCTGTGTAAATGTGTTTAGGTTCAAATATTTGGGTAAGGAGGGGTGGCCAGTTTACGATTGATTGATTTATTTATTTATTTATTTTTTGGGTAGGTGTCTTTTGTTTGTGTTTCAGAGACAAAAAGAGAGATATTCAGGTCTTTCTGCATGGGAGAAAAAAAATCTCTTCTCAGTGACTTCCTTCATGTGGTTGAGTCTTTCTCTTCTTGCCTCCTTTTGTGTCTATAAACTGTTCATAAACAATTTATTAATGTTTTACAGTGCTGTTTGCTGTGTGAATGAGAATGTAGCACGTTCACATTGAGTAAAGTGAAGTGTTAGAGAGCAAGATGCAGCAACTCAAACTCAGGAACTTTATCTACATGATTCATGATGGCACTGGTGTTTTGTCATAAGTGATGTGTTGAAGCCAATGTTGGCTTTCCTCTAGCAGCTGTATAGTTTTAATTATTGATCTTGAAGTAGTATGCTGCTAAATTGGTTTCATCCTAACTCATTATCTTTATCTTAACCCATCCATCTTTAACTGTTGTATTAAAGTGTTTCTTATTATGCAATTTTTTTTTTATATCCCTTGGTGGTAATTATTAAAAGTTTGTTTGTTTGTTTTCAACTTAAAACATGGTGAAATGATCTCAGTGTGTGCATGAGTAGGCCTACATTTTGAACATTTCTATCATATTTTAACAATACTGTGATAATATTGAAAACCGTAGTTATTTTGGTCACTATAATCGTGATATGAAATGTTCATACCATGTCATCTTTACTATTAGCACAGAATTTGTTATTAGCAGAGTTTGCTGTGTTTTTATTAGCAAAGTTTTACACTGCTGTTTGCAAGACTTGATTCTGATTGGTCAATTGCAGTGTGTAGTTGTCAGATCATTGAATTAGTGCTGTCAAATTGATTTATGGAAAAAATAAGTTTCCAAAATAAGTTTGTGTTTACATAATATATATGTATGTGTGTACTGTGTATATATAAATGCACACATATACATGTATATATTTAAAAATATATATGTAATTTATATTTATATATAATATAAATCATATAATACATACACAGTATACACAAATACAGCTGCATCTCAATAAATTAGAATGGCGTGGAAAAGTTCATTTATTTCAGTAATTCAACTCAAATTGTGAAACTCGTGTATTAAATAAATTCAGTGCACACAGACTGAAGTAGTTTAAGTCTTTGGTTCTTTTAATTGTGATGATTTTGGTTCACATTTAACAAAAACCCACCAATTCACTATCTCAACAAATTAGAATACTTCATAAGACCAATAAAAAAAACATTTTTAGTGAATTGTTGGCCTGCTGGAAAGTATGTTCATTTACTGTATATGTACTCAATACTTGGTAGGGGCTCCTTTTGCTTTAATTAGTGCCTCAATTCGGCGTGGCATGGAGGTGATCAGTTTGTGGCACTCCTGAGGTGGTATGGAAGCCCAGGTTTCTTTGACAGTGGCCTTCAGCTCATCTGCATTTTTTGGTCTCTTGTTTCTCATTTTCCTCTTGACAATACCCCGTAGATTCTCTATGGGGTTCAGGTCTGGTGAGTTTGCTGGCCAGTCAAGCACACCAACACCATGGTCATTTAACCAACCTTTGGTGCTTTTGGCAGTGTGGGCAAGTGCCAAATCCTGCTGGAAAATGAAATCAGCATCTTTAAAAAGCTGGTCAGCAGAAGGAAGCATGAAGTGCTCCAAAATTTCTTGGTAAACAGGTGCAGTGACTGGTTTTCAAAAAACACAATGGACCAACACCAGCAGATGACATTGCACCCCAAATCATCACAGACTGTGGAAACTTAACACTGGACTTCAAGCAACTTGGGCTATGAGCTTCTCCACCCTTCCTCCAGACTCTAGGACCCTGGTTTCCAAATGAAATACAAAATTCAATTCAATTCAATTCAAGTTTATTTGTATAGCGCTTTTCACAATACAAATCGTTGCAAAGCAGCTTTACAGGAAATTAAGTTTCTACAATATATTTATATATTGTAGAAACTTAATATATTTAACTTATGGCGAAATTTGGTAGTTCTGTATGTTGTCTGAGGGTAGGCATCATCTGAGGTCCTCTGAGGGGTTGGCATCATCTCTTCTCAGGTGTTCTGGATCCAGACTGAAGCTTGTGTAAATCCTAGTTACCACGGGATGTTAACCCCGTGGCAGAAACAGAGAAACAAATAGAGACATAATTAGCGTAGCTGCTGTTCCAACCAAGCAAAAATTATTTGTTCAATCCAAGCTAAAGAACAATAATGTGTGTTTGATCAGATATAACTGCAGTACAAGATTATGAGATGCATTATGTGAATGCTTGGCTAAAGAGATGTGTCTTTAATCTAGATTTAAACAGAGAGAGTGTGTCTGTACTTACCATGTTTGTTATACAAAACTTGCTCTCATCTGAAAAGAGGACTTTGGACCACTGGGCAACAGTCCAGTTCTTCTTCTCCTTAGCCCAGGTAAGACGCACAAGAGGAATACAACAACTGTAGCCAAATTCCTTGACACGTCTGTGTGTGGTGGCTCTTGATGCCTTGACTCCAGCCTCAGTCCATTCCTTGTGAAGTTCACCCAAATTCTTGAATCGATTTTGCTTGACAATCCTCATAAGGCTGCGGTTCTCTCGATTGGTTGTGCATCTTTTCCTTCCACACTTTTTCCTTCCACTCAACTTTCTGTTAACATGCTTGGATACAGCACTCTGTGAACAGCCAGCTTCTTTGGCAATGAATGTTTGTGGCTTACCCTCCTTGTGAAGGGTGTCAATGATTGTCTTCTGGACAACTGTCAGATCAGCAGTCTTCCCCATGATTGTGTAGCCTAGTGAACCAAACTGAGAGACCATTTTGAAGGCTCAGGAAAACTTTGCAGGTGTTTTGAGTTGATTAGCTGATTGGCATGTCACCATATTCTAATTTGTTGAGATAGTGAATTGGTGGGTTTTTGTTAAATGTGAGCCAAAATCATCACAATTAAAAGAACCAAAGACTTAAACTACTTCAATCTGTGTGTACTGAATTTATTTAATACACGAGTTTCACAATTTGAGTTGAATTACTGAAATTAACTTTTCCACGGCATTCTAATTTATTGAGATGCACCTGTATTTATTATGGATGCGATTAATCACCATTAATCGATTTGACTACTAATTTGAATATGAGTAAATATTATTAGCAGAGTTTGTTTGTTGTATGTGCTATTATCAGTGTTTGTTCTATTTATTGTAACTGAGAGTTGAACGTTTTAGTTGGCTTTTAGCAAAGAGAGAGTTGTTCATTACTGGCATTAATGGCATGGATTTTACCATGTTTGTTATCATGAGAGTTTGCTGTGTTTATTACTCCTGGACAGTTTGCTGAATTCATTATCGCCACACATTGTATATTCATCAGAATGATTGCTGTTTATTATAAGCAGACAGTTTGCTGTTTATATTATTGCTAGAGAATTTGCATCATTATCATCAGTTTGCTGAGAATTTATGTTTAACAGAGAGTGTTTACTATGAGAAAAGCATTTTGGTTGGGAATGAGTCACAATCGTGAACTTAGTAGTTCAAAATTTTTTTTTGTTATGATTTTAAGAAAATAACGCTATTGTTAGCATTAGCATTAAGCCATTAAAACTTTTTTGGTAAAACGGTAAAATCCTCTCTGAAAATTTTCTCTAAATTCATTCTCTTTAAAGCACAAGTGATACACACATGCAGATAGACATCCTTGGCCATTGCTTCACAACTCAATCTGTTTCTTGCCCCATGACCATTGCATTTTCAAGCAGTTAAATTTTACGAAATGTAGCTTGAAACTTTTGAATTCTATTCTGTTGTGCTCCATCCAGCTGCTCTAGACTTGAACACAAGACTGAATCCTACGTGCTTATCATACAATAGACAGAGAATTTGTTGTTTATTATTAGCAGAAAGTCTGCTGTATTAATCATTAGCTGAGAGTTTGCTGCATCTCGCTCTTTGTGTCCCTTCTCTTTCATCATCTTTTTCATTTTCATTTTAAATGTGAATTAAATACGAAACTGTAGTTCAAAGGCTTGAACTATTTGTCAGACACAATTACTGTGGATTAGACAGAACACAGTGTGTGCGTGCGTGATCTGTATACAAGCGTATGTGTGTACGTAAATGTGGGTGGATATGTGTGTATACAGTATGTGCTGTATTTTTTTATAAAGTATAAAAAAAAATACAGCTTTAAAAAATACAGCCACAAACTTTTTTATAAAGTTTGTGGAGGTGCTGTATTCTAATTCTATCCAGCTGTACTCAATCTTACTGCTTCTCATTTGTGCTTGTCTGGTCATCACCACCGTTTTGCTGAAACTATTCTTAACCAACTCATGTATGGTAAAAATCATAATGAATCTCTCTCTCTCTCTCTCTCTCTCTCGTTGTGCTCTGAAGCAGCCTGATGGCATGAAATAGTTTTAAGTAAATTGCAAACACTCACATTTGTGTAAATTGTGGCTGATATACAGGTGCATCTCAATAAATTAGAATGTTGTTGAAAAGTTCATTTATTTCAGTAATTCAACTCAAATTGTGAAACTCGTGTATTAAATAAATTCAGTGCACACAGATTGAAGTAGTTTAAGTCTTTGGTTCTTTTAATTGTGATGATTTTGGCTCACATTTAACAAAAACCCACCATTTCACTATCTCAACAAATTAGAATATGGTGACATGCCAATCAGCTAATCAACTCAAAACACCTGCAAAGGTTTCCTGAGCCTTCAAAATGGTCTCTCAGTTTGGTTTACTAGGCTACACAATCATGGGGAAGACTGCTGATCTGACAGTTGTCCAGATGACAATCATTGACACCCTTCACAAGGAGGGTAAGCCACAAACATTCATTGCCAAAGAAGCTGGCTGTTCACAGAGTGCTGTATCCAAGCATGTTAACAGAAAGTTGAGTGGAAGGAAAAAGTGTGGAAGAAAAAGATGCACAACCAACCGAGAGAACCGCAGCCTTATGAGGATTGTCAAGCAAAATCGATTCAAGAATTTGGGTGAACTTCTCAAGGAATGGACCGAGGCTGGAGTCAAGGCATCAAGAGCCACCACACACAGACGTGTCAAGGAATTTGGCTACAGTTGTCGTATTCCTCTTGTTAAGCCACTCCTGAACCACAGACAACGTCAGAGGCGTCTTACCTGGGCTAAGGAAAAGAAGAACTGGACTGTTGCCCAGTGGTCCAAAGTCCTCTTTTCAGATGAAAGCAAGTTTTGTATTCCATTTGGAAACCAAGGTCCTAGAGTCTGGAGGAAGGGTGGAGAAGCTCATAGCCCAAGTTGCTTGAAGTCCAGTATTAAGTTTCCACAGTGAGTACGTTTACATGGACAACAATACTCTGATTAAGAATGTACCATGTAAACAGAGCTTTTTGATTTACCTTAATCCGGCTAAAGTCATAATCGAAGTAAACACAAATCGAATTAAGACGTGGAGTATTCCTATTTTAGTTGCATTACTGAAGTGCAGCACAGACATGTAAACACCTTAATCAAACTATTACTGTCGTGTAGGACTTTTCGCCGCATTTTGCGACAGGATACACACAAGGCAGTGATCAACCATTTGACGGCAAATAAAACACCGCCGTTGTCTGTATATGCATACAAATAATTAACTGCACTTGAAGCTTTCATAAAATTAAAAATGAAACACCCAAAACTGAATATGGCATCATCACGAAGACGAACTATATGTTTGTACGTGAAATTCTGGAGGGGGCGTCGTGTGGTGAAGTAATGACGCATGCCATTAATCGATCTATGTACTATAACATGTAAAACGGGAACATGAAAGGATTATTCTAAAAGCCACTCATGTAAACCCCTTAATCATAATATTGTCTTATTCAGAGTAAGGTAAATAATTAGATTACTGATGTCCATGTAAACATAGTCAGTCTGTGATGATTTGGGGTGCAATGTCATCTGCTGGAGTTGGACCATTGTGTTTTTTGAAAACCAAAGTCACTGCACCTGTTTACCAAGAAATTTTGGAGCACTTCATGCTTCCTTCTGCTGACCAGCTTTTTAAAGATGCTGATTTCATTTTCCAGCAGGATTTGGCACTTGCCCACACTGCCAAAAGCACCAAAAGTTGGTTAAATGACCATGGTGTTGGTGTGCTTGACTGGCCAGCAAACTCACCAGACCTGAACCCCATAGAGAATCTACGGGGTATTGTCAAGAGGAAAATGAGAAACAAGAGACCAAAAAATGCAGATGAGCTGAAGGCCACTGTCAAAGAAACCTGGACTTCCATACCACCTCAGCAGTGCAACAAACTGATCACCTCCATGCCACGCCGAATTGAGGCAGTAATTAAAGCAAAAGGAGCCCCTACCAAGTATTGAGTACATATACAGTAAATGAACATACTTTCCAGAAGGCCAACAATTGACTAAAAATGTTTTTTTTATTGGTCTTATGAAGTATTCTAATTTGTTGAGATAGTGAATTGGTGGGTATTTGTTAAATGTGAGCCAAAATCATCACAATTAAAAGAACCAAAGACTTAAACTACTTCAGTCTGTGTGCACTGAATTTATTTAATACACGAGTTTCACAATTTGAGTTGAATTACTGAAATAAATGAACTTTTCCTCGACATTCTAATTTATTGAGATGTACCTGTATAGCAAGCACATTTCTCTTAGTAACATTAGAATTGCCAGCTCAGTTTTTGGTTTAGAAAGTTTCCATTACAACCTAATATTTCTAAGGATAATAAATATTTGATTTTTCATTTTGTCCTGAAATAAAAGACAATTGTATTACCTGGCATAGCTGATTTCACAGATCTGTCAGTGTGATGTTATGCAGAGCAAAACATGTTTTAAAAAATGTGTGTGTGTGTTTGAGAGAGAGAGAATATATAGGTCAGTCGTTATCTCACGAACACATACCCCTTCTCAACTGATCAGTAAAAACTGTCAGATTTCTGGAATTGTTTCATAAACCACAGTTGATGTGTGTATATGTGCTGATAGTTTAAGCACAGTGACAGACAGAATACAATAAATGTTTCCTAGTCATCTTTATTTATTAAATAGGCAAAATTTTTATTTATTAAAAAACCTTTTTAAAAAGGACCACTCTTGTTTATTTCCTATTTGTGTTTTCATAAAAAAAATAAAAATAAATTTAAAAAAATAAAACTTGCAAGGAAAGTTTGGGTGAAGCTGTTTTCAGATCCTCTGCCTCTGAATGAAAGCCTCCGATAAGGGTCAAGTGACCTTAAACCATGCAGCTTCCTCCAGAGCTAATTTAGTCAACTAGTTATTCAGGCATCCCACTGACTATTTGATTTTGAAAACATCGTTTTGTACATTCATGTGCTGTTTAAGCAGAAAGCTTATAATTTTTTCATTTATATTCTTGGTGTAGGCAGTGCTGCTAACCAAATTGACTTAACGTTACTGGCAAATGTCCAAACAAGAAGCCAAAAATACACAGAGCTTGCTAAGATAGGCCTTTTAATTGCAGAGAACCTCCTAACAAGTCAAAAATTCATACAACTAACTTAAAAGCTTATGTTGAAATCCTCCTGACTGATGAAATTCTGTGTCAGGGTTTTTATTTTCTCATGTCTTGTCTTGCTTTATTTTAAGTTAAAATATCTTAATTAAAACAAGATTCGAGAAGCAAAATTGCATTATAAAATAAGACAGTGTCTTGAATTAAGTTTATTTTTCTTGACACATTGACAAATAGTTTTTCATCTCAACAGGGTAAGAAAAAACTATTTAATTCCAGATATATTTTTGAAACTACAATAGCATATGTTGTTTTGATAATTTTACAGTAAAGCAAGACAAAAGTAATCCATCTATCCATTCTCCAAACTGCTTTTCCTGTGTAGGGTCGCGTACCCAACCTAACTCATGACAAAACTACTAACTGAGAAAATGATTTTTTGTGGTGCAGTTTGAAAAGGTTTATCCCATTGATTATTTGTTTGCACATACAATTTTCACACTCTCCTTTCACTCTCTCATACACTTTTTAACTACTCATCTCTCTCTATCCCACTTTTTCCTCTTTATTCTTGTCTGTTGTGTTGGATTATGAAAAGAGCTTGGCGTAAAAGATGTTTCTAGGTCATGGCACTCCTTGCCAAAGCAGCATTTCCTGAGGGTTGTGCCAGTGTTGCATTAATGCTTAAGCATAGGTGTCAACACAATACGTTTTGTGCATTTTCATTTCTTTGTCATCGGATATTGCATTAAACGTTTAATGCAAAAATTGATAAAGTGAGTAAGCAGCACCTCAGTTTGAACCGTTTACGCCGTAGTCCAAAGCAGAAGGATTATAGACTGGACTAAGGTGGAGATCGACAGCTGATGTGTATGTAATTAGACTTAACTAAAACAGCTCTGATACACCCAGAATCTTTATCATTGTAAAGGTTGGCGTCAGAAACAATTGCAGGCAGTTACTGAATGAGCGTGTAGCTCTAGATGATGAACAGGTTCCGTGGCACATCAACAGATTCCTGTGGCTGTGTTTGTTAAGCAAGCGAGATGCAAGTTGGATAATAAAAAAAAAAAAAAAAAGGATGAAAATGTATGAGTTTTATCAAACACATTCCATATAGCATGATGATTCTTCATATTTTCACTGTGAAAGTAAAGGGAATCGGATTGGGGAGATGGTAACCTTTTACGTTTTTAATACAAATGTACCTGGTTTAAGAAACATATGATTTATACCATTAATAAACCTAAAGTTTACATCATAATATTAAATTTAATACAAGACAGAGTGTTACAATCAGTGTAACAGTTGAAAAAAATAAATGTATTCACTGTGTCTCAAGTAAGATCACATTTCATAGTAATATTTTGCTTTAATATAATAATGTCACTGAGTAGTTTGACATTTTAAAGGAAATATTTTAGCTGTCAGGGAATAACATGTTTAAAGCAAAAGTATGTATGGGACTTTTCAGTTGTAATTATCCAAATTCTATTTTTAAAAAATAATAGAATAATTTTTTAACATTACTCTTCTGAGTTTTCAACTGTATACTTTGATTTTTGGCTGATTTTGGATCAAGAAGCACACAGCATGTGGTATCTTTGCTGGCTTTGGTGAAGTGTAATGTATCTGGAGAAGTGCCAATGTTTTATTCATTTGACAGAGAGGGAGAGAGAGAAAGAGAGAGAATATTTAATTAATGCCGGTGGTCTTTTTCCATTTTTCCAGGCTTGTAAGTGGTTTAATTTTTTTTTAAAAAAAATCACTCATTTGAAACTTTTTGTTGATTGTGTACAAAACAGTTTGCTGCTTCACAAAAAGGCAATGAACAAATGTTCTGCTTGTATGATACTTTTAATATTGTTCATTATTATTCAATAAAACTTTGTGCTTTGTGCCAGGCATTAAAGATGCATTAAACTTTTTCAACCAGCTTTGTGTTGTTTCAGTGTCAGTAGTAAATGTAAATGAACAATGTGTATTCTTTATCCGTGTAACGTGCACCCAGGACTCCTGTTTTATTGGTCAGCAAAAATCTATGAGCTAAAAAAAAAAAAAAAAAAAAAGAGAGGAAAAAGAAAAATATATTTAAAATTATATACAGGCCTACTTACAGGAGCCTCTAGTCTATAAAAAGCTTTTTTGAGTTGAGATCACATGACCAGCCCACTACTACTTAGCATTGTCAGACACTTTCAGTTACAGAATAAATTAATCATAGACTAAAGCAATCATAAATACAGCATAAAACCCGACAACTAAAACACCCTTTTTGTTTTCTTCAACAGGTTCTTCTGTTTCCATCATTAACTTCATGGAGAGAGAAAACAATTTTTCAAGTGTACATTAGCAATTTTCATCTGGAAGACAAGAGTCAAGATAAACAATATCTTGATGGTAAGCTAGTTTTTGGCCTTTAAGGACTGGCTAGCTGTAAGAACATAACTGCAGCATCTATTGGCTGCCAATCAACACCGGAGGCTAGCCATCAGAGATTTGTGAGTAGAGGCTAACCACTAGCATTAGGTGGTTAGCGTGTGGTGTCCATTAGGATTTCTGTGGGTGTTTCGAGTGTAGAAGACACGAATGGGACACGCTAGCCTTTCCAGACAGCCTGAATGGGAGAAGGAGTGAGCATGGACAACCTTTTGGAGTTTGGAGGCCTTTGTCCGTCCACCCGGAGGGAATGGGAGTGAGTCTACACTAACGTCATGATATGCTTGTTCTTTTTGCACATTTATAATTCATTTGCCATGTTATATATATTGTGAGATTTTAATTTTGCCAAAAATCTATTTTAAATAGAAAACATTTTCCTGTGATTTCCTCTCAGCACAGGCAGCTGTGTGGATGATTTAATGGACGAAGATGAGAAAGACAGAGCGAAAAGGTCTGTGTGTTTAGCTCTTCATAGTTGTAGTACACATTATTGTGCAATGTTGAATAATAAAATCCCACATTAGACTGTAAACCTGTGAACTTTAATTGTGTCCAGAGGTGATTAAGAAATCACACCTCTAAAAGCTCTTCACACTTTCATTCAACACAATAGATTTTCCTTGAGAAAAAGTGTCTAGGGCTGAGAGAGAAAGGAGAGTAATGAAAATAGGAGATAATTGATAGGGTTGAAAGGATTTTTGATGGGAGAAATCTATATATACACCATAATTTTAGTACTTTTTTGCTTTACTCCCAATACAGCTACAAATTCTAATGGTCATGACATTTTATTATTATTATTATTATTATTATTATTATTATTATTATTATTATTATTATTATTATTATTAAAATGAGGGAAAAAATGTTTTCTGTAACATAAGTAAAAAAAATAAATAAAAAAAAAACCTTTTTGTCAGTTTGCATGACATTGTGCACCACAGAAGGATGGTTACCAGCACAGGTGTTTGCAATTGTACTCATTAGGTAATGTTTCCCAAGTGTCAGGAATGTCTGAAATAAGAGAGAGTTTACACCCTTGAGTAATCTTTCATTTGGAGACTTTATATAAACCATTAGCTGGAAGCCTGTCCTCAACTGTTATTGAATTGAAATTTGTAAAATTGTTGTAGCATATAAGAATGTGTAGTAGACATTTGTTTGTATTTCATTAGTTATCTGGGATTCTCATTAGAAATCATACACAAACACCATCATCGCATTCAGACATTTTCTTTTCGAATATTTCTTCTTGTACTTTCAAAACAGAATTGTCATTAAAAACTATTTAATCCATTTTATATGTGTGTAGTCAGCATATGTAAATTTATTTTCAATGCATGCTTTTTGTCCATCTCTCTCTCTCACTTTCTCTGCAGGGCATCTCGTAATAAATCAGAGAAGAAGAGAAGAGACCAGTTCAATGTTCTCATTAAAGAGCTGTGTACGATGCTGCAGGGTCAAGGTCACCCCCGCAAGATGGACAAATCCACCATCCTGCAGAGAACCATTGACTTCCTGCAGAAACAGAAAGGTGAGGGAGAAAAGTCACATTAAATAAAACCTGATGGAAAATTAAATGTAGTTTGATGGACATTTATGTTGGTGCCTAACACTTGTCAAATTTCTTCTCCCAACCTCCCAAGTTTCACTCTCATTGCCTTTATTTTTGTGCTAATATCATCTAATGTTATTTATTTTGGATATTTCAACAAATGATTTAAAAAAAAAAAAAACAGAATTATCTCCAACTCTCTCTCAAAACATCATCTCTCAGTGAAACGGCACCTGAAGTCGTGAATCATGATTTTGTTCCTCATATTTGTGTATGCAAGGAATATTTTGCATATGTGTGGTCGCATGCAGTTCTAGAAATGACAAAAAAAAAAAAAAAAACTTCATAAAAAAAACTTCATTGAGATGAACTTGATTTTCCAGAGAGGCAAACCTCATTAGAAGACAAGCGAGTTGCAGATGTTTTGTTTGCTAGATGGTTTGATTTGATTCGAATCGGTTTGTATTATCAGTGCCACGATTGATTTAAACTTTGACTACGTTTTATTTCGCTAATGCCAGGGTTTACACATATTTTGGACTCTTGATTTAAAACAGAATAATTTATTTTTGCATTGGTGAGAGGAGCTAACTTCTTCAAGCTCCTGGGAGTATCACTACTAACGGCAGAACGTTTACTGGCAGCAGATTTCACTGCTCCTATAAACAATCCCACTGCCGTTTCCAACTTCCTTACTGTTTGATTGAAATTTCTTTTCATTTTCACCCAATCCATCCAAACCTATTAGTCCACACAATTCCTTTCTCAGAATTCCACAACCAGGTTCTCACAACATTTTCCCGCTGTTTGATGTTTTCCAGAGATCACAGCACAAACAGAATCCTGTGAGATCCGGCAGGACTGGAAGCCTTCTTTCCTCAGCAACGAGGAATTCACCCAGTTAATGCTGGAGGTAAAGGAATCTTGTAACCATCATATCTGCTTCATCAACCTTCAGTTTCTCTGTTGCCATGTGGGAATACTCCACACCCCAGCTGTATTTCTTAAGTACCTTGCTGTCAACACATCATGTATTTTGCGAGGCTATGAGATGCCTTATAGCGCTGCTTCAGGCATAACTGTGGAGACTACTTAAAAAGAAACATTACAAATAAAGGAAACTCATGCAAATTTAACTTCAATCATGTAGCAGAAATACAGGATGTTAATAAAGAGAGTCAGGCTGACCTGTGCACAGCATTCCTATAGCCTTAAAACCGGAAGTTGAGCTTTATGGGGCATTTTTGAATTACCCCCAGAGTTTCCAGCATTGAGGAAACATTCACCCTCGAACACTTCCTTTCAGAAACAACCTCTGGCTCTTCTCGGTTCCCAGTCTTAGATTTGCCAAAGTACAAGTCCAGTGAATAAGACATGTAAAAGCAGCAATGTGGGAGATGGTATGGGTTGGGGAATCCTTCATTTGTTTCTCGTTACATAAAGAAAACTATGAAAAAAACAGTGCAACCTCAAGAGGCTGATAGACAACATTCTTCAGCTAGCAAGGTTTTTCATAACCAGCTTTCTCAGCTATGATGAATTGAATACCCATTTATTACATTGTGTGAGGACAAGACCAATATTCAAAGATCAGTACAGTCCTTCACTGAATAATGACTGATGATTCAATACTGACGGAATTTTCATTGTTAGATAAACTGTTTCTTAAATAACAAAAGAAACACTGTCATCAGTATATTGTGAGAATTTCTGCAGATTCATAACGGCATTTTTTTGTGTTATGACAGGCATTGGATGGTTTCCTAATAGCTCTTACCACAGATGGGAATATCATATATGTATCTGACAGCGTCTCGTCTCTCATTGGTCATCTGCCGGTAAGTGAGAGATGTGATTGCAATGCAATAAACCCCAATCCAGTGCATCCAAGAGGACTTGATTTGGTGCTTTACTTTTCATCAAATGAACTCATTATCTCTGAGAATGCCTTGACTAGTCTGACAATCTCATGTTATTAGTAATATAATTGTCATGTTTTTCTAAATTTAGATGAGGCAGCCCACACACAGCAGGTTTTCTGTAGGCTGTTGACAACAGTCCTTAGGAAATGCTTCAAATTTTTTAGACCTTCAATTGTATTTGTACAGTATCTAAAAATCATGAAATGTCAAGTGCTGTGACTCATGGAATATTTTCTGAAATTGTCAGAAAAATATACCCCCAACTGAAGTGGAAGGTTATTGGCAGTTAAGTGGTTTCACTTATTACAGAAAAAAAGCCTATTTCATAAACCTGAATCAATGTTCCTCTCTTCTTACCGCTGCAAATGCGTCAAAATCCATTCATGGTGTGATCACATGCTGCCAGTCTAATGAGATTTGCTTCCAAACTTTACGTTTATTTCGGTTCCTACTGTGTGTGAGTTACTAATGCGGTTTGATGATACTGATGGATACTTTCATAACTGTCAAACCCACCTTGACCTTTGGCCTTATTAAGCAGAGAGGAGGGCTTAGCAGACCCTTGTTATTGAGGAACAGAACAAGCTGAACTCAGGTGGCACTGAAGGCCATGTAGCCATTATGGATCTACTCAGATTGTGCTAATACTCTTAAGATTTTCTTGAGATGGTGGTTGGATGGAACTACTAGCTCCTATAACAGCAGAAAGCTGCCTCTGTCCACAAGGCAGTTTTAGAATTCTTTATGTGCTATTACAGGGCTCTAGACTCATTCTTCCCACTGGTCGCACTTGTGCAACTAACTTTCTCAGTTGGTCACACGAGCACATCATTTGGTCGCAATTTTTTATTTAGGCCTATTTATTTATTTTATTTTTTCATCAGTATTATTTGTGATTTAAATTTTTTGAAGAGGAATTCTTTTATTTGCTTTCACTTTCAAATTCGCGATCTTGGTGTCACGCTTTACAAGAAAAGATAATTGTCTGTTTTGCTTACATCTATACACCTTTCACTTTTTAAGACTAAAACAAAAGATGGATTCATTGTTATTCTTAATTAAAAAGCACAACAACAATGAAACAGTACGTTACAATGACAAACTAGCTTACATAACATTTATTAACAAAAACGAATAAGACGAGGCATGGCATAGGACATATCACATGCTGTATTATATACGACTAATAAATTACAGAATGTTTAGCAAACACTGAGGAATCAAATAATAATAATAATATTAAAAAATTAAGGAAAGCCTCCATAGCGTAACGTGAGGTAAACAGCAACAGCAAAAAATAACAACGAAAACAAAAAGAAAATTACAACTAAACTGTCTGTTGCTGACAGGACTTGCATGTTTTTTTCTACAAGAATACCAACATGTTCACCGTCTCTGCTTTAAGAAGCGGTCTTTTACTTTAGCTTGAAAACCAAATCCTCCGTTGCGCTCCATCCGCGGCGCACCTTTGTGCTCGTGCTGAAGCTGCGAGTATAAACCAGGCTCTACACCTGAAGCGCTCGCGCTGAAAGCGCCTCTCTTCAAGTGATCAGCGAAGTCTGACTCCTGCTACAATGTGCTGCGGCTCTGCAGCGCGCTGTATGAAGCAGATGCTTTGGAGCAGCGCAGACCATGCACTCGCACAAGTGCGACCACATCAAATTTTTACTCGCACACTCTCAAAATTTTGGTCGCAGTCTAGAGCCCTGTATTATAGTATTTATTAATATTTTGAATAGTATTTGATATGGTTTCAGTAATTTTGTTTGGTTACACTTTATTTCGATAGTCCACTTTAGACATTCTACTAACTATAAGTAACTTTGTAACTACATGTCAACTACATGTCAGCTAATTCTCATTAATTTGCAACTACATATCTGCTAACTCTCAGTAGGGTAGGTTTAGGGTTAGTAGAATAAGTTGACACATACTTGCAAAGTTTCTCTTACTCCGTATGTTGTATGTTGTGGACCCATCAAAATAAAATGTTAGAAGATATTAAGCAGACAGTCTACTAATACGCTAATGACTGCTAGTTGACATGTAGTTGCAAAGTTACTTACTGTTAGTAGAATGTCTAAAGTGGACTATCGAAATAAAGTGTTACTTTTTGTTTTTATTAGTTTTACATATTTTTTGATGTGTGATATTGAGATTTAATGAGTTTTAATAATTTTATCTTATGTATTTCAGTTAGTTGCCAACATTTCTAATTTATTTCAGCTTTATTCAAACAGACCCTTTTCACATTTCTCATTTTCATTAAAAAACACTTATGTACATTTATGACACTATAATTGGTATTTTATTACCTTGTCTCAATTACAAATGGAAATGCAAAAAAAAAACAAAAAAAAAAACATATTTGATGTAGTCTACAGTTAACCTCTATAGAAGTTACGCAACTATGACATCATCTGCTTTTGAGAAACCCGAAAATGTGAAAAGGATCCATTACCGAAAGCTAATTTTTAATAGATTTAGTTTTAGTAGCAACACTGCCACAAGGTGGTTTATTTTGATGGTGTAATTTTAATTGATAACCATAAATACTACTGCTGCTAATGCTACTACTACTTTTAATAATAATGTTACTATTTAAAATTATTTTAAAAAATGATCTGTGAAACGTGTTAGATTTCTTGTGAAATTATGTTGTGCGTAAGTGCTTAGTATTGTGGGAAATGTAGTGCATTGTGTAGCACTAATGAAAGAGAGCAAGGAGTGATGTTGTCATGGATACTGCTGTCTCAGTCAGATATGGTGGACCAGAACATTTTGAACTTCCTGCCAGAACGAGAACATGGAGAGGTGTATAAACTTCTGTCATCACACATGCTCTTGACAGAGCCTTCTGCTGTGGACCTACTCAACAGCAGTGAGTATACATACAGTATGCATGCATGCACAGATCAACACACAATCTACATACACACTCACACACACAGATGTATGCAGTATGCTGTGAGCGTGTGCTGTCTTAGTGGCTGGCTGTAGTGTGCTCTATGATTACACTTATGGCTAATTATAGAGGCTCAGTGCGTGCAGTGTAACACAGATTATCTGTTACAACACTCTGATAATCCCACATACATCTCTTACCCTGACCCCAATCCCTAAAACGCACACACACATGCTCACCAATACTGAGAGATAATAATACTGGTTGAAAAAACAGTCACTGTTGATTATTCATTTATTCGATCAGCAGAACCACCTCTGTTTCACTGGTCACACTCGGTTGTGCACAAACACACACACACATGCACACAGAGACTCTCGTACGGTCAGTCAGGTCATTGTACTCTATTTTAGGATAATCATCAAAGTCACACTGGGGCCTCAGCCATAATGGAACATTAGCCTCAACCTTGTGTATTCGTCTGACAAACCGAATTGCTGTTATATCAGCTGCTAACAGTCTCTTTCCTTGCCCTGTGGACTCTTTTTCTTTTCTTTCTTTCAGATGAGACACATGTCGAGTTCTGCTGTCATTTAGCAAGGGGGAACATTGACCCGAAAGAACCGCCCACGTATGAACATGTCAAATTTGTTGGAGATTTCAAGTTTCATAATAATGGTGGGTTTTTATTTGTCAAATTTAGTACTCCCAGCCACATGCAACACAAACAGAGACACTAATAACTGATGGATAGTTAGTTTTTTTTTTTTTTTTTTATCACTTGATTCTAGATGTAAACTTCAGCTGTGATAATAAGCATTTGGAATGAACACACTTTTTTTTTTTTTCTGTGCATTTGGTTGAGGAAGAGATTTAATGAGGAGGAGGCATTTGCCTATGTTGGAATTATTGGTCCGTTTCCTCATTTGCATGTAGAATGTCATTGTGAGGTTACATCTTTGCTAATAGGAAATGTGAAAATGAGAAGAATCTTGGAATTGAAATAGACAGGAAACATTCAAGCCATGGCCAGAACTATGCTAGTTCTTTGTAACCACTAATTTCCAATAAATTTAAATACTTTATTATTTACTTTCTTATTTGGTTAATATAAAAGAATTAAAATATATTTGAATTCCCTAGTGAAAAATAAATGCACTAAAATGTATTTGAAATGCTAAGTATACTACAGATACATTTACATGTTTATGCGCCTAATAAAAATACCCTTTATATTCAAAAAATAAAATACCCTTTATACTCAATTGTACTTTAATTGTGCGGAAGTAGTCCTGACGCACTAAAGATATATTGAAGTATATTTGTTTGTGCTAAAGTGGAACTATTGCAAGTATACTTTAGGTACACTTCAAATATCTTGCATTTAAAGATCAGTGGCCATGTACACACTGCAAGTTTCAGCAGTGACAACCGCATTAAATGCGGGACTGAGTCCCGTAAATTATCGTTCCGTGTGTGTAAGGAACAGCAGTCACTCCCGCATTTGTAACCATAGCAACATTTTGGCGTCTTGCGGGAGTGAATAAGAATTTAGCCATTTGGTTTCTGCCATTTTTCGGCTAAAGACTTTTTTTGTCCGTTGATTTTAACTAAACTAATCTATTTTAATGCTCATAAACGTGCTGTTTTGTTTATGCTCCGGAGGCTGCTTAAGGGAGCGCTGTCTTGCCGTTTTGCCATGTCCTCATATTTACAAGTGTTTTTAGGGATGTTATTTGGTCTTAGCTCATAAAGCTAGGCACTTAATGGAGTTAATAAAGTGGTCTGTTGTGGATATGAGATATATGATTTTTTTTGGTGTTATAAAACATAAAGCATTTGGGTGTTTCAGTGTTTTTTGTGCTTAGCCTTGTTTGTTGTTTTTTTGTCTGACACTTTACCGCACGGCTTGTGAGCGCAACTAGCCCCGTGTCAAAATGTGCTAAGGTTAAGACTTATTTTACTTTTATTTTCTTGCATCTCACATACAGACGAAGACACATTTCTGATGTGAGTTTAAATATGTCATTAACAACTAGTTGTTCAGTTCAGTTTCGTACACACTGCGTAGAATTTCTGTAAATGCGGTTGTCACTACCTGTGTTTTTCAGTAGTTAATGCGGTTGTCGAATGCGGTTGTCATTCCTGTATTTTAGTGAATTATGTGTGTACAGAACGCAATTAAGGAGTAAAAGGTGAGCTGACAACCATAATCCTCATAATCCTCAACAGTGACATTGAAACACATTTTAGACGTAATATTAAGAACTGTGCATTGTACACAATTAGTACTCCAAATAAAGTTTAATTATAATTTTTATGTCAGTGAGTCTTGACCGAGTCAGTAAATATGTTAATAGATTTGAACTATACTTGGTATGTAATAAATGTATTTTAAATATATTACTTTTTTACTAGGGTTATTATTATTTGAAATACAATTTTAAATCATAATATAAAATTAATAATGTTTTTATTGTTTTATAAACATTTTATTTTACTACATTTGAAATATAATTACATTTTAAAATATAATTTAAAACTACATGATATTTTTATTTATTTTTACTTTTCTTCAAGATTTGTATTTGTGGCATACACAGTTGTATAAAGAATACAATTTCAGCTTCTTAGACTGTGCAGACATATTAAGATGAACATAAAAATAATAATAAATCAAAATGCCAATTAAAAAATAGAAAGAAAAAATACATTTTAAATTATTTCAGTGCCATTCTTCTACTAGAAGATAGTGGAATATATGTAAAATGTACCTTGGGCTAAGATTAATACTTGATCTCTAAAATCTGGTCATTGTAGGTTTTTTTAAATAGAACATGTTTTCTGTGTGTCACAGTGCCTCTGTCCTCATGTAACGGTTATGAGCTGGCGTTCCCACGCACGCTGCAGTCTTCACTAGAGGAGCAGATCTGTCTCATAGCCACAGTGAGACTCGTGACCCCTCAGTTCCTAAAGGTAACAGAGGAACCACCCCCACGTACACACAAACACACTGATTCACATGCACTTAAACACATACGCACAAAATCAATGCTCACAAATCATGCTCACATACTGCTTGCATTCATCCTTACGTCAAAGGAAGGGCAGACTTATTGTCTGTGTGTGTGTGTGTGTGTTAAAGGATCTGTGCAACGTGGAGGATGTGTGTGATGAATTCACATCAAGACACAGCCTGGAATGGAAATTTCTCTTCTTAGATCATAGGTGAGTCAAATGCTGCTTCATTATGCAAATGACTCCTCTGAAGTTGTGATTCTGCATGGTCTTTTACGCAACACTCATTTACGTCCATTTAAATCATGACTCCTTCTGATTATGTCATTTGTTTGATTCATTCATCAGTTGCTGACCCACTTACATTTGTTAATTCAGACTTTCCGCTGTCCCACGCACGGCTGCGAGGGCCTGCGATGCCATCAGATGTGCGTGTACTTGAATCAGTTCTCACACTCGTATTTTAATATAATGTTTTTATTCTGCTGTGGCCATTCATAAATTTCAGCATAGACATTATTTACTCCGGAGGTGTTTGTGACCCCCAGAGAGTTACATAACCGTGTGTGTGCGCGAGTACTGGATGTTCCTGTTCCCTACAGCGCTATAATTGGACATTCGAGCTGTCTCGTCAAACTCTCTCTTTCTACATCACTCTCTCTTTCTTTAGTAATTTCTACATCACTCACTCAAAATATTGTGGTTTTCAAACAGGTTTCCCAAATACTCCCTGTGTTTTTCATGCTCAGTCATACAGATAGTCCCGTACCCAAAATCATGCTGTTGGTTGAACCAGTGTTGCTGTGTCAAGCCGTTTAAGAAAAGTGTTTTGAAACACAATGTTTACATTGGGAAATCAACCTATGAAATGTAGGTTGTCTGTCTGAAAGTTGTTGTTTTTTTTGTTTTTTTTAATCAAATGTAAATTCATGTCCCAGTCATATTTCCTTGGTTAAATAAACATTACAGAAGTATCAGAAAAAAAAATCTATTTTATATTTTTACATTAACAATGTAATCAATATTCTGTTTATTAAAGCCAAGCATGAATCTCATCAACTTTTTAAGCATTTTACATTTATTTTAAAATAATATATTTTATTTGTGAACTTATGTTCAGCTATGCTTTTAAATAGTTAACTTTTAACTATTTTTAAATTTTTCGGATCATCTGTCATCAAAGCTCAGTAAATATTGGTCACAGACAAATTAAATTTCACCAAGCTGATTACTCACTAAAAACGCCCACAGGTCAACAAAGTGGCTATATCTAAGTTTGTGAATTGTTTACTTTTTTAAATTAGCCTTCTCATTAACTCCATTATATTTGCGATTTGCGAATGCGGAATGCACACAAACACAAGAGGCGGGATTTATCGCATAAACCAATAACAGTCGAACTAACCAGTCATATCCAATCATATCGCGATGGAGGCATTGCCTCCTCTCACGCGACTTGCCCCCATTCATTCTCAGTTACCCCCCTCCAAACTTACAGCACACCATAGGGGGTCTGTTAAAACTCAATGGGCTCAGGGGAGGTGAAAGAGACACGACTCCCACTGTAACTTTACCTACTGGTGTCGCTGTTGGACAATGTTTCTTTAGAAAAACGAGTGATTTATACACTTTTATAAAAAAAAAAATATATATATATATATATATATATATATATATATATATATAATTACCATAAAAATATAATAAACGTTCTAAAGTTTGGGGTCAGTAAGATTTTTTTAATTCATTTTTTATTTTTTGGAAAGTATTTTTATGCAATAAGAAAATTACATTTATTTAAAATAGATTAACAGTTATTTTAAATTAAAATAAAATTTCAAAGTATTACTGTTTTACAATATGTTTGATTAAATAATTGTAGCCTTGGAGAATCTTACGTGTCTATTTATTTACACACAGACACATACATGACTCAGGAAGGCTATGGATACTCATCTTTCTTATTTCAGCGGTTCCCATGGTGATGAGTGTCTGCAGGTTCATCCGAGCCCCCATGATTCATTCCTTTAGTGCACTGCCAGTTTAATGGGTGTTAAAGTACATACATAAGACTGAGTTCTTGTTTTGTAAAATGGACCAATACTTGGAATTGTGCATGCGCTGATAGCAGCTCAGTAGAAGCGTAGTATGAGTAGAAAGTATGTACTGAATATGTGTGTGTGTTTGTGTGTGTGTGTTTGTGTGTTCACAGGGCCTCTCCTATTATTGGGTACCTGCCGTTTGAGGTTTTAGGGACCTCGGGTTACGATTACTACCATGTGGACGACCTGGAGCTGATTGCTCAGTGTCATAAACAATGTGAGTGTTATCTCTCTCGCTCCTTCTCTCTCTTTAAAAAGTAGGTCAGTATACTGTCTTGGAAATTTTGTTCTGTTTGTGTGAATCACAGAGGAGCTGAAAATGCCCCTACCAGGAAAGATGAAAGACCCTGTAAGAAGCTTTCAAATCATTTTTAGAGACTACTGATCTTGTGTGTGTGTGTGTGTGTGTGTGTGTGTGTGTGTGTGTGTGTGTGTGTGTATGCATGTGTATATTGCAGTGATGCAGTGTGGGAAAGGAAAATCCTGTTACTATCGGTTTCTGACTAAAGGGCAGCAGTGGATCTGGCTACAGACACACTATTACATCACATACCACCAGTGGAACTCCAAACCAGAGTTTATCGTCTGCACACACAGTGTGGTCAGGTAAAACACACACAATCATTATTTATCCATGTACAGTATATGGAAAGAATGTGCATGCCACACACTCTCATTTATAGGCGTATAAACAAAAAAAAACTTTAAAAATGCTCACACAAACATATTCAAGCGTTTTAAAATATTTTAGGATTAATAATATTTGTAACTTACAGGTATCTGTGTGCAAATGTCTGTTCATAACTACTTCAAGAGTAGTTAATATTCTTGAACTAGTCAGCACAATTAATTAAGTGTTTTACAGTATCTGTTGTTTTTGTTTAACTTATGTTTCCATCTAGTGGTTAGATTGTGTTACTGCAAATCTTAGTTTGGCCTTCAAAATTGAGCATATTCTCAGAAATTCACTACATTACAGGATCAGTCTACAGCTTTTCACAATACATATATGAGTTAAATGAATGAGAAGTAAAAAGGATTGTTTCTTCTCTATCTAAAGCTATGCTGAAGTCCGAGCAGAAAGAAGGAGAGAGATTGGATTGGAGGAAAGTTCATCTGACATGGCAACATCCTCAATCAAGGTTCTACACATGCCCAGGAAACATACACAGTGCTTTATTCCTATATGTTTAATAAATAGTTTATCATGTTAAAGAAATAGATTACCCAAGATGTAAATTGATTTTGTTTCTTCTTTGGAGCAGATTTGGAGAAATTTTGCATTCCATCCCTTGCTCACCAGTGGATCCTCTGCAGTGAATGGGTGCCGTCAGAATGAGAGGAACTTATGAAGCAAAAAACTGTTTTTAATAAACAAATCTATCATTAAAACGGTTTTAACTTCAAACCGTTGCTACTTGCTAAAATACCAGTCCTCTATCCATAATATTGCTTTCTCCATTAAAAAATTCATCTTGTCTGAATCAAGTGAGAAATATGTGCAGATCAAGTACCATTTACAAGCAAAAACAGTTCTGAACAAATATATTGCTGTGTTTTGATGTGAGAGGACAACAGGGGATGAACCTTTTATTATGGATTATGCATTATTATGGATTTTCGATTATGGATTTTCGTGACAGTTGAAAGTTAAAATGCCTTAATGATAGATTTCTTTCTCACAAACATGCAACATTTCACTTCAAAAGACATTAATTGATGGACTGGAGTGGTGTGGATTATTGTGATGTTTTTTTCAGCTGTTTGGACTCTCCTTCTGATGGCACCCATTCACTGCAGAGGATCCATTGGTGAGCAAGTGATGTAATGCTAAATTTCTCCAAATCTGTTCCAATGACAAACAAACTCCTCTACATCTTGGATAGACTGAGGATAACTGCAATTTTTCATTTTTGTTTGGACTGTTCCTTTAATGTGTTTTGTGTGCAGGGGCAGGAGGTGTTTTTGGACATGTGTCCTCCTTTGGAAGCTACACGGGAAAGAATCAGCAGTGCTCGATCAGTGTCATCACAAAGTTCTAGAAAATCATCACACACAGCACTGTCTGACTCTGCGTGTGAGTACAAACGCTTACATCAGCTAACACTCTGCACTTATGAGGTGCACTTGTGCATCAGGTGAACATGTGAATGCCTGTGTGTGTCTGTGTCCATAGCGAACTCATCGGTGAGGTACACAGAAGCATCACGGCAGTCTGCTTCCATTGGTCCTGAGAAGAGTTCCAGCAGAATGCCACATAGTGGATCAAAGGTACAAACATGCTCATCATCATCTTCATCTTTATCCTTTATAGGTGCAGTCTTCAGTCTCCTTCAGAAATCATTCCAATATACTGTTTTTGGTCCTCAAGAAACATCTTATTAGCATGTTGAAAACAGTTGTGTTGCTTAATATTTTGGTGGAAACTGTGATGATTTTTTCTTGAATGAAATTACTTGATGAATAGAAAGTTCAAAAGAACAGCATTTATGTGACATAGATCTTTAGTAACAAACTAAAAATCTTTACTCTTACGTTACTTCAATTTAAAGCATCCTTGCTGAATAAAACAATCATTTCCTCACAAAAGGGGACATTGGATGCCAATTTTCCACAACTTGGTATCAGTGTACAACTGGCTGAGGGAGGATATGTGCTAATATCACTTGTGGGTGGGTCATGAGCAATATGACATCATACTGCTCTGAAAATCAAAACGGCTTTGATTATTGAGAATGTTTAGGTTTTTTGGGTATTTAAAAAAATTGATTTTTATCATTGTAGGGTGGTTTGCTACAGTAACACATTTAAATGCAAATACCATGTAAAAGTGAATTTTGCATTTGATGTCCCCATTAAAAAAAATCTTACTGACCCCCCCAAACTTTATGGTTGTGTGTGTGTATCTGAATGTTTTGTCTCTGTGTTTTAGACTCTGATTCAGAGGCAGAGCTCCTCTGAGCCCACGTCACTCTCCCCCTCCTGCAGTCAGCATTCCACTATGGTCAGTCTCTCCCAGCTGCTCTCTTTCTTTCCCCACTTTTTCCTTTGTCTCTCTTTTTCTCCATGTGTAAGTAAAGCTACAGTTTAGTGTTTGTTGTGATCTTAGAATAGAAAGACTGTCAACACTTTAAATTGTATTTGTTATAACTTCTGCCCATTGCAGCTCACAGTGGCATTCAAAATAGCTTTTCAAAATGTTATGCAATAATGTAGTCAGTCATGTCTTCATTCGGCTCAGTGGAAACAATGGCTGGATTTGAAAGAAGTTCACAGTTTCCAAAAGGTAGAAAAGCGCTATGTGTTGGCTCCTTTTGTATATTTGAGTGTGTGTTCTCAGTGTTCTGTATGGATGTGGATTTCAGACACAGTCTCTGTATGGATTCCAGCAGCCTCAGTTAGGTGTCATGCATCAGCTGAAAGAGCAGCTAGAAGAGCGGACACGCATCCTACAGGCCGACATCAAAACACAACAACAAGAGCTGCACGACATTAAAGAGAAACTACAACTTGCTAATCTACAGGTACAGGCACATAATTATAAACATGCAGTGTTATCTTTATTTGTGCAAATTTGGGACAGATAGAATACTTCAAACATAGAAAATAATATAAAAATATGAAGAAATTATACACTGCTGTATGATTTTTTTTTTCTTAATTTGTTTTTGAAAGAAGTCACTTATGCTTACCTAGGCTGCATTTAAATCACAGTAGAAACTGTTATATTGCAAAATATTAATAGGTTAAAATAACTGTTTGTAATTTTTATTTTAATTTATTTAAAAATGGTATTTATTCCTGTGATGGCGAAGCTGTAATTTCCTTCAAATATAACATGTCATTCTAATCAGCTCTAATATACCAATTTACTGCTCAAGAACCATTTGTTGTAAGTATCAAACAGTTAATACTTTTGAACTGTAGTGTAGTTATACCATATTCCTTCTTCGTGGAAAAAAGCTTCTGTATTCAGAGAGGAAGTTTGTTTTGGAGTCTGACTTTGTTTTCAGAGCTAAAGCTGTTTGGGTCTCTGTGTTTGCAGATGTTACTCCAGCAGCCGATACAGGGAGAGTTTGCCAGTTCTGGTCTGCAGCAGCAGGGTCCAGGCAGGCCGTCTCAACACAGCACCCAGCCCAAACCCCAACACTGTGTTTCACATTCATCACACACACTACTCAGAGAACAGCCCAGTAGCTCATCTGCTCAGGTACACATTATGCACAACACACACACATAAATATTACTCACTCACAGACTCATTCAGTTATGGATGTCTTTTTTGTGTGTGTTTAGGGCCAGCAGAGACTGGTTCAGACTGGACACATGCAGGCCGTCAGTGTTCCAATGCAGACACACACCAGTCTCACCACACCCTTCTATAGCAACCCAATGATGTTCTCACCCAACCACGGACACCGAACCCAACACGACACACACTGCCAAAGACACACACACACCGACTACAGCCAGGATGGACAGCTACGGTAACAACACACCTTAAACACACAGAAAAACACAGTTTACTGTGGCAGAAGAACATTGCAAAGGCCTATTCACACCAAGACGAATGTTCAGTGTGAAAATCTGGTTCAGTACTCTTGAAAAATCAAGATCCTAACCTTTATCCTAACTCAGAAAGTGATTCATCTTTTATGAATTGTTAAAATATTGGTGTCCAGGATGACGGGAGTCCAGAGAATGTTGTGTAAACTATACACATTTTTTAAAAGGCATAAATTAAATTAAATTTAAATTTAATTAATTAAAGCATTAAATGTGTGGTATGAATAAACAGTGCTTATAAACAGCTGTTGAGATAGTATTCTCCATTGAAAAGAGTAAAGGCTTGGAGCCCAAAACAGTACTCCCAAAAATGAAAATTCTGTCATTAATTACTCACCTGAAATGGAAGAGAAGTTATTAAATAAAGTCATTATTTTTATTTTCTTTGCGCACAAAAAGTATTCTCATAGATTCATAACATTATAGTTGAACCACTGATGTCACATGGACTGTTTTAATGATGTCCTTACCACCTTTCTGGCCCTTGAACGTGTCAGTTGCATTGCTGTCTATGCGGGGAAAGCTCACGGATTTCATCAAAAATATCTTAATTTGTGTTCTGAAGATGAACGAAGGTCTTACAGGTTTGGAACGACATGAAGGTGAGTAATTAATGACAGAACTTTTATTTTTGGGTCAACTATCCCTTTAATACAGCTTCTCTGATTGGAATAGCAGTTTCTAATGACATTTTAACCATTTTAGCCAAAAATAACTACATTTACATTTAGTTATTTAGCAGACAATTTTATCCAAAGCTACTTACAAAAGAGGACAATAGAAGCAATCAAAATCAACAAAAGAGCAACAACATGCAAGCGATATGACAAGTCTCGGTTAGCCTAACGCAGTACGCATAGCAAGCTTTTTTTTTTTCTTCTTTTTTTTTTTTTTTTAAAGAAAACAAGTAGATAGAATATAGAAAAAAGGAACAGTTTTTTTTCTAAGAAAAGTAGATAGAATATAGAAAAAGAAGCAGTGTTAGTTTTTAAAGAAAAAGTAGCAGTTAGAGAATAAATATGCAATTGATAGAGGGTCAAGGGTGTGTGTGTTTTTTTTTTTTTTTTTTTTTTTTTAATAAAAAGAAGACAGATAGATAAAATAGAATTAGAATAGAGAATGATAGAGTTAGAGGGTCAAATAAAGATGGAAGAGATGTGTTTTTAGCCATTTCTAACTACAACCCGAATTCCATAAATATTGGGACGTTTATTAAATTCAAATAAAATGAAAACTAAAAGACTTTCAAATCACATGAGCCAATATTTTATTCACAATAGAACATAGAGAACATAACAAATGTTTAAACTGAGAAATTTTATAAATTTATGCACAAAATGAGCTCATTTCAAATTTGATGCCTGCAACAGGTCTCAAAATAGTTGGGACGGGGGCATGTTTACCATGGTGTAGCATCTCCTCTTCTTTTCAAAACAGTTTGAAGACGTCTGGGCATCGAGGTTATGAGTTTCTGGAGTTTTGGTGTTGGAATTTGGTCCCATTCTTGCCTGATATAGATTTCCAGCTGCTGAAGAGTTTGTGGTCGTCTTGACGTATTTTTCGTTTAATGATGCACCAAATGTTCTCTATAGGTGAAAGATCTGGACTGCAGGCAGGCCAATTCAGCACCCGGACACTTCTACTACGAAGCCATGCTGTTGTAATAGCTGCAGTATGTGGTTTTGCATTGACCTGCTAAAATACACGTAGGGATGGCTCGATACCATAATTTTGGCTTCGATACGATACCAGAATGTAATACCTCGGTATAGATACTAAATCAATACCATAGGTTACAAATAACCAGCCTCAAAAGACAAGTGAATTGAAAACAATTTTATTAAAATAATAATAATAATAATAAATATCTTTATACCTTTGTATCAAACTGTAACAAATAACCTACAGGGAACATGGTTACATTATGATGTTGGAGAGAAAAAATATATATATAACTTAAGTAATACAATGAAAATATATTCAATATTCAATATATATTCTTTTCAGTGCAAACACAGTGCAAGTAAAATGTCTCAAAATGTAACAAAAAACCTACCGGGAACATATGTTACATTTTGACTGAGTTTGAAGAAAAGAAAAAATACAACTGAAGTAACGCAATTAATGCAACAAATGTTGCTTTATTGTAAAGTGTTATTCTAACAAATCAAAGTAATATTCAAAATCACGTTATTATTTCTCTCTCTCTCAGATCTAAATCTCGCTCTCTCGGCTGCTTCATATTAGCGGTCTGCAGCGCGGCAGAAACATTCCCTTCATATCATTGATACTAAAATTAATATAGCAAAACTCTTGCTTAATTCAAATTCAATTAAAATTCGATTGTATGAAATGCAAGTGCATATATTACATGACCAAAACTTCACTGGTTCTAGCACGTCACACATGGACATTTGAGCTTACTGTATCACATCTGTATGTGCGTTGATCAGTTGTAAATAAAAGTTAAAATTAAATCTGAATTTATGAATGATGCACTCACCTGTCGATTTCTTAATTCTCTGAAAAGATCAGGGTGAGCAAGCGACAAATGCTTAAAAAGGTTTGCTTTGTTGCCTCTTGTGGTAACACATGATTTATAACAACGCTTGCATACAGGTGCAGTAAGGTCAGTTCATTCACGTTTGTCATCTGTTTTGTATGCAAAGTAATGCCATATTTCACTTCTACTGTTCTCTTTATTTATTAATTTCGGGTGTGTTGATAGAGTTTCATCTCTTTGGTCCATCGCGTTGTTCTGTTGTCACATTTACCGGTTGCGCCAATGTTGCCAGATTGGAAATGTCCAAGTATCGTACCAGAAGCTCAAAATTATCTTATTTGGAAGAAAATGATCGTACACGAGTCAAACGTACAGAATACAGCTATTTATTAGATCAACAACTTTTTGACATGACCTGCAAATTACCACAATAGATAAATAACTAGGCGTACGTAAGTGGGAAGGTTTAAACTCCAGTTATCAGAAGCCTGCGTGTTGCCAGATGTTGAGGACCGCAACATAGTGCTCGTTGGCTTAAAGCAGCACTATGTAACTTTTTCTGTGTTCAAAATTTGCAAAATGTATATAATGAGCGAGTACATCATGAATTCATCTTCCAAACCGACTTTTTGTTTTATCCCGAATCACTACGGTACACTTATAATAAGTGTTTATATTTGGACTATTGTAGCCTGTTCGGGTCTTCACCGCTGCAGAGTAACACATGCCTGCGTGAATCCCCATAGACATAAATTTAGAGAAGTAGCTCCGGTTAGAATGTTCTTCCGCGGAATGCGTGCAGTTATGTTTATTAACTGCTAGAGCGCCAAAAGTTACATAGTGTTGCTTTAAAAGCAGGGCACGGTAGATGTAGGATCCACAGAGCAGGATGGAATTAGGATGGAAGCCCTATGATTAAAAGGACCAACATTAGAAGTTTCACAAAATTCTGAAATTATCGTATATTATGGGATTTTTTTCATTACTAATCGTACATCATACAAAGGTCTAAATCATCGTACGTCTGGCAACACTGGGTTGCGTAGCAATTTGGGAAGCACTGCCACCTACAGGTGCATTTCGCAACAGCAGCGTATGAAATACCGAATTGAGCAAAATTATGATATCGTACCATTTGAAATATAATATATACCGGTATTTTTCCAGTACCGGTATACCGTGCATCCCTAAATACACATCATCTGGAGGGGAGTATATGTTGCTCTAAAACCTTTATATACCTTTAAGCATTCATAGTGCCTTCCAAAACATGCAAGCTGCCCATACCGTATGCACTTATGCACCCCATACCATCAGAGATGCTGGCTTTTGAACTGAAAGCTGATAACACGCTGGAAGGTCTCCCTCCCTTAGCCCAGAGGACATGGCGTCCGTGATTTACAAGAAGAATGTCAAATTTAGACTCGTCTGACCATAGAACACTTTTCCACTTTGAAACAGTCCATTTTAAATGAGCCTTGGCCCACAGGACACAACGGCGCTTCTGGACCATGTTCACATATAGCTTCCTTTTTGCATGATATCTGCAGATGGCACGGCGGATTGTGTTCACCGAAAGTGATTTCTGGAAGTATTCCTGGGCCCATTTAGTAATGTTAATGCCAGAATCATGCCGATGAGTGATGCAGTGTCGTCTGAGGACTCAAACACCACGGGAATCCAACTAAGGTCTTCGGTCTTGTCCCTTACACACAGAGATTTCTCCAGTTTCTCTGAACCTTTTGATGATGTTATGCACTGTAGATGTTATGCACTGTAGATGATGAGATTTGCAAAGCCTTTGCAATTTGACGTATTCCACAATCTTTTTACGCACTCTTTCACAGATTGGAGAGCCTCTGCCCATCTTTACTTCTGAGAGACTCTGCCTCTCTAAGACATCCCTTTTATAGCTAATCATGTTACAGACCTGATGTCAATTAACTTAATTAGTTGCTAGATGTTCTCCCAACTGAATCTTTCTTGCTTTTTCAGCCCTTTGTTGCCCCCGTGCCAACTTTTTTGAGACCTGTAGCAGGCATCAAATTTGAAATTAGCTCATTTAGTGGATAAAACGTTTGTTATGTTTAAACGTTTGTTATGTTCTCAATGTTCTATTGTGAATAAAATATTGTCTCAGGTGATTTGAAAGTTTTTATTCAAATTTAAAAAATGTCCCAACAATTCTGGAATTCGGGTTGTATTATTTGGCTGTTTTCAATAAATAATAGATTACAGTAGATCCATGATAGAGTAGTAACAATCTAATTTAGCCATGACTTTACTGGGAACAACAGAATAAGAGGTGTTTTCTGATTGGTAGAGTGAGGGAGCTTCATGTTTGGCTAATTTTGGTAATATTACAGAATGTGTAATTATAACAAACATGTTCCCTGATCTGATCAGTAATATCATACGGGGTGTTTTTGGATTGGTAGGATGCTACTAAACCAACCAATGCAGACGCTTGTACCAGACAGCAATGGGGGGGCCCAATCTTCCCAATGCAGCTCAACTATTCAACAAACCAAGTGAGTGTGTGTGAGCATGACGGCCCCATTCAAAATGAACGTGAAGTCATAGACCGAATGGTAGGCTAAATTTGGAAGAGCATACTACTTTTGCTATTTGTGTTGTAACAGAAGTAGTATGCTAGCATACTATTCGAAATTCACCAAAAATGTTTGTGTGTTACAGATATCCTCTGGACCAGCAGATGATGGCTCCTTCCTTCCCTGTGCAGCAGGTGAACTGTAACGCTGTGCTTGTCCCTTCCCCTGTCTTCACCTCACCAATCATGATCCCCCATAATAGTTTCATCACCCATCAGGCCACGCCCACCTACACGCCTCACCCGTCGGCTGCCCCACACAGCATACCACTACAACAACCTCAGCAGTTCTTTCAGGTAAAAACAATACTGTGATTCAGATTTATAAGCTTTCTAATAAGCTTTCCATTAATGTGTGGTTTGTTAGGATAGGACAATATTTGGCCGAGATACAACTATTTGAAAATCTGGAAATCTGAGGGTGCAAAAAAAATCTAAGCAATGCATATTACTAATCAAAAATTAAGTTTTGATATATTTATGGTAGGAAATTTAAAAAATATCTTCATGGAACATGATCTTTATCGTAATGATTTTTGGCATAAGAGAAAAATCGATAATTTTGACACGTAATGTATTGTTGGCTATTTCTACAAATAAACCCGTGCTACTTTAAGACTGGTTTTGTGGTCCAGGGTCACATATTGTCTTGAATCAACATGGGAACCTTTCTCTTTCTCTCTTGAAGATGCAGCCTCAGGGTCTGATTCACAGTGCTCCCACTCAGGCCTTATTCCACACCCCTAGTGTTCCACAGCAAAGCACTGTGGGATACGTACAGCCACAACAACAACAGCAGCAACAACAGCAGCAGCATCATCACTCACAGTCCGGCAACCTGTTGGACTACAGAAACATACTTCCACGGTAGCCCCGCCACCTGGGAAAAGCCAAGAGGTTGCCGGGAAAGCGCGTTGAGCATTTAGCTCTGAAAGGCATGATGGGAAGGGACTCTCTCGGCTCAGGGGAAGACTCGCTCCTGAGCCAAACCAAAATCGAGAAAGCCAAAGTCCCTCAAAGTTCCCATGACAGCAAATGATGGTGATAATGCCACAAGGCCCAAGGACTCTGCCTGGCCTGGACTGGACTGCACGCAGAGGATGCTGGGATACGCAGGAGGAGCCCGCTGGCACATGACCCATCATGGAGACGGGGGTCACAGAGCAGTCAAGCAGGCGGCTTTGATCGATACGTAAAGGACAGAAAGCCGTGGACGGTTTTTGGTACTGTAATGTTACAGTTATCTGGACTTTTCAACACACAAACTTACACAAATAAGACAAAATCAACAAATCAAGTAATGCCTTGACAGAGCGCAAACTCCGCTGCGTGTGTTCTGTCCTCAACCGCTACTAAAATACTAACTAAAAGAGAAATCACCCCACCAACAAGAAGAAAAATACACGGTCATGAACTGAATTCACGCATAATTTTTCATGTGTGTGTGCTGATGGTAGGAGCTGGGCATAATTCAGCGAAGACCCAAACATTTGGCTTCCTGTTAGCATGTGCAGAGCAGGTTCGGCCTCCTCCTGTAGTTATGTTAACGCTAACATAAAGAAACTTGAATCACGTTGTATATTTCAAATATTTAAAAACAATTTAGCACTAGGGCAAACTTTCCTATTGATGAGTTCAACTCAATCCCTGTTACTCTTTGTTTCTCGATCCACTGTACTGTACGTAGAGTTTCTCCACATAGTGAGTTCTGGAACATCATATTTCAGTACTTTTATTTCATATTAAGGTTCTAAACATAGCTCTTCAGGAGAAGTGTGTTGGCTTCCCTGATCAAACAGTTCTTTGAGTTTTCAGACGTGCATGTGGCCTGCCTGTCCACACATAAATCTACATTGATTTGATGTTAATATGAGCACAACAGATGTGCTTTAATATTTAGTTTCAGTATTACACAGGGATGAAGCTCTGTCTAATTCATGCTTTGTAGTAGAGGGACTTTGTGATTGTTTTATGGTGTGGGCACAAGTGCTTATGCAGTTAAACGGCATAAACGAAGATGTAAAATAAGACCGTAATGCAGGTTGAATGACTGAAGACAATCATAATGTCAGGGCTGCAGAAATGGAAATGTTCTCATCTGCCTGTCACTTGGGCAAAGTGTTTGACAAATACAACTCAAATATTAAAAATACTTATTTTATTTTTTCCCCGTTACATTTTTTTTTTTTTTTTTTTGTATTATTATTTTTAGGGAGTTGATGTATAGACATGGAAGTGTCAGGCAAAGGGCAAAAATGTTTAGATGTTCTGGAATGTTGTGAAAACTAACAGACACGCAAATAGGTAAAAAACAAAATCTGACAATCGGAAAATCATTTACATTTTTTTTCTTTGCTGGGACTTCAAGCTTGCACTTTCTTCCATCCTGTCACGCATAGCACATTTAAAGGCTGGTGCTGATTATTTTATTTTTTTAAAACTAAGAAAATTCTGTTCAAGATGGTCTAAGATCATGTGCCCTTCTGTATGTTGTGCAATGCAAATCGAAAAACAAGAATGTGTGTAATTTATACTTATCGAAGAGATTTCTGTTTTTCGTCAGGTATTTTTTTTCTTGTATTAGCAAGAAACGCTTCATATTAGTAAAAGCCAATGTGCTGTCTGAATGAAAACCGAAAGTATTTTTGTACGAAAATCTCCTCAACATTCCATCAGCCATGTATAGAAAGTGTGAAATTCCCCGACTCTCTCAGGTGTGACATCTCCACGCAGGTGTCTAGCTTGTTAATATTTAGATCAAATAAGATGTTTCAGATACTAAAAACTACACTCAAAGGAAGCACTCCAGAGATTTTTACATTTACAAACCTTACAATATCAAATCCCCCATTCCCACAAACTCATTTAGGTCCCAAACCTGCACACTTGAACCATTTCTAAATGTTTTGAAAGGTTTCACATGACCGGCTCATCTCAGCGTTTCGTTCTGCCTCCCTGGAGTCGCACTAGAAAACACGAGGAAGATGTTGGTGTGTTTCAGAGTACAGGGTGTTCTGCATCGGTGCCTCCCATTTATCACCTTCTGCTGCTCTGAGATTATCTTTGGGTCTCACAAATGCTCTTTGTGTCTCTAGACATGAGAGAAACTTCATTTTGAGTCAGATTTAACTGTAAATTTTAGGTTGCTCAATCCATCCCAATATGGTAGATGTGTTTTCTAACACTGTTGCTGGTCATTAGCTGCTCCAACCATCTAGAACCAGCAACAAACCAGGAGGAGCTATAAAACATTCATTTCAAAATGAGTACGACAAATAAATCCAAAGGTTATGACTTTTGCCAGTTGCCATTGCGATGGCCATATAGAGTGTGCATTGTCCCCCGAGCAAAATGAGCTGTTTTCATGAAATATTTTGCCAGCCAGGCTTGAACATTAAGACTCAAATGTTTCTTGAGTTAAAGGTTTGATTGTTTTGCAGATGTGTTTGTGTTCATTGATTGGGTTGAGTGGTAGATGAAAACTGTACTGACTCTCTCATCTTTGTTCTCTTTCTCTGTGAAACTATGCTCTGGTTGTGGAAACTGCACTTTATTCTTTTTCCCTTCTTTATGTCTTTTGCTTTGTGCTCTCTCTCTCTCTCTCTCTCTCTCTCTCTCTCTCTCTCTCTCTCTCTCTCTCTCTCCAAAAGTGTCTGTTCTGATGAGGTTTTAGCCCTCATGGATTCGTGAGTGTGTGTTATGTGTGTGTTGTGAGCGTATATGTTATATGTGTTACCTGAACAGGTAACATCAGGTGACATTGTCAATGCATTTATATTCTACCAGGTGAGGAGAAGAGACGGAAAATGACACCTGGTATAAACAGCCATCTTTGCTGATACTCTGCAGAAAATACATGGAAGATATTGTAATATAAGATATACAAAAAAAAAAATGTCTAGGAAAATATAGTTGATTATTTTATAAGATGTCAAATAGATTGAAATAAATTTATATACAGTGTATGATCTGAAAGTAAAAACAGAGGTATTTTGTAACAGATTAGTTATTGAAGTGTCTTACTTTGGGGGGACATAAAGCTTTCTGTTTGTCAGTTCAGCGAGTTGATGTTGCACAGTCAGTGTATGGCTTGTTTTTCCCCCTTTTATTCTTCTGTGTACATATACCATCACAACAAGCTTTAACATATTGTTAATATTGTTTTAAAAGAAATTAATAATAAAAAAAAGTTTACATTCTGAAACAGTTTGGATGTTAAACCGACTCTTAATTACTTTTCAATACACAGTATTTTTAAACAAAGATTTGTTCCATAAAATATTACTGTTTATATAAAAATAATACACATTTAAAATTATGTATTACTTCTATATAAACATTTGTTATATTTTATGTAAACATTAGTTATTTCATATACATTTTTTTTTATACACACATTTTTCCCCCTAATTTTATAAAAGAAAGCATTCCATCTCAAATTTGACCCATATATGAAGAACCAGCCATGGTGTCTCAACATTTGTCTTTCAGCAGTTTTTCAGCAGCTCTGAAGTGTTTAATAAATCAAATTTGACCAGAAATACTTAATTTCAGAAATAGTTATTTTAAATTTACTGAGATTTAATAGCACACACACTGTTCTTTCTGGCCACTTTGATGTAATTTTTCCTAAAACACTACATTTTTGTGCCAACCAGTTTTTGTAGGCCATTGTATGTGTAAACGGAGCTCATATTGACTTCTGTCAAAGTTAAGATTCATTTGTGAAATAAATACACAAGAATTCAAATGTACCTTGAATATGTACACTATTAATTTACTAATAACATATGAGTGGTTATAAAGTACATCAGTTATAAAATGCATTATGAATATATATCGGATGAGGAAAAGCCACCTTTTGCTTCAAATTGTATCCCCCAGTTTCTTGTTTCTTATGAAATTGTGTTACTCCAAGAATTTAGAATTGTGTAAAGATGTTTTTCTGTCGTAATTTGGGACCATAAAAACATTTTTATCAAGGGCTGCTGTTTTCAATGTAGATCAAATGTGACCCTGGACTACAAAACCAGTCATAAGTAGCACGGTATAAAATACATTGTATGGGTCAAAATTATTGATTTTTCTTTAATGCCAAAAATCATTAGGATATTAAGTAAAGATCATGTTCCATGAAGATATTTTGTAAATTACCATAAATATATCAAAACTTGATTAGTAATATGCATTGCTAAGGACTTTATTTGGACAACTTTAAAGGCAATTTTCTCAATATTTAGATTTTTTTTGGAACCCTCAGATTCCAGATTTTCAAATAGTCGTATCTTAACCAAATATTGTCCTTTCCTAACAAACCATATATCAATGGAAAGCTTATTTATTCAGCTTTCAGATTATGTATAAATATTCATTTAGAAAAATAGACCCTTGTGACTGGCTTTGTGGTCCAGTTTCCCATATGTGGTTATAAAGTACATTAGCTATGAAATGCATATTATAAATATACACATGTGGTCAGAATTGTTGGTATCCATGGTAAATATGATCAAAGAAGGCTGTGAAAATAAACCTGCATTATTAATCCTTTTGATCTTTTATTTAAAACAAATCACAAAAATCTAACCTTTCATTGAACTAAAACAATTGAAAATGGGGGAAAATCTCATTATGAAATAAATGTTTTTTTCTCAAATACATGTTGGGCACAATTATTGGTACACCTAGAAATTCTTATGAGTAAAATATCTGTGAAGTATATTCCCATTCATATTTACAATTTTGATCACACCAGTGTGATTATGAACATGAAATTATCCAGCCATGGCTTCCTGTTTCACAGAAATATAAATAGGAGGGAAAACAAAGGCCAAATTCCTCTAATCATCCATCACAATGAGAAAAACCAAAGAATATATTTCTGATGCGCAGCAAAAGATAATTGAGCTTCACAAATTAGTGAAGTGGCTTTAAGAAAAGAGCTAGAGCAGTGAAAATTCCCATTTCCACCATCAGGGCAATAATTAAGAATTTCCAATCAACAGAAAATGTTATAAATCTGCCTGGAAGATAATGTGTGTCTATATCGTCCTAATGCACGGTGAGAAGGAGAGTTTGAGTGACTAAAGATTCTCTCCCACAGCTGGAGAATTGCAGAAAATAGAGTCTCGGGATCAGAAAACCTTAAAAATATATATCTAACAGCATCTACACCACATGTTGTTTGGGAGGGTTTCAAGAAGAAGAAAAAAATCAAGAAAAGAAAATGCTCTCATCCAAAAACAAACTCCAGCATATTCAGTTATCAGACACGACTGGAACTTCAAATAGGACTGGCTTCTATGGTCAGATGAAACTAAAAAATGAGCTTTTTAGCAGCAAACACTCAAGATGGGTTTGGTGAACACAGGGATAAAAAGTACCCCATGTGTACAATGAAATATACTGCTGTATTTTTGATGTTGTGGGACTATATTTCTGCTGGAGGTCCTGGACATCTTGTTTAGACACATGACATCATGGATTCTATCAAATACATATACATATCAAATACATATATAAAAAATCAAAATAAGTAAAAAACAGATAAAAAATCAATAAGTGACTGACTCTGTTAGAAATCTTTTAATGGGCCATGTTTGGATCTTCCAACCGTACAATAATCCAAACACAAACCTCAAAAACACCACAAAAATGGGTCACTGAGCACAACACCAAGCTTCTGCTATAGCCATTCCAGTCCTCTGACCTGAACCCTATAGAAAATGAGTGAGGTGAACTGAAGAGAAGAAGCACCAACATGGAGCTGGGAATCTGAAGGGTCTGGAGTGATTCTGGATGAAGGAATGGTCTCTGATCTCTTGTCAGGTGTTCTCTAACCTCATCAGGTATTATAGGAGAAAATTTAGAGCTGTTAAACTGGCAAATGGAGGTTTCAAAAAGTATTGAATAAAAGGGTGCCGTTAATTGTGGCCAATGTGTATTAGAGAAAAACATTTATTTCATAATGATATTTCCCCCCATTTTAAATTCTTATTATCCAATGAAAGGTCAGATTTTTGTGATTGTTCTAAATAAAAGATCAAAAGGATTAACAATGCAGATTAATTTTCACAGCCTTCTTTGATAATATTTACCAAGGGTACCAACAATTCGTGTGTACAATATATCGGATGAGGAAAAGCCACCTTTTGCTTCAAATTGTCTTGTTACTCCAACAATATAGATTTAAAAATATTTTTCTATCGTAATACACTTTATGACCATATAAAAGCGGCCTGCCGTTTTCAATGTGGATCAAATGTGACATGGGATCAAAGGCAGAACTTTGTTGTCCGTGCCTGTAGGTGGCGCTGTTGTGTCCTCCGTGCCTGTAGGTGGCGCTGTTGTGTCCTCCGTGCCTGTAGGTGGCGCTGTTGTGTCCTCCGTGCCTGTAGGTGGCGCTGTTGTGTCCTCCGTGCCTGTAGGTGACGCTGTTGTGTCCTCCGTGCCTGTAGATGGCGCTGTTGTGTCCTCCGTGCCTGTAGGTGGCGCTGTGGTTACCGTTTAGTGTTCAGTTACTCGGGAAGAAGAAACACGAACTCACCGCGCGCTTGGAGTTTGTTTACATTCCGTGAGGTTTGAGCTGACTTCATGAGCAATAAAATCGCATACACGTATATTATTTCAAAATGTAAATGAATAAAACCCTGTATATTTCATATAAGTAAGCTCAGGGAGTATCTGTCCTTTATAAACAGTCGCTTTTATATACACTTATTCAACGTCGTTAAATGTAGAGTTAACGGGTTTGAGTCTGGATCTGATCGTTCTAACCGTCTGTGGTTTCAGTGATGGCAGGCCCAGCGGATCGCAGTGACAGCGGGTCCGGTTCTGCTCTTCAGGCGGTGTTTGAGCAGCTGCGGTCGGCGCACACTCTCTCCCTGACCCTCAGCAGCCCGCTGTGCCTGGCTGTCATCGCTCTGGAGCGGTACTTGAGCGCACAGCATCCCGCCGCTGAGAGCTACAGCTACGACCTGACGGTCACGGACGGCCGGTGGCGGATAAAGTGTCAGCTGGCGGACAGTCTGAGCCGGTGGGTGAGGACGGGCTCGCTGCGCTGCGGGGCCGCGGTCCTGGTGTCCCAGCTGTCGATGGTCCACGACGAGACGAGGCTGAGTCACAGTTACGTGAGGATAGACGGCATCCGCAGCGTCGTGCAGCTTCCAGAGAGCTTTCTGTCCATTAAAGACGCGGGGAGTATCCCAGAGTGGTGTCAGGACCACGTGAGCCGGTCCGATGGACCCCTGCAGCTGAGCAGAAAATATTATTTACCACTGTGGATAAACGATGACCCTTATGGAAGCGTTTGGGTTCCTTATAGCCCACCGCCAGACGTGGTCATTGATGGTATGAGATCATGTTCTTTTCAAAACTTTAAAAGACTCTAAGGTTCACAGTGCAGCCCCCAAAAAGTCATTTTAATTATTTACCCATTTTTGCCACTATCCTTAAAACCACTAGGTTTTGCCCATTTGTCACCAAGAGTTTTTTATTTGGTATGTACAAAGTTTAATTTGTGGAGGTCAGAATAAGTATGTTGTTTCGTTTTTTACTTGAATATATCTGTTACACTAAATGACGATGGAACATTTCGCTCATAGTAGACACTTAGTTTATATTTATTTCATATGCTTTCTTAAGCTAGTTAGTTTAGCACCAAAATGTTGGCTTGTAGTTATTAATAAACTTATAATTGTTTTAAATAAAATTAAATACTTGTAAATGAATGCTTTTTAAATATTTAAAACTGTAGTATTTTCAAAGGGTTAAATAATTTGAGTTTAATAAAAGTCGACACAAATTTTTGTAAAAGAAATGAGAATATGGAATAAGACAATTTACATTATAAGATCATGTTTTGTTTTGTTTTTTCAAAATGTTAAAGAATATTAAGACTCTATTAACTAATTTTAATTCTTTACCCATCTTTGCCACTATCCTTAAAACCACTAGGTTTTGCCTAGCTGTCAGCAAGAGTTTTTAATTTAATAAAATTTGGAATGATCACTTATTCTTTTATATACTTTAATATATACAGGTCAGAATACCTTTAAAATCTTTACATGAATATATCTGTTACACTGAATGACGATGGAACATTTCACCCATATTTTGACATTTTATTTTTATGAAAGTTATTTGAAGCATTAACGTGGTAGACACTTAACTTATATTTAATATTTTCTGAAGCTAGTTATTTTAGCACCAAAATGTTGGCTTGTGGTTATTAATAAACATATAATTGTTTTAAATAAAATTAAATACTTGTATTTGAATGCTTTTTA
Organism: Spinibarbus caldwelli; assembly: GCA_039654775.1. Taxonomy (NCBI): domain Eukaryota; kingdom Metazoa; phylum Chordata; class Actinopteri; order Cypriniformes; family Cyprinidae; genus Spinibarbus; species Spinibarbus caldwelli. The sequence goes on along the minus strand of JBCAMP010000209.1, from coordinate 75,572 downwards.
AATATTAAAAACTATTTTCTAAAGTTTAAATAATTGAGTTTAATAAATGCAGTCAACACAAATAATTTGTATAAAAGAAATGAGAATGTGGAATAAGACAATTTACATTCTTTAATTTTAACACAGCTGCATGTAATTTGTTGTGTAATAGTAGTGTGATCTTTTATTATATGTTATATTTGTGTGTGTCAGTGTCTAGAATCACACTTCTGGCAGATCTGGAAGCGTTCTTTCACAGCTCCAGACGGCCTCTTCCACTGCTGGTCCGAATTCTGCACAGGTCCAGAATACGGTACTATGGCAAACCAGGACAAAACATTGACTTCCCGTTTCAGGTGAGTCAACGTAAGGTTCTTTTTGTCTGCAGGTTCTTCTGCGCCACAAACATTTTGGGGCTATGATCTCTTTCTTTCGCTTCCTCTCTTTCAGGTGTACTGTGAGGTGGCTGATCAGAGTGGCGTCATGTCCATGGTTGTATGGAATGATCTTTGTCCTGAATGGTTCAACAGACTGACAGTCGGCTCGGTTCTATATCTACAGCAGTACTCATTGAAACACAGTTATCAGAACCGGTCTAGACCACACATCCGCACACTCTCTCTTATGACTTTCCACTCCATTGGTATGACTCCAGAGCTTTTTAGATGCTAGCTTTCTTATGCTGCATTTTCACCAAGGTTTTTTTCATACAGGTTCAGCATTGGACCATTTCTTGAAAAAGTTTTATTTCAGCTCTTTGTTTGTGGTTGTTCTGTGGGTTGTAGAGATCAGCCTGAATCCTCGAAGTCCTGCCTCTGTAGTGACAGTGATTCCTCCAAAAAGTGTTCAGCCTCAGTGGGATCTGCCTGATGTCCCATACAACTTTGCCACAAGGTACACAGATTTATTTAAAATTTCAATTTATTTAAAATCAACTTTTTTTCAGCAAACATACATTAAATTGTTCATAAAGTGATCGTAAAGACTGGTTAATATTACAAAAGATTTCTGTTGCAAATAAATGCTGTTCTTTTATATTTTCTATTCATCAAAGTGTCCTGAAAGAAATGATTACAGTTTCCACTAAATCATTAAACAGAACAAATAATCAGCATATTAGAATGATTTCTGAAAAATCACGTGACACTGAAAACTGGAGTAGTGACTGCTGAAAATTCAACTTTGCCATCACAGGAATAAATTAGACATCAAAAATAGAAAGCAGTTAAATTGTAATAATATTTTACAATATTACTGTTTCACAGTATGGTTGATCAAATAAATGCAAACTTGGTGAGCATAAGAGAGTTAAGAGAGTTCTTAAAAATTTTAATACCAACCGTTTCAATGGTAGCATAAATCAGTGTGTGTCAAATGCAAATATGCAAAGAAAGCATAGCTAAAAACTAATGTTTTATTTTATTGGATTTTAATTGCATGTTTTTAATACCTTTATGTTATTGATTTGTCTTATTTACAATATATGTAAATTTGTCTTGAAGCCGATCACCAATTTTCTAAACCTCTCCCTGTGATCAGGTCAGAGGTGGACTCGATGAATAATAACCAAGCCTGTGACATCATTGGTCTAGTGACATACGTGGGCCGGGTTGAGCGAATTAGGAGCAAGGAGAAGACAGGTATAGTCTTTTATTAAACAGCTGCTTGTCAATAATTGTGCTTGCTAATATAATCTACATTATTACTATTCATACTTAGGGTTGGAAATTGGTCAAACCACCTGTGTGTGTGTGTGTGTGTGTGTGTGTGTGTGTGTGTGTGTGTGTGTCAGGACCTGAAAAGTTCTGGGCGTATCGTTGGGTACATGCAGTGGATGGGACAACTGACTCACCATTTATCCTGGAGATCTTCTCTTCATCCCAGCCAGAAATCTTCAACAACATCTGCCCAAGTAAACCATCAGTCCATGAACACATACATTGCATTTCTCGTATGCTAAATGACCTTATTTATGACTTCTCTCTTGCTCTGCAGTGACGTATCTGGTGTGCACTCAGATGAGAGTGTGTAAGGCGGGCTGTTCTGTGTATCTGACCAGTAGCACAGAAACACAGCTCTTCATCACAGGTAGATTTCAGCCAGAGCATTCAATCAGCCAATGAGGTCAGAGATAATCACAATCAGCTCAGCTTTATTTATTTGGCTGTGTGTGTGCTTTAACAGGCTGTCATAAAAAGCAGCCCTATGTCAATGAGCCAAAAGTTAAAGCATTCATTCAGTGGACTAAGACACTGAAGGACAGTGTCATGCTGCGGAGGACTTCGGTTGGAGGACATTACTGCTACCCTCCTGCACCAACCACCAACAGCAACATGACCAGTGAGATTTAGCCTTCCTAAATTTAAACAGTATTGCGACTGAGATAATTGCAGTCATGCATTTTTTTATTTTCAGTGTTCAAAAATTCTGTCATCATTTACTCACCCTCAAGTTGTTCCAATTCAATTGAATTCCTGTGTGTTGCAGATCAGCCAATTACAGCAGTGGCTGATCTGAAGGGGGAGCTGGAGAGTCTGCAGTACAGAGAGCACAGGAGAGTGGCTGTACAAGGTTTCGTGGCTGTTGTGCAGTACCACACATGGCCACCACACAGTGAACAACAGGCCTGTACAACTCAATCAAGATGAAACAACCACCATTAGGACAGTCTGTCATTTCCCTTTGCGTTTTAAGAAAATGTACTGACAAAAATAATGACATGTCATTGCAGCAGGAGCGTGTCTCCGTACGAGGAGTCAGTGACGCTGGAGCTGCCGCTTCTCTCTCCACAGTGGATGAGATGACTCTGACACAGAGAGAAGTGGATTCGACCTCACCTGATTCTGATATTACCGTCTCACCCAAACGCAGGAGAGTGCAGACAGGCTCAAGGTAAGGCGTAACACCAGTCGCCATAGTGTGTTAAATCCATGAGGATATTGTTCATTATAAACTACCATTCAAAAGTTTGGGATGGGTGAGATTTTTTAAATGTTTTTAATAGAAACGTGTTATGTTCACCAAGGCTGCATTTATCAGATACAGTAAAATCAAAAATATTGTGACATATTATTACAATTTAAAATAACTTTCTCTCTGTTTGAATATATTTTAAAAGGTACTTCATTCCTGTGATTGCAAGGCTGAAATTGTGAATTTGGTGCTCAAGATTTGGTGCTTTTTTATTATAAGTGTTGAAAAGTTTGTTGATGCAACCATGATAAATTTTTTTCAGGATTCTTTGTTTAATAGAAAGGTGAAAAAAAACAGCATTTATTTGAAATTGGAATCTTTTGATTATAAATGACCTCAAACATTTGAACAGCGGCTTATATATTTAAGGAAAATTCTAAAGGCAAATAATTACATTGTCAGTAAGGCAAAAACATATGTGTCAATAAAACAGTGCAAAATACTGTTTCTTGACAGGTAAGGCATTTATGGCTGGTTTACTTACCATTGGCAGATGTGTAAACAAGGTTGAATGAATATTGCCTAATTTATGTAAATATTTTTTTAAAGTCTTCTTGATTTCATTTGTGTGCCACAAATATTTTTCCCTCTTTATTCAGTGGAGTTCATCGGCAGTATTTCACCAGATCCAAAATGCAGTCCAAAAGGTAATCTAAGCACATCTCACTTCAGCCTATTCATAAATTAGACAGAATTTCAGATATTTTTGTGTAATTCAGCAAACTAGTAATAACAGAACATCTGTATTTTTTTCCTTTAAAATATTGTGTATTTTAATCTGAAAACCTGCCTGTTGTATTTTGAGGTTCTACCAAGCTGAGATTAAAATAGGTCAGACTGACTGAAATTTCATTTGATGTATATTCAAACTTGAAAATTGTACATTTAATATGCATTTATTTAAATTTCTGTAATAATGTACATTTATTTAAATTGCAGTGCCTTGTCCTATAGATTTCCATCGTAAATAAATGCGTAATGTAAAATTTAAATTTGCCTTTTTTTTTACTGAGGTACTATGAAGTCAGAATTATTTCCTGCAATAATTGACTGCTTGGTAGAAGATTTCTTTAAATCTCCCTTCTGGTTGGTCCCTCAGGCAGGTGGGCCTTTCCTCTCATGAAGAGGAAGAAGAAGAGCGACAGGATGAAGGGGAGTTGGAGTCAGAGGAATCTGAGGTTGAAGACGAACATGCATCAGTTAGACAGCCAGCTGTAGGAAAAGGTGTTGTACCCTCTAAACATCACTGACACAAATATATAAAATATATAATATGTAAATACATAATAAATTATATTTTAAAATAAATTAAACAAAAGACAGTTCTTTAAAATTGTAATATTACTATGTTTTGATCAAATAACAGCAGACTTGGTGAGCATAAAAGACTTTAAAAATCAATAAATTTTAATGATCTCAAACTTTTGAACTGTATTGTAATATAAATTTTTTTTCTAAAGAGATTGACCAGACATCCCGAGTCCCAGACGTACAGCAAGCTGCCAGCCACCCCACTGCATTATGGGAGAGCAGAGTCTGGCCTTTAGTAAAACAGCAAGTGACCGATCACTTTTGCTGTGGTAGACTCGATCAAGAAAGCATTCCTGAAAAATTCCACTTTGACGACAGAGAAGTTCTACTACATCACCTGAACCTGAGCCCAGCCAGATGGACGCCCGATCTCACCTCACAGACACACACGCACACACCTGTGGCCTGCACCGGCTACTTCACACTCACGATTCTGGGTAAGAGCAGCGCCTGCCGCTCACCATGTTGTGGACTGGAGCTATAGCTTCAGGTAATAACTGGACTTCTCTTCTTCTCTCAGGGCTGAATCAAAGAGCCGCAGTAGATGTTCAGTTTGTGCCTGTCGTCTCCCCTGATGACCCCAAAGCCGCTGGAGTGCCGCACACTCAGCATGACAACTCCCTGCTGTCCTGCATATCAACAGGACAACTGTGTGTTCAGCCAGATGGTAGCTGCCCCACACCAGGTGTGTGTGTGTGTGTGTGTGTGTGTGTGTTCGTTCCACTCTGTTCGCTTCACATTCTCCATCTCTGCTAAATAACCTGTGAGTCACTGTGACATATTGTAGCACTAAAGTGTGTGTTTTTCTGCAGGGTCGTTGATGTGTTCTGCCCCTCAGTTGGAGTCGGAGCGTGTGGTGTGTATTATTGATCTCTGTCTGCTCGGAGAACGCAGGGTAGAAATGATCTGCTCCAAACTCTACAGGACAGCAGACATCTGCCAGCCTGTTGGCACTCAATGAGACGCCACACGTCATGAAGATAATCATGCAAAGAAAAAAGTCCTGTGCAATCAGATGATGGATATCAGTGTGTTCCGATCTGAGTTCAGTTGTTTTAAGGGACTGGAAAACTGATTTTATGTGTAAATGGGGCGGAAAGGTGTTTTGTATTTGTATTAATAATATATGCTTGTTTGTAATTTCAGAAAACATTTTAGAAAAATAAACTCAAGCCCAAAAACATTTTTAAATAACTTTATTTTTATCTTATGCTTTTCTATTGCACAGGCAATAAAGATTTATGTAAAGAAAGCATAAATTAAACCTTTTAACAAAAACACGTTAGTGCCCTTTGAGAAATACTGTCCAAAATGGTGCTGGACAATCCCACAATTGAAAAGCAGTTACCACTGAATCATGTTTGAAATATTTTGAAACTAAAGATGCTGCGTGAATTAATAATTTGAAATGGATCAAGATTTAACAGCTGTTATCAGAAATTCTGACAGATTATTTGAGTTTTTTTTTTCCCCAATTTCAAACAAATAGATAAGATAAGGCTTGTTATATTTACTCCTAACCCCTGTAAAATGTATTTTAGAAAATACATGTATACATCAAATGTTTTTGATCATATAAAAAGTTTTTTTTTGTGTGTGGTCCAGTTTCAGATGTAATTTTTTTTCAAAGTATAAAATGAGCACAAAATTCCTGTTGCTACGGGAATTGAGGTCAGAAATAAATCTGGAGATTAAACTAAGGGACCACAGGCTTTATATTAAAGTACTGTTACCCTGGGTTTTCCTCCATAGCATCAACAAAATGTAGATAACGTGTTAACAGAAATGTGGCTTTATGTGTGTTTGATATCCCTGCAGGTAAGACAGTTCTCACAAGTGTGAGGCAGCACAGAAAGAAAGCAACGTGACATTACCTTCCTCCACATCACTGGTAAAGCATAAATACCATAATCACAAAACAATCAAACGCTGCTGGAATCATGGCACATTAAAACATCTCATCATATGCGCAGTTTCTCTGTCACTCATTCAGCTCCGTGTGCTGTACATGTCTGCGTCCTCTGGATTAGACTGGCCGTGGTCAAGCAGAGAAGGGTCAGGAACAAAACGTGACTTCACTAGAATGAAAAGAGACGGACGATGGATTTCAGTATGTGGAGAAGCGACGTGCTTATTAAGAATTCTTGTTTTTGCAACATAAACATGAAGATGCACATGAACAAAGGTTTGGTATCAGTACTTTTTTTTAAAGAAATTAATACTTTTATTTAGCAAGGATGCATTAAATTGATCAAAAGTGAAGTAGAAAATCAGTAAAGACATTTATAATGTTACAAAAGATTTCTATTCAAAAATATTTCTTGAGGACCAAATCAGCATATTAGAATGACTTCTGAAGAATCATGTGACACTGAAGACTGATGTAATGATGCTGAAAATTCAGCTTTGCTGGAATATATTTTTGAAATATATTAAAATAAAAATCAGTTATTTTAAATTATAAAATAAAATTTTACATTTCAGACTGTTTTTGATCAAATAAATGCTGCCTTAGTGAGCATAAGATACTTCTTTCAAAAACATTAAGTAACATTTCCCATCATTCTGTGTGGCAGCAAGAGAATGATAACATTATTAATACATAAAATAAAATATCTAAAGCATAAATGACACACTTAATGTGCATCTTTTGCTCTTAAATTAAACATTTCTGTCTTTGTCAGGTAGTATAAAAAAAGTTGGAAAAAAATGAAATTGATCCACTGGAATTATCTAGGATAGCTGCATTTGACTAGTTGGAGGGGAAATGCTAAATAAAAACCAGACTTTCTTCATAACTAAATATGTTTCCTCACCTGTGGCTGCTTCATCTACAGGAGTTTCAGATGAAGGTGGGGCCTCCTCAGCTGGGGGAGGTGTCAGAGGAATGGCTTCTTCAGCAGGTTCCTCGTCTGCTGTGGTTAAGTTGGCATCTTCAGGGGGTGTGGTTTCCTCTACAGCAGGTGTAGTTGAGGGCGTGGCCTCCTCTATAACAACTGTAGGTGCAGGGACATCAAGTTCTGAAGCAGCAGGTGCAGCTTCTGGGACAATTTCAGGATCAGACTCCACAACAGGAGTAATATATACTCCAGCAGAAGGTGCTGGTTTGGGAACAGGGGTGGATTGTGCATCTAGGACAGGCTCAGGAGCAGTTTCTACAGCAGGTGCAGGGGGAGATTCAGATTCAGAGAGTGGGGCAGCAATTCCAGATGCTACATAAACAACAGGAGGAGGTTCTACAGAATCTCCTGACACATCTGCTACTGGGGCTAAATCCACTGATGGGACAACTTGTGTTACTGGTGTGACATCCTCATCCGGCTCAGACTCAGGCGGGAGTTCAGAAAGTGCTTTAGCGGGTGATTCTGTATCTGAGCTCGTTACAGTGGCAGCAGACTGTAAATATATTAAACATAAAAAATCTAAATTACATTGCAATACAAGTGGACTTTACATTTGCATTTGCATTGATTCATTTAGCAGACACTTAAAAACCAACATGGTTTTAATATGCAACTTTGTAGATTACCTCCTCGCTAACAACAGGCATGGTGACATCTTCCTTTGGTCTGGATTTAAACATTGAAGCAACAGATGAACTGACAGTATACACCTTTTTACCAGTAATCTATGAAAAAAAGAGAGCAAAAATAAGGGGAAATTTATATATTTGAAAGTATATAAGCAATGATTTTCTAGGTTTGGGTGAAAAATTAACAGCAAGTATGTAGGTTTTATTTTTTTATTTTTTATTTTTTTGAGTGCAAGAGAGAATGTACCTTCAGGACTCCAACAGTCTGTGTGGGGTAACATACTGCAGTACCAGCGGTAGCCAGACCAAGAGGAACGAAAATCTTCTTTAAACGAGAGCCTGCGCAAAAGCACACATTTACACAGATGCTGCTTACTATTCACTTAAACTAGGGCTGGTATCGGTCAAAAATATTCAATACCGATACTGATACATTGACTTCGATGCCAGTTTCTGAATAATGCTTTTTTTGATACCAATTTTATGAAATCCATTTTAACAATATTACATTACCTCAAACACTCAATGGTGATTTAAAGTGAGTTTTGAGTAAAAGTGTAGCATAAATCTTCTAAATTGTCTTATGTAGCATGGTGCTATAGTGTGCATAAATGGTCACGTAACGTGCGTTTTTGGTCGTATATTGTGGACGGAGATCTTTTCTGAAGCGCAGTGGAAACACCAGTATGGACAAGGACTATTTTCATTTTAAAACAAAAACGCTGTAGTGTTAACGTAGCCTTTCATCTATGGGTGTTGTGATGCATGCACACTATAGCCTCACGTATGATGGTGTAACCACCGTAAACTAGTGTTTTACCTTGATGCCTCACCAAAGCCAAATTAAACCCTTAGGTATCAAAATTTGGTATATCGAACGACAAGACATTTTTTGATACTCAGTGGTATTGAGGCAATTCGGTCAGTGCCTAAAAAGTATCAAACTCGATACCCAGCTCTATTTTTAAACAGTAAAACAACACAAAGTAACCACATATTTAGCTTACCCTTGCGTGCCAGTATCAGGCCACCCAATCCGGACACACCGATGACACCCACTCTAGGCAGGAAGCCAGGAGGTGGATCTCGAAGGAAGTGATATGCATCTAAAACCAGAGAAGGTCAAGAGTTGAAGGTCAGGTTCACGGTCATTTCCGCCTTCTATCTCACTCGCTCGCTCATTCACAAACGTCAGGCTCACCTTGCCCTGCGTGGTAAAAAGATATCACTCCAACTTTGACTGAAATGAAGGTGTTCTGTAAAAACAAGAACAGATAATCTTTCATAAACTCACACTACTAACAATGACAAATTAAGTCATTATCACAGTGTGACAGAGCTCACCTGCACTGCTCTGACGTACGGCTGCAGGCCCACCCTCACGGCCCCCAGCCCCGTCTGCACTACACCAGGCTGTTCCTCCACAAACCGCACAGCAGGGCCATCTGGGGAGTAGATAGACAACTGGACAGAGACAGAAAAAAACAGAGAGGTCATGGTGATATATTTAACATGGCTATTACTTTACATTCAAAAGTTTAGGATGGGTAAGATTTAAAAAAATTAATAAATAAATACAGTGAAAACAGTAATATGGTGAAAAATTATTCTTTTTCACAAAGTCAGAATTTAAAAATAAATGTTTTCTATTTTAACATATTTTGAAATGTAATTTGTAATTGAAGCTGAATTTTCAGCATCATTCCTCCAGTCTTCAGTGTCACATGATCCTTCAGAAATCATTCTACACTGATTTGCTGATTTCAATTCTTAATCTTATCAATGTTGAAAACAGCTGAGCTGCTTTACTTTTGGTAGAAGCTGTGATACATTTTTTCAGGATCCTTGTGATGAATAATTATTCAAAAGAACAGCATTTATTTAGAGTTTTAGTAAGTCTTCACTGTCTTTGAATGGAAGTGTACAGAAGTTGTGCAAACTTGCACTTCCTACTAACATTTCAAACAACTGTATGGTACATTGTTCATACATTTTGATAAATGTAGTAGGTCACTCAGGTATTCCTTCCATACAGGAAGTTAACAAATTGCACACCACATACTGCAAAAACAGTATGGTATATAGGACTACCATTGCAAACATTATTTTTCTTACCTCTCTTGGAGATATTAGCTCCTCGTTTATTTTCTCATTTATGGAATAAATCCTGAATGAGCCCAAACCCACTGCAACAGCAGCAGCAGGAAGCGCTGCATACTTCAGAACCTGAGGATCAACACAGTTTAATAACACAGATACTTCAGTTTTTGACCACAATACAATGGTATTAAATGACTGCCTATTCATATACCATAGTATTTAAATGGTACTACCATGGTTCATGTACAAAATGTTTTATTTATTTATTTATTTATTTTTGCATGTGTTGTGTACTTTTCATGAAACGTGTGTAGTATAATAACTATCAGCTTTGGCCTGGCTGAGTGTTTTCTCCGTTCAGCTCCTTGATCTTCCCTTAAGCACATTATCTGTATTAGTTTAATGGACTGAAGCGAGAGAAGACGCTTAATAATCGCAATCCTACTGTCTCGAGTCTTCAGAGTGACAGAAAGTGACAGAGAGAATGTCGTCTCTCTAAACCTCGTCAGCTGCCTGACTAGAGACAGGTGCCTCAGAGTGATGTCCAGGCAGCAGATTATGTTTTAAGACGCAGCCGGTGAGAGATCATTAGTGTGTGACAGACAGTGAGTTTAAGAGCAGCATGCTCTTCTCTGAGGTTTAACAAACACCGTGCTTACCTTCTGATTAACAGCTGCATCATGCAGATCATGAAAAATGATACTTGTCAAGATGTATGATACTATTCTGCGGAATGCACATAGTATTAAATAGTACACACTATCATTTGAACTAACTCAACTGGAGTGTATCTCACCTTGGCCGCCATGCCGGTCCCGCCCCCTTCGGTCTCACTACGGAAAGCAGGAGGAGTCATGAAGCCCTCAGAACGCGAGAGAGTATTCTTGTTGGGTTCTCATAATAATAATAATAATAATAATAATAATAATAATAATAATAATAATAATGAATACCCAGATTAGGCCATATGACAGATAAATTATTGTTATTATTATTTAAATAATACATTTTTAATAATAATAATTATTATTATTAGCAGCAGCCTCATAACATTTGTTATTTTTGCACTACATTTGAGGTCATTTACAGTAAAAATTTAACCACATGTAAACCTTGCTAATATAATATAATATAATATAATATAATATAATATAATATAATATAATATAATATAATATAATATAATATATGATCAGTCATTTTATTAATTCGTCCCCAGCTTGACACCGATTTACTATAACAAGGGAACAAATTCATAACTCCTGGCCACATAAATATACAGGTGTATCTCAATAAATTAAAATGTCGTGGAAAAGTTCATTTATTTCAGTAATTCAACTCAAATTGTGAAACTCGTGTATTAAATAAATTCAATGCACACAGACTGAAGTAGTTTAAGTCTTTGGTTCTTTTAATTGTGATGATTTTGTCTCACATTTAACAAAAACCCACCAATTCACTATCTCAACAAATTAGAATATGATGACATGCCAATCAGCTAATCAACTCAAAACACCTGCAAAGGTTTCCTGAGCCTTCAAAACGGTCTCTCAGTTTGGTTCACTAGGCTACACAATCATGGGGAAGACTGCTGATCTGACAGTTGTCCAGAAGACAATCATTGACACCCTTCACAAGGAGGGTAAGCCACAAACATTCATTGCCAAAGAAGCTGGCTGTTCACAGAGTGCTGTATCCAAGCATGTTAACAGAAAGTTGAGTGGAAGGAAAAAGTGTGGAAGAAAAAGATGCACAACCAACCGAGAGAACCGCAGCCTTATGAGGATTGTCAAGCAAAATCGATTCAAGAATTTGGGTGAACTTCACGAGGAATGGACTGAGGCTGGGGTCAAGGCATCAAGAGCCACCACACACAGACGTGTCAAGGAATTTGGCTACAGTTGTTGAATTCCTCTTGTTAAGCCACTCCTGAACCACAGACAACATCAGAGGCGTCTTACCTGGGCTAAGGAGAAGAAGAACTGGACTGTTGCCCAGTGGTCCAAAGTCCTCTTTTCAGATGAGAGCAAGTTTTGTATTTCATTTGTAAACCAAGGTCCTAGAGTCTGGAGGAAGGGTGGAGAAGCTCATAGTCCAAGTTGCTTGAAGTCCAGTGTTAAGTTTCCACAGTCTGTGATGATTTGGGGTGCAATGTCATCTGCTGGTGTTGGTCCATTGTGTTTTTTGAAAACCAAAGTCACTGCACCCGTTTACCAAGAAATTTTGGAGCACTTCATGCTTCCTTCTGCTGACCAGCTTTTTAAAGATGCTGATTTCTTTTTCCAGCAGGATTTGGCACCTGCCCACACTGCCAAAAGCACCAAAAGTTGGTTAAATGACCATGGTGATGGTGTGCTTGACTGGCCAGCAAACTCACCAGACCTGAACCCCATAGAGAATCTATGGGGTATTGTCAAGAGGAAAATGAGAAACAAGAGACCAAAAAATGCAGATGAGCTGAAGGCCACTGTCAAAGAAACCTGGGCTTCCATACCACCTCAGCAGTGCAACAAACTGATCACCTCCATGCCACGCCGAATTGAGGCAGTAATTAAAGCAAAAGGAGCCCCTACCAAGTATTGAGTACATATACAGTAAATGAACATACTTTCCAGAAGGCCAACAACTCACTAAAAATGTTTTTTTTTTATTGGTCTTATGAAGTATTCTAATTTGTTGAGATAGTGAATTGGTGGGTTTTAGTTAAATGTGAGCCAAAATCATCACAATTAAAAGAACCAAAGACTTAAACTACTTCGGTCTGTGTGCACTGAATTTATTTAATACACGAGTTTCACAATTTGAGTTGAATTACTGAAATAAATGAACTTTTCCACGACTTTCTAATTTATGGAGATGCACCTGTATGTGCAGGGATCCGTACTTGGTAGTGTAGTAAGCAGTTGAAAAGAACGATACGTACACATAAGTGGGAAAACGAGGGTAGTAGAGAAGTTAGTCGCACGGACATTTGTGGATGAATTTGACGAAAAGAAGGCTGGAGAGTGCAACTAAATGAGTGAGTAGTGTATTTTACAGTTTTATGTCTGTAAATATTTCTTGGGGCCGCCGTACCAAGATTGTTTGCATACAGTAGTTTAGTATTGATATTCCAAAGTGTTGCTCATCCGATGTTATTTTAGACTCGTCTTGTCAAAGGCATTGAGTAGAGGTATGTTACTCAAGGTTGTGTTTTATGCAGCACACCTTGGTTTATTATGCTGAATAGACTATTAATTACTCTTATGTTGGATTTGGATGGCTTGGTACGTTACAAAGATTACATATAAATATACAGTGGTGGTGACCAAAAACATTAGAATACTAGTATTTTCACCAGCTAATTTTTTTTTAAAGTCAGTTATTTCTATCTGTTGCTGTAGTGTGTCAGTAGGAAATATCAATTTTCATTTCCAAACATTCATTTTTCCATTAATTGTAATAATCCAGTGAGATTTTTGTCTGACAACAGCCAGTGCTCCACACAGAGATCTGATCTGATCATCATCCAGTCTGTCTGGAATGACATGAAGAAACAGATCAAACTGAGAAAGACTAAATCCAGAAGAACTGTGGCAACGTCTCCAAGATGTTTCAAGAAATCTACCTGCAAAGCTACCTGAAAACTATGCAAAGTGCACCGAGGGCAAAAGCTTTAGTTTAAATGCAAAGGATGGTCACACAAAATGTTGATTTAATTTAGTTAATAGAAGTTAATTGATAAAGAAAATCTATTTATGACATTATTTTTGACAGTATCCTCATTTTACAGCGTTTTTACACAAGTGCCTAAAACTTTTAACAGTACTGTAGCTTTGCAGGTAGGTTTCTTGAAGCATCTTGGAGACGTTGCCACAGTTCTTCTGGATTTAGTCTGTCTCAGTTTGTTGTGTGGAAATGTAAACAGATATTTCCTACTGACACACTACAGCAACAGATAGAAATAACTGACTTAAAATCATTAGCTGTTGAAAATACTAGTGTTGTAATAATTTTGGCCACCACTGTATAAGGCTACTCGGATGAAAAAAAATGAGATATACTGTCCTTTGCGAATGTGTTTGGTTTGGTATTGACATGATACTTAGTAAACATATATATAAATGCCACTTTGTTGCACTTGTTGTTTTGGGGCCCGTTAAAAAAATGCATATAGGTAATTCCGTGTCAAATCTACTAAACTTCCTCAGCTCAATTTAAATATTTTTTTCCTGTGGAAAGATAAACATGTATAGTGATGAAAGCCAAAATATTAAATATCAAGGATGTATATTTATTGAGTAATTTATAGATGGGGGTCAAAATTCAATTTTCACCTGAGATTCAGAGCCAAATTATGGGAGGGTAAAAAGGCTCAGAAAGCTCTGTATTTCTTCACATAGATTGGTAGGTCTAATCCCATAACTCTGAGACTGAGTCATACCAAAAGGATACCAAAAGGAACATTTGTTAAGAACCAGAATCTAAAAGGATATTAAACTTCTTGAGTTACAGGAATGCAAACTTGAAGCAAAAAACACAAGATGTTTTTGAACTGCAACGCTGCCATATAATGAAACAAAGATTGCTAAAGTCGACAGACTTTACTAAGACCTCTGTGTAAAAATAAATTAATGATGTTGCCAGCTTTCTAAAGTAATTTTTATCCTGCTGCAATTTGGCTTCGAATCTCAGGTGAAAATTGTCATTTTGACCCCCCTCTATCATGGATTACTCAATAAATATGCATCCAAGACACACTGTAAAACCTGATAAGTTAATAATACTCAAAACACTTGAGGAAACTTATTGCCTCAAAACATTTGAGTAAACGATTTAATTTTTTTTTTTAAAGTTAGTAGAGCTTAAAATTTTCATGACAATTTTTATGAGCAATGAGAGCCAAGCCAAGCCTCGCTTTCATGATCCCACCCCACTCATCACAATGATAATTATATACAGCTTGCTTCCATAATCAGCACATTCATTCAGATCTTTATAGTTAAGTGCTAGCTAGCAACAGCACACTGGCACGTGCTAATGAAATTATCTAAAAGACTCACGACACACTTGCATGTAAATAGTCAAATAACATTCAGTACAGACACGGTGCGTTCCAAACGGGATATATCGCCCTCTGAAAGGCACTTCGGAGTGAAAACAATCATGGCCGCCACATTGAAGGGTCATTCCAAACCGAAGTGCTCAAAACTAGCCACTTCAAAGGGCCCTTCAGCATAAAGGATTTCGAAGGGTACAACTGATGGACACTTCGGGCTCCCATGATCCTTTGCACAGATTCTTTGCATGATGACGGCGCTTCCGTATGATGACGCAGAAGGGCACTTCAAGAAACAGTTGCTTGGTCCCCTACATCCTTCAACCCTTAGAAGCTCTCACTCCAGAGGGTAAACACCTTTGAAGGGATTAGGGCATAGAGATGAGCCCTTCCAAATGGAATGCAGGGACAGTCTTTAAGTCAGGGGTGTCAAACTCAGTTCCTGGAGAGCCGGAGCCCTGCAGAGTTTTGTTCCAACCCTGCTCCAACACAAACCATGTTATTTCTAAATAAGCCTGAAGGACTTAATTATCTGGATCAGGTGTGTTTAATTAGGGTTAGAACTAAACTCTGCAACGCTCCAGTTCTCCTGGAACTGAGTTTGACACCCCTGCTTCAATATTTGCTGTCCATCCTTAACCTAACCCCAGGCTCTACTCTTCACCACAATGGTAACACTACAAAACCAGCATAGAAACCAATGTAAATCCTAACATAACACAACATTTAAGTACTAATTTATGTCTCTCTATGTTAATCTTGTGCAGAAACACAAAATAACACTTACTTTCTACATTTATTTTCCTTGTTGTCTGATGCAAAGCATGCTGGGAACTAGAAAACACAATCATTTTAACTTCACCTTACTACAAGGAAATTTTGAGTTTACAGAACTTATTTCAATTAAGTCCAATTAATTATTATTAAAATCTAAATGATGTTTGTTTGGTGGTAAAGATCTTGCTTTTTTTCACAAGAAAGCCATCAAGCCCTGTGAAATCTTTGGTAAACCAAGCATACACATGCAGTTGCATTTCAGCCTGAGATTTCACTGGACATTGGAACCATCACACAAGATGAGACAGCTGGAAAGCATTACAAAACACAAATGCAGAGTGCAGAGAACTCAGTTTATTAGTTTAACATTTTACAATCTGTATTATATATATTTATATATGTATTTATATTTCTGAAAGCAAAGAGGGTTAGCTTTGAATAATACTGTGAATAAATATCAGGCTCTTCCTGGTGTTTTAATATACAGAAGGGGAATTTTTGAAAGAAAACCTTGAAAAAAGAGCAATATGTTCCGTCTCAATGTTGCAGTGCAACTTACACCTTATACAGCATAGCCGTGTGGGGGAGAGGGGGGGGACATGCCCTTAAAACCACAGTGAAACCCCGATGGCCTGGATAACACACACTCACTCACACACACACACACATCATGAGATGAAACACAGTGAAGTGTAACATTCTACATAAAAAGAATCATTAAAAAGGTAACTGCAATGGGCAGATGTGATTTTGAGAGTCGCTTTGGTAAGAAAGCATCAACCACGGACGTAAAAGTATTGTCTGTGTGTGGGCAGTGTGTGTGTTTGTTCTAATGAAATTTACAATTAACAAGCTATTGAATGAGTACATTCTATTCAATTAAAATACATCCCACAAGTTTCTAAAAAGTGACAATCAAACATAACCGTAACACTGAGCACATATGCAGGGCTGAGTTTAAAACCAATGTGTCTGTAATGTGGGCAAATGAGAACACACACACACACAACATTTGGAAAGGGGACATTTTGCGCTCCACCGCCGGGAATGAACCAATTGATATTTTTGTATTTTAACCTCTAATTCTCTCCCGTTTGACTTTATCCAATTCTAGAATCCTGAGCCACTGACGCCTAGAATTGCGAAAGGGAATAAAACATTGGCTTTAGGCTTGTGGAGTCTGTCTAAGGGACACGTACATTAGCAAACAGAAACTAACGACCTGAATGTAGCCCATAGCTCAGAGGTAATGACCAGCAAAGACCCGGAAACAAGCAAAAAACAGTCATAACATCAGAGAAGCAAAGCTTTTCATCTTTTGTCATCTTTTTTTGTAGAAAAAAATAGAGAGTAGAAAGGTTCTGCATTCGCAGAGTCAAAAGATTGCATTCACGAGTACAATTCACAGTTTTTAACAGAGGATGCAGCTATGCAAATAATATGTTCTTATATACAGACTGTTCTCTGGCCTGATAGCATATAGTAATACTTTTTTAAACCATGCATGAGTTTAGTTATAATATAAATATTCTAAAGAAGCCAAATTAAACACGTTACTACCTGCCAGGAGTTCATCTTTTCCCGAATGCAAATGTCATCAAACTCTCTAAAAGAGACTCTTCGGCATCCAACTGACTCATTTTCTGTCTTTCTCTCGTTTCTCTAATACACACACACACATACGCACACACATACACACACACACACACACACACACACACACACACACTTTCCAACGCTCTTGCTTGCGTTGAGAGTTGTATAGAGTAACACAGTAGGGCGGTGTTGCTTGGTAACAGAGTAAAGCCTGTTGCCCATGGCTACATGAGTGCTCTTCCTGCAGCATTCCAAGGGAAAAGAATTAAATAAAAAATATATATAAAATAAATAAACAAACAAACAAAATCTTCAGAAGATATATTAAAAAAAAAAGATTTTTTTAACTCCAATCAGAGAGAAAAATAAAAGATTTGTTTTTATATACGGTCCTACTTTGTTCAACAGCTTGTCAATTAATCTGAAAAGATGTTTCTTCAGGCATGCAGTGGGCACCTCACAGGGCCTTTCTTCCATCCGTCTCAAAATGTGGCCGTGATGAAATATATTGTACAGAGTTTGCAGTGAGCCGTAAATGTGCAGGTAACACTTTCGCTTCCGTAATGTTTGAGCAGTTTGAGTCAACTTTCAGTTTCAGTGGCTGCGTGTCTGTCTGCAGTAGTTCTGGAGGCTGGGTCAGTTCTTTGACATTGATCTTACAGTGTATTGGTTCAATCCGGTGTCACTCACGGTCAGGAAGAGGGCAGTATCAGGTCATCCATCAAGGAGAAAGTGAAGACAGTCTGGATCCACAGTGTTTTTCAAAGTGTGTGTGTGTGTGTGTGGGTTTGAAACGCACGACTCATGTTATTCATATACCTTTATGTCTGTATTTTAGCATGTGACTGTTTGTGAGTCGTGTGGGTGCGTGACTGTGTTTCACACATGCGTTTCTATGAAGGAGTGAGTGTGCATCATCAGCGTTGGCGAGAGAGGTGAAAGGTCGTTGGACTCGCTGGGCGGTTCCAGTGGGGCAGAGCTGAACTCACAGATATCCAGAAAGAGCTCGTGGTTACGTTGCTTCCATTCACGAAATTTCCTCGAGGTCAAACAAGGGTCGTCCAGCAACTGACTGATTATCGCCAAGTCACCCTCCTTTGCCTGTTGGTGAAGGGGAAAGAGAGAGGTTGAAAATTCACTCTGATTCAGGGCTCTAGATAGTCAAATTATTCTGTTTTACCAACTAGTGTAATTGGTTTGCTTTCAAAAATGTCTAAATTTCTACACTTCATCGAAAATAATCATTGTAGTGAGGTGCAAAAAACAGTGGCTTAAGACCAAGCAGATGCTTCTGTCAACCACTAGTGCATAGACAGAATGTGAAAGGTGAGCCTTTCAGAACATTCAGTTAACACTATTAAACAAATATTAAGTCACCTAATTAATATTCATGAGCAAAGCTAATAAGATTTAAAACATGTCCTTTTTACTTTTCAGGTAGTTCCTACACCCTTGCCAGATGGTAGGTGACAATTACCCTTCTTAAATGTTTATGGAAATCCTCTAGAATTGTCCATAAGTTTCCTCTAAGTTTGTTTATGAAGATAAATTCTTCGTTCACACATATTTGAACTTTGACCTATTCAGAATGTGATGGCATTTCTGCAATAATATAATATTTCCTTTTTTAAAATTGGTAATGTATGCTACCATTCAATCGCTTTGGGTTAGTATGATTTTTTAAATACTTTTATTAAAGGGATAGTTCACCCAAAAATGAAAATTCTGTCAAGAAATACTCACCCTCATGTCGTACCAAACCCATAAGACCTTCTTTGTTCATCTTCGGAACACAAATTAAGATATTTTTGATGAAATCCATGAGCTTTCCCCGCACAGACAGAACACAACTGACGTGTTCAAGGCCCAGAAAGGTAGTAAGGACATTGATAAAAAATTGATAAAATTGCTAAATTGATAATCCATGTGACATCAGTGGTTCAACCGTAATGTTATGAATCTACGAGAATACTTTTTGTGCGCAAAGAAAACAAAAATAATGACTACTGTATATTCAACAATTTCTTCTCTTCCATGTCAGTCTTCGACGTGCGTTGAACTATTGATGTCACATGGATTATTTTACCGATGTCCTTACTACCTTTCTGGGCCTTGAATGTGTCAGTTGCATTACTGTCTATGCGGGGAAAGCTCATGGATTTCATCAAAAATATCTTAATTTGTGTTCTGAAGATGAATGAATGTCTTACGGGTTTGGAACGACATGAGGGTGAGTAATTAATTACAGAATTTTCATTTTTGGGTGAACTATCCCTTTAAGCAAAGATGCATTAAATTGATCAAAAGTAACAGTAGACATTTATAATGTTACAGAAGATTTCTTTTTCAAATAAATGCCATTCTTTTTTACTGTCACTATCACAGAAATAAATTACATTAAAAATGCATCAAAATAGAAAGATAGATTTTAAATGTAATAATATTTTACAATATATCTATTTTACTGCATTTTAATCAAAAAAATATTTTGGTGAGCATAAGAAACCTTTAAAAACATTTTTTTTTAAAAAACATACGGATCCCAAACTTTCACCACAGTAGCGTACTAACACTATATTTTGTGTTGTACTGTATTACATTCATCTACTAAAAAACATTACTGCAGTGGAGTTTATAATAGAAGTTTACCCTGTTATAGTTTACGTCCACATTCCAAACCCAAAAGTTTAAAAAGGTCAACTGCTTTCTGTGTTTGCGTACCTTTAGCGTGGAGCGGAGAACCCGTATGCGGTGCAGTCGTTCATTTGTGGCGGGGTCATTGCTGCGTTTGATGAAGGAGCGTCTGAACTCTTGTTTGGTGGAAGGCCTCTGCTGGCCTAAAGCCGAGAGACTGGCCTGCTCCAGCGATCGGTACAGCTCCTGCAGGCCGTCCGTGCCATCGGACACTTTCTCTTCACTCTCAAGCCTCCTGTTGCTAGATTTGCGAACCTGCTTTTCCTCCTCCTCTTCCTCCTCCTCTTCCTCATGGAGGTGAGTTCTTGGCCTCAGAGTGCCGTGTGTGTGCGCGTGAGCATGTGTACGGGCGCTGCGGTGCGAGTGTCCGTGTGTGTCGCGGTGGCGAGGGAGGCTCTGACTACGCTGCTTGTGAGTGTGATGGCGAGGCCGGGACTCTTCGCTGTCCGTTAGCGGAAACGGGCCGTCACGTTCCAGAGGACGCCTGTGCTGGGCAGGGAGCGTGGCCTGTCGATGCTGGTCAGGTGACAGCAGGGCTGGCTCCTCCTCTTCTGCGGTCTGAAGGTAGTGTAGGCCTGTGCTGGTCAAGGGTGTTTCAATCAGGTCTTGCCATGAGCGGCGTTCTCGATGGGAGGATCGGCAGGAAGAATGGGACTCCTCGGCGGAGGAATGTGAGAATGTGGAGCCACTGGAAAAATGGCGCTCAGGAAATGGACTGGACGAAGGTGCCTGAGGACAAAAGAAACATTGGTCATTATCATTGTCAGCTGTCAGTGAGAAAGCTAGAGGTATAAGATGATAGTCAGAGAGAGCGACAGAGTCAGTTCACTATTTGTTTTCCACCAGTATAGATTTTTCCACTAGATTCCTCTAGATTTGCTTACGGAGATAAATTCTTCGTTCATTTTACAGATTTGAAGTTGGACCTATTCAGACTGTGATGGCATTTCTGTAATATTTTTTTCTATTTCCTTTTTTAAAAAATGGTAATGTATACTGCCATATAACCATTTTGGGTTAGTATGATTTCTTAACATGACATCACTGATTCAATCGTAGCTACAAGAATACTTTTTGTGCGCAAAGAAAACAAAAATAACGACTTTATTCAACAATTTCTTCTCTTCCTTGTCACTCTTCGATGTGCGTTGAACCATTGATGTCACATAGACTCTTTTGCCAATGTCCTTACTACCTTTCTGGGCCTTGAATGTGTCAGTTGCGTTGCTGTCTATGCAGGGTCAGAAAACTCTCGGATTTCATCAAAAATATCTTTCTATCTCCAAAGATGAAGAAGGTCTTTGTTTTCCACCAGTATAGTGCTGGTGTGGGAGCTGGTGCTCAACAAACCTCTCTGTGAGCCAAAAAATGACAAAACTGACCATGTTACATCATATATTGCCTATAAATAAGCATGAAAATCACCTTATTTGCAACTTATTTTCTCATCTGAAGTAATGTAATTTTAACACCTTGATGCCATCATTATGAGCTGGCTGGGCTTGGTAAAATTTTTAATACTTTTGAAAGAAGTCTCTTTTGCTCACCCAGGCTGCAATTATTTGATTAAATTTAAAAATCTGAAAATTTATTTCAGACAGAAGGGTGAAACAATGGTTAGAGTGTATAGGAATATGAACAAGGTGCTGCAATGGGAGAACAAACCTATTTGTGCAATGCAGTTTTGTTTTGCAAATTAGAAAAAAAATTGCATTATCCTGTCATTATCCTGATGCTTGTATTAGTCATTATCCTGATGCTTGACTTCTTATTTTACTGGTTCCTGATTTGAGGTTTTAGTGGAAATTGTTAACAGGCTCCAAAACCAATATCGTGACAGTGTGATGGTAGAAATAGAAGTCGTTTCTGTTAAAGAAAATGAAAGAGTGTGTTTTGGGCTGAATGTATGCAATGTGTACTTAGACGTGAGTTTATACTCACAGAGGGGTTGTGGTGGTACGTGGCCTCCTGTTTAAGCGTCATAGAGCCATCAACCTCATCCTGGTCACTCTCACTCCAGTAATCTAAACAAAAACATCAGAATCACATATACGTGACATTATAGTTTGCAATAGTCAGATTAGGCTTTTCAACAGCTTACAGAACAATGAAATGGTGTAAAACTAGAGTCAGTGAAATCACAGCACTATGGGCTCATAATTACATCACAGGATGTGATCTCACCTTCATCAGGACGTGGTACCGGATCATCAGGCGTGTAGCCAATCGCAGCCAAGCCTAAACGGTTCATCCACCTGAAACAGGAAACACAGATGTGAGAGGAAATAACAGAGTGGGGAGCTGATGTCTGAACATGCTCTGAAACCACTTACCTGTTCATCTCCTCTAAATGATCTGTAGCAAAAAAGAAACTCTTAATTTTGGGATGGCATGCTTTGAAGGCACTGAAACAAAAAAAAAGACAAAGAAAAAGAGACGTTCACACACAAATATCTAGTTTACGTGTGAGTTTGTAAAAGAAAGATCAGCAGTTCTGCAGTGACCTAATTTCCGCTGGCCGATGGGTTTCAAACACAGAACAACCCAAAAACCAGCAAACCCAACACAACAGAGAGAAAGAGTGATTATTGTTGTCTTCTAACACTCACTGTTTCCTCCTGCACTCAATTGCTCTGTCTATCCGAAACTCTGGCAAACTGATGAAGCCCTCTGCTTTCTCATCCTGAGCAAAGAAATAAAGAACAAAAGAAATCATTTCGGCATCATAACTACAGCAGTTACATGATAGTATAAATGCACAGGTTTTCTCTAAAACAGAGATGTGATGCACACTTTAATATGCAAAAACTAGAAGGCTATCAATGAAGGCAGCAGATAATGAAAGTGCTGATAATTGTGTAATTAGTAATAATAGTAGAGATTGACTGGCTGGATGTGGAATTGTAAAGCTGTTTCAGATCCCAGGAATATTTCAAGTGGAAATGGATAAAAGATTGAACACTATACACTTTCATACATCCTACACACAACCCAAGAGAAGGGAATTGTGTTTGTTTACTTACGTTCTGATTGGTGTACCAGTACAGGTTGGAGTCTTTGAGAACGAACCAGTACTTCTTCCATTTCTGTGTAAAGTAGCCGGTGGCGTCCTTCTTTTTCCATAGCCAGCCTTCACAGTCCCCATGACCCAGATCTTTGCAGGCAATACGCCTCCTGCTGGCACTACTGAGGGAACCTACACACACACACACACACAGCATATTAAATGACAGAATAACATTGTGATGATATTCTTTTTGACAAACACAGCACAGTGTAACACAACACACAACCCATGCACTCAAAGTAAACCCAGGAGCTTGTATGCATTGCATCTCATTGTACCTTTGCTTTTTTTCTTGGGCTTGGTCCTCAGAGAGGCGTAATGTAAAGACTAGAGAGAGGAGAAGAAGGACACATAAGGAACAAAGAATTGCTTGTGTCATTCTCATAAACCAAAGCCTTGAGGATTTCTATTTAAAACGCATTATGAAGTTCTATAACAGACAAATACATGTTCCTCCGTACATATATTACAAATAAATTAAAAATTTTGAAGTTAATAAGTAATAAAAAGCATATATCCTCATTACTACAAACAGTCCTGAGCGTGATCTAATCTTAAAACAAAAAAATATATATTAATATAATTAACAATATAGTTATATAACAGATAGTATTGTTAATATTAAAAATAGATATAAAAAAGAAACTAAACCATTTGGTGTTCCTATCTAATAGTAAAAAATGTACTTTTTGTCTTAAAGTCCAAACCTGAATAATATAATAAAAAAACTGGTGTTCATCAACTAATTTCTAACTACCACAACTATTTTTTGTTGCCATATTGCAAATAAAAATTCTCCAATCAATAAAAAGAAAACCTACTGCAAATTGTATCTTTTGCTATCTATTGTACCACTTGTTCCCAACAATATGTATTCTCATTAACACTACCGATGCTGTAAATGCACTTGTGGTTTACCTTCCTCATTGATGCCCCTGCTTGTCGGTCAAGTCCTGAACTGGCATATCTGTAGAGAGAGACAACAGGAGAAAGACAATGAGACAGTCAGACAAGAAGAGAGTTCTGTTTTCAGTGGCGTTTTAATTATGTGATTATTAGAACTGCTTGAGCGTAGCAGTGTAATTTATGATTCCACCTGCAGCAAGAATAAAATAATTTTTTTTCTTTCTCACCTACTTAACTCAAACAAAGACAAAGGTACACTCTTAAAAACTAAAGGTGCTTCACGATGCCATAGAAGAACCTTTTTGTCTAAATGGTTCCATAAAGAACCTTTAACACCTGAAGAGCCTTTCTGTTTCACAAAAGGTTCTTTGTGGCGAATAAGGTTCTTCAGATTATAAAAACGTAAGCAAGAGATGGTTCTTTAAAGAACCTTTGACTGAACGGTTCTTTGTGGAACCAAAAATGTTGTTCTATGGCATCACTTGAAGAACCTTTTGAAGCACCTTTATTTTTAAGAGTAGTGAATAGGATGCTGGGGTTTGAGGTTAACTTCATAACTTATTCCAACTGAAACCACCCTAGAACAGCTGCTCATGCTCACACACACCCTCAAACACACACACACCCTCCTCTCTCTCTCACGCACACAATATTTTTGAATAGTAAGGACTACAACTAAACCTCAGGCACCCAGACAACGCTCTTTAATCTAATTCTCTTTATGCATCGTAACGGCAGAGTAACAGAGATCGTTCCATGTTCACATAGACTCGTTCCACAGCATCAGACTCCACAGACTCTTACAGCTACATTCACAGAGGAAATAAAAACCTCCTTAAAAATGCAGCCAAGGAATTTCTGTTCCTCATTTTTAAATAAACAGCAGTTCATTAAGATCCTCACTGTGGTGACTGTTGTGTGCTCTAACAAAAGTGTGCACCACCTCTCCTTCATATTTTATTGTACTAAGACGACATGCTGTCAATTTAAGAACTCAAAACTTTTTCCCCAGTCCAGTATGTATAGATCATTATGTAGATTATTATTCTCCAAAAACATCTCATTTTTAAATCCTTGGATTTATCTTGTGCTTTGTAGACATCTGGCCATGTGTAGCACCTGCTGCCCTGAAAACCTTTCTGAATTAGCACAGTGATGAGAATCAGAGGCTGAAGGTTATTCAGTTCGTTTTAAACCATTTGAGTGACACATGGCAGGGCAGATTATGATATATTATTGTCAATCTGTCACAATGTAATGCAGGCTATACAAAGAGGCTCATATTATAGCATGGACCAGTTCAAATCGATATTAGACCCAACAGTCAACCCACAGCTCATGTGTAAGCACTTTTTTTTTTTTCCTCAAGGAAGCGTTTACAAAGAATTATTGAGGACAAAGCTGAAAACAACAGCCCAAAAAAGAAATTTTTGCCGTAACCTTTAATCTTTGTGTTAAGTCAACCCCAGGGGATAATAATTCAATAATACAAACAAATATGATCATTTAAGGAAGGTATTAAGTTTACTTACCTATCAGCATCTGCTCGAAGTGTGTCTGCAGCTCTCTGGGGCAAAGAACAGAATGACAAAGACAAAAAGAGACAGAGAGGAAGACAGATTTGAATTTCCTGTTCTGTGTTATGAAAAAAAAAAACGACTGTTCCAGAGACGTGTGACTGTGTACAATCACGTGATCAAATTATGGATCAATAATTTGACTAGTATGTCACTAGATGAGACACTTTTTACATTTTTTAATAAACAAATATAAATGTCAGAATGTCTGATATGCCTCTAAGTTAAAACACTAATATTTGAAGACCAAATCGATGTTGACTGACATCAAACAATTGCAACTGTGTGAACAGCCACAGCTCAGATCAGATTCGACATTTCCCTTACATGGTAGTGTGGCATCGTATTAGAGTCGGGCACGGGGAACGGCAGCCCCTCCGGGGGACCTGTGTCCAGACGCACAGGAGGGGCAAGCATAGAGGGACTAATGGGAAAACTGGGACTGCTGGGATTTCGGCTCTTCTTCCTGGATCGCCTGCTTGTGTCACGTTGGGAAAACTCTGCCTCTTCCTGGATCAACAAAATCCTATCATCACTGAGGAACCGCAAGAGGGAGGAATCAGAATCTGATGGACAAAGACAGAAACCAAGCAGTGAGTCACATTCTGAGCCAAAAACATTGTAATGGGAACATAAGCGTACTGCAAAATATTCAACTCTTCATGACTCCAGCTGCCACAGCACGAAGCTACTCTTACACCATCCTGTGTGTGTGTGTGAGGTTTTAGAGGTTTATTTCCCCTCAAGGAGGTTTGCTTTCTATTTATATCTGTGCCAATGTCACCTACGCAATCTCTGTTCTATTCTTAGAGTTGTGTTTCCACAAACAAGAAGCAGGGAAGTAATAAATTAGTCATTTGACATGTTTACGTCACCTTTCACACCCCAAAAACCAAAAAGTAAAGTTGGTTACAGTCATTGACAAAGTTCTGTTTTTCAAATCTTTAAGTTAAACTAGATTAACGCTCACACATTAAGAGGAGTTGGTAAAGATCAAAAATATCAGCTGAAATTAGATTTTAAAGGTGTAAAGCCTTTTGTTTTTATTATTAAATGAAGGTGATATTCTACATTAATAGACTGTTATAAGTCATAAGTTTCACTGTTCCGTTGTAGCTTTTTGGGAGGGAAAAAAATCTAAAATATATTCAGAAAAAAAAAAAGTTATGCTGTACTGAACAACCAGCGGCAGCAGTAATGGTTGTTTACATTTCCTCCTGCTTTCTGAAGCTCAGGTGGCTTCTTCAGAGAAGTCTGTCCTACTCTTTGCTATCTCAACTTTCACAGAAAAGCCTGCGTAACAGTATTTCCTGAACTGTAAGTTCACTAGAACAAAGTCACCACCTCACATCTTTATGTTCTCTGTTCTCATGCTCTGAAATGTCAGTTCTATAGTTTTGTGACATTTACGTTCTTCATATATACTTGTGAAATCAACTTATACTGCAAATGCCAGGATATGCAACTAAGAATAACACGATGCTGAAAATCTAGATTGTAGTTACCAAGAAGCAGCTCCTAACTTTGTAGTTAACTTCAAATACCACCATTAACAAAGACATTCACATATTAAGAAAACACATGTTTGGTATAATGTAATATGTGATTTTTATAACCATAGATCTCTGAATATGAGGGGTACTTCCTGAATTTAGGGCAAGAAAATTGTGCATAGTTCCTTAGAAAAATGAGCGGGAAACCTACCCACTGGCTTACACCTCTCTTTTCTAGTGAGACTGTAAGCATTAGAGATGGAGCATTTATTACCGACACTGAGCTCTGACCTAAAATCCTCACAGAGGCCAACATCTGTCCATTTTTAAAAGACAGAACTGTTAATGGCATTTTTAAGTGGACTGCTTTTAATTTCCTCGCTAGATAGACAAAATCAGTGTTGGCCATGGGTGTCAGAAATGTCTACAATAACAATAAGGCACATAAGTTTTAAATTAAATTACAAGTTGATGCCAGTGGAGTAAAAAAAAAAGTAGTAAATTGGTTAAATGTGCCAGCAAATTAAAATCATCACCTCTGCTTCCTCTTTTGTAAACTCCAGATTCTTGAGGCTCTGCCAGCCATTCAGTTCCCATTGAAACCTGTCGGATGTCACCTACAGGCAGAGACATACATCGTTTGAGTGTGTATCTGTATGTGTACTGGTGTATTTCAGAGCATCTTTCATCTATTCTCTCAGTGTATATTATAGTGCACGTAGTAGTGCAGCGGCAACATACTAAATGGCTGAGATTTGCAGTTTTAAGCTGGAGATCCCTAGTGACTTAATATCCTGTAGTACACTGCATCTATGTCCGGCTTAAAAAATGGCCATCCAGACATGATGTACATAACTTCATATAAGCATACAACAGTTTATTTAATAATATATGAAACAGTGCACAGTTTCATATATTATTTAAAACAGAGAATGCAGTATTCTATATACAGTCATGGCCAAAAATATCAGCACCCTTGGTAAATATTATCAAAGAAGGCTGTGAAAATTAATCTGCATTGTTAATCCTTTTGATCTTTTATTTAAAAAATTCACAAAAATCTAACCTTTCATTGGATAATAAGAATTTAAAATGGGGGGAAATATCATTATGAAATAAATGTTTTTCTCTAATACACATTGGCCACAATTAACGGCACCCTTTTATTCAATACTTTTTGAAACCTCCATTTGCCAGTTTAACAGCTCTTAATTTTCTCCTATAATACCTGATGAGGTTAGAGAACACCTGACAAGAGATCAGAGACCATTCCTTCATCCAGAGTCACTCCAGACCCTTTAGATTCCCAGCTCCATGACGG
This sequence comes from Spinibarbus caldwelli, assembly GCA_039654775.1. Taxonomy (NCBI): domain Eukaryota; kingdom Metazoa; phylum Chordata; class Actinopteri; order Cypriniformes; family Cyprinidae; genus Spinibarbus; species Spinibarbus caldwelli. The sequence goes on along the minus strand of JBCAMP010000209.1, from coordinate 47,208 downwards.
TGCTTCTTCTCTTCAGTTAGCAGAAGCTTGGTTTTGTGCTCAGTGACCCATTTTTGTGTTGTTTTTGAGGTTTGTGTTTGGATTATTGTACGGCTGGAAGATCCAAACATGGCCCATTAAAAGATTTCTAACAGAGTCAGTCACTTACTGATTTTTTTATCTGTTTTTTACTTATTTTGATTTTTATCTGTTGGTATTTGATAGAATCCATGATGCCATGTGTCTAAACAAGATGTCCAGGACCTCCAGCAGAAATATAGGCCCACAACATCAAAAATACAGCAGTATATTTCATTGTACACATGGGGTACTTTTTATCCCTGTGTTCACCAAACCCATCTTGAATGTTTGCTGCTAAAAAACTCATTTTTTAGTTTCATCTGACCATAGAAGCCAGTCCCATTTGAAGTTCCAGTCGTGTCTGATAACTGAATATGCTGGAGTTTGTTTTTGGATGAGCTAGGAGAATTTTTCTTGAAACTCTCCCAAACAACATGTGGTGATGTAGGTGCTGTTTGACTTTTTTTTTTTTTTGAAGGTTTTCTGACCCCGAGACTCAATTATTTTCTGCAATTCTCCAGCTATGGTCCTTGGAGAGTCTTTAGCCACTCAAACTCTCCTTCTCACCGTGCATTAGGACGATATAGACACACGTCCTCTTCCAGGCAGTTTCATAACATTTTATGTTGATTGGAAATTCTTAATTATTGCCCTGATGGTGGAAATGGGAATTTTCACTGCTCTAGCTCTTTTCTTAAAGCCACTTCACTAATTTGTGAAGCTCAGTTATCTTTTGCTGCACATCAGAAATATATTCTTTGGTTTTTCTCATTGTGATGGATGATTAAGGGAATTTGGGCTTTGTTTTCCCTCCTATTTATATTTCTGTGAAACAGGAAGCCATGGCTGGATAATTTCATGTTCATAATCACCCTGGAGTGCTCAAAATTGTGAATATGAATGGGAATATACTTCAGAGATATTTTACTCATAAGAATTTCTAGGGATACCAATAATTGTGTCCAACATGTATTTGAGAAAAACATTTATTTCATAATGACATTTCCCCCCATGTTAAATTCTTATTATCCAATGAAAGGTTAGATTTTTGTGAATTTTTTAAATAAAAGATCAAAAGGATTAATAATGCAGGTTTATTTTCAGAGCCTTCTTTGATCATATTTACCAAGGGTGCTGATATTTTTGGCCATGACTGTATAATGTAGAGACAGTATGTACCATAATAGTATGTCGTTCTGAATTGAGAATACCTTATGTTTATGAATTATGACTGTAACAACTAATTTAGAAAACAGATAATAATACTTACAGACCAGACTTTTCAATTCAAACTGAAATATAGCAATAAAAATCATCCTGTACAGACACAATAACTTTTTTAACTTTATAAACATTTTTTAAACATATTTTAAGTAAGTATATGTGCTGGCAGTTTTAGCGCTGCCGAGTGAAGTGCGTCAGTGAATGAAATGTCATAGTTTTGGTTTTGCTCTGAAACCGGCAGTGTGTAGCCTAGATTTATGCAATATATTCGAATGGAAATCTTATACAGTGTTACAGTCATATTAGTGCATTAGCAGCTGTCAACTATGTTGGTACATAAACGAGCGGTCTGAACTTATTTACCCAGCGCATTTTTTATTTTGGTCATGCATGCGCACCTGCACACCACTTTATATAGATGTATTGTTCCTGATTAAATAAATGAAAATTTACAGTAAAGAAAATTAGCGTTTCTCTGCTTAATTTTGAAAACAATGTTCCAATGCAAAAAAAATGCTCATGGTCCTAAAAAGGGCTCATTTTCTTAATAAAAAAAATATAATTTCTTATAATAAACTACTTGAGGACATCAATAATAATTACATACAAATAAAAAATAAAGGTTTAAATTAGCCATAATTAAAATGTGAAAATCCGTTTGTATGTAAATATTATTTATTAGAATTTTCATTCATCTTTGCATATTTGTAATATCCAATTGCATCTTCTTACTGTGAGTTGGGGTCCGGTCTCTGCGTCGCAGTCCGGTATTTCTCCCAGAATCCTCTTCCAGGAGGGGGAAGTACTGACCCCCCAGTACTTCTTGTTCTACATAATATCCCGGAGAATCCGAGCCAAACACACCAAACCCACCCCGATCCAGATCGTCCTCTCTAAATGAAAGAGAGCAAAAGCCAGTGAAAGAAATAAAAATAGGAATACAATTACACCGACATGCTAAATGAAACAATTTTTCATACATTTTATATTTCATATGTGAATACCTGTGTCCGTAGACAGGGGAAAGAATAAAAACATCATGTCCCCCAGGTGTGTCCACTCCAGGTGAGAGGCCCACTGACCCAAGCGTGCTGGGTGGGGTGGGAGAACCACTGCACGGACTGGTGGACAGCGGCTGTCAATCAAAAACATGCACAAAATAGCCTCAGTATGAAGCTAATGACACTTTGTTGATGTTATTATATTAATGCAATAGAAAAGAATTACATAAAAATCAGCTATTAGACCATACAAATACCAGACAAGTAAAAAAAACATTTTTTCCAAATATAGTTGTACAGTATGTTAGTCTGGTGCAGTTAGTTTCACTAGAGGGCAGGACAGAGATCAGTCACACACGTCTAAAGACCTTTGACTAATGGAGGACCAAGAGTGTGTTTCAAAAAAACGACGATAGTGTTGCCCTTAGCAACCATGAGCGCTGCATCAGTCAGTTAGCAATGAGGAAAAGCATAGCAACAAGCAGCAGACATCAACCCAGGAACAAGAGACATGAGAATCATGTACACAAAAACTCTGATCGATTTATCATTTGCAGTTATCAGTGGGCATTGTTTTATTGCACATAAATATTTCAGTACAAATATGTCCTTTTATTCTTTAGCCATTTTATCCAGCTGTTCATTTATAGTGCCATCTCTAGGGGTGACGTGAGCAATATACCGGTAGACATGATTAAAGCCCCGTTCACACCAAGAACGATAACTATAAAGATAACGATAAAGATATAGTTCAAAAAATCATTCTCAATATTAAAGAATAGCAGAGTCCACACCACAACTATAACGATAAAGGCACAGAGAAACAATATCGTTGGAATCACTTTCAGAACGTTTTTTTCCAGCTGACGAACGATAAAAACATTGACACCCAATCAAAATCCATCCTGCTAATGAGCTCGAGAATTTAAAGCGGCAGACAAGTGTGCTCTTAGAATATACAGACGATATCGTACGCTGGTGTGGATGCTAATATTGTTGTCTTTATAGTTATCTTTATAGTTATCGTTCTTGGTGTGAATGGGGCTTAAATCTGTGGAAATTTGTCAACCGATTTATCGTGGTTACACGCTCATGGGACATTGCTGTGCTATGTGGTCACGAAAAACGTGGTCGTTTGCATGCATTTTTAAGCATTGCGTTTTAAAACAAGTGATTTTAAGCCACTGAAATGCAATCAGCAATGAAAGAGAACTCGTTTTGCTATATGCACATGAAGATGCTTCTCATAGAGCGTTGGAGTACTGAACGTTATTTTTGCAGCTTTATAGGCCTCGAACGGTTAAATACACACACTTGTATGTGACAAAATATCCGTCTCTGCAAGTATCCTCGTAAACACAGTAATTTAGGTCTTAAGTGAAAGCAGACAGCTAAGAAAGAAAACATGAATATAGAAATATATCCTTACTGTGAGAAAGAAAACATGAATATAGAAATAATATCCTTACTGTGAAATAAAATGACTTATATTGTGATATATGATTTTGGTCATATCGCCCACTGCTGGCTGTCTTCCATTCAGCAATTCACAAGCATACAATATATCTGCTCTTTAATTGTTTATTTATTCATTCAGGAAGGATTTAAAATCCTCTTTCACCAGAAATTGATCTGTAATTATGTCAATAAGCATTATGTCCTTTAGATCACCAATGTGGATTCATTCATGAGTGAAGGTCCACTCCGCTCAGCTGTGTCGTGACTGTGAGGAGAGGACACATGTGCAAGCTTTAACTGCATCTGTCTGATACTTGTATCCAGAGCAACCACGGAACTCTGGCTGCCATGGCAACAAGCTGTACGGAACTCATTCACTGCTCTGAGATGCACTCATAAGCACACTCTCGCACACACTACATATTAAATGGATACACTTGAACAACACATCGAACTATCCTGACACATACACGTATGCACACACACCTGCAGGGCGAGTGGTTTCCAGCGGGCGTTCTTCAGCAGTGCATGGGTGGAGCCCAGAGTGTTCTGTGGCCTCTTTTTCAGAGTGAGGATGACTCCACTCGGATCCTCACGGAGACAGTTGACCAAATTCTTCAACTGCCAGCCCACCTGAAAGACAGAGATGATTTAGAAATAAAAACTAAATATAAATAAATAAATAATGTTAAACTACCCTAGTAAAAAATGCCATAATTTATTTAAAATCCATTTATTTCATACTAAGTATACTTCAAATCCATATTTATTGACTTATCATGTAAGACTTACTGATACAAAATTATAATTGAACTTTATTTGGAGTATTTTATTTGGAGTACTTTATTTGCACAATGCACATTTCTTAACATTATGTGCATTTTAAAATGTGTTTTAATATCACTATTAATAAGGATTGTGTAACAAGGATTGTGCACAATTTAAATATACTTTAGTTGGACTTCAGCGCTACTTTCGCACAATTAAAGTGCATTAAGCACAAAATTAGATGTTCCAGTTTAGCAAACTTTAAGTATACCATTTTAGTATATCAAAATTACAATTGCAAGGTATTTTTATTAAGCACATAAATATGTAAATGTATTTGTAGTATAATTAGCACAAAATAAATGTATTTCCAATACATTTTAGCATATATTTTTCCATTAGGGTATTAGTGTGAAATATTAAAGGGGTCATATGATGTGATTTCTATTTTTCCTTTTCTTTAGTGTGGTATGTAACTGTTTGTGCATGTATACGATCTGCAGGGTTACAAAGCTCAAAGTCTGCCACAGAAGGATTTATTCTATCTAAAAGATAAGGCTGATCCAGACCGGGGTAAAACGCCTCATTAAAACACGCCCCCACATGTCTACGTCACAATGTGGAAATATTTGCGTAATGCCACCCAAATGTTCACGCAAAGAAAGAAGGCGTGGTATCAGTAACTGTAGTAGTGTTGATGCAGCCATGTCAGGGAGACGCTGTCTGTTTCTGTGCGAATGCAAAAGCACTTTATTTGGCCTTCCGAAAGCAGATGCAGTTAGGAATTATTTAGATTACTTACAACAGAACAGCACAACCCAAATGTTTGAATTTGTGCAACGCATTTTATGGACGACAGTTTCGTGAACCTAGGAGAGTACAAGGCTGGCTGTGCAAAGACGATTTCTAAAAAAAATGGGTCAATTCTTACTTTGCTATGACAATCTGGTGCTTCTGAATCAGCGACTGTAAGTATGTTTTGTTAATAGTTTAAGTATTTGCTATTGACAGTTCAAATGCGGAGTTTTGCTCCGTGTAGAGTATCATGTCGTGTGTGTGTGTGTGTGTGTGTGAGAGAGAGAGACAGGGTCACATCACAGTGGAGTCAGCTTTCTTAATCGCGGCTTGTGTGCAAATACATACGAGCATCATCACTGTGTCTGTCACGTGACTCTGTTCCCCTCTCGGGCTTGAACTGATGGTAAAACTAAGGGCATTATTAACTGTCTTTATATTTACTTTGAAAGCTGAAGCTCGCGATTATGGTAAGGGGTGTTACATTTCCGACGCGTGCTTGTGGTGTTCGGCCAATCACAATTCAGCTGGCCAATCAGAGCAGACTGTGCTTGTCGGAAGGAGGGGCTTTGTAGAAAACGACGCGTTTGAGAGAGGCGGGGCATAGAGGAACTACAATAATGTACAGTATTTGAAAAATAATGTTTTTTGAACATTAAAGCATGTCAGCATATTCTGTTACACCAAATACACAAAATAATGATCTTTAAAATAGCATCATATGACCCCTTTAAGTCTGTAAAAACTTTTAGAATATAATATTTAAATTTGGAGTAAAGTGGCAAATGGTGTCTGGGGATTAAATTATTGATTGAAGCCCCACACATGACATGTTAGAGTGCAATGTTAGAATGCAAAAATATTAGGTCTCATTTTCTTAATGATTTCCTTAATGAAAAATATAATTTCTTATAAAGCAATTTGAAATTTTCAGACATGTTTATGACAGGCTTCATGAGATCCACCTGAAAACCCTTGAGCATCAGCTGATAATCAATCATACCTGCGCAAACATTACTGCACATATGCTTTGATGCAAGGTCAAAACAGATGTCAACTTGAACCACACAATGATACACACCACAGTTTGGTGATTGACCTGAATGACCTCGTCACCGGCGTGGATCTTCTTGCACTGATCTGCAGGAGACTGCAAGAGAGAGATAGAGAGATTAATAACTCTTGCTCATTATAGAAATAAATCGGACACCAGGTATTTCCGTGTACAGCATCATACATGCCTAAATGTTGACCTTCCCTGTAAAAAACGTTTGAGGGTCTTTTAATCAAAATCTCACTCATCTGGGCTGCGTTTCCCAAAATTGTAAGCCTAAGAAGATCGTAGAGAGCATTGGTGCCAGTGGTTTCTACAATCAACAAAGCATGCTTTTGGGAAATGGAGCTCTGCTCATTTCTTCTGCCCGTACACAAATAGCTAAATATTTATTTCAAAGAATATTTTCATAACCTGTTCAAACACAGTAAGCTGTCATTAAATGATGATTCTATGCATTAGCGACTTACAGTACAAATCTTGCAGCAACAGTCTGCCTGGGGCAACCTTAGATTAAATGTCTTTTTCAAGGGTACAGCGGTAGACATTTTCAAACCTTTTGGGGTTTGAACAATTTTCCCAAATGTTTAACCACTAAACCATGCCACACCAGTCCAGAATATTATTCAGATGATTTTGCATTTGCTCTGATGTGTCGTTCTATAAGCTTGATGAGGAAGATCGTCCATTAGCTGAACAGTAAATGTGCCTTAAGAGTTAGAAATCGATGAATTCTGTTCTTTCAGCAGCTAAAAAAAGGCTTGTAGCTTGAGTCCAACCTAACTGAACACGTGCATAAATGATTTAACAACAGCACTGGAACAATCCACCATTCCAAGCCTCACTCTACCCAGCTCTGAAATCAAGTGCATGCTCTATGCGGATGACCTGGTTCTGCTGTCCCCACAGAAGAGCTGCAGCACAGCATGTGCTTTATAGAGCAACACTGCCTGAAATGGGCACTGACAATCTGAAGGAAACCAGAGCTGGTTTGCCTACAGATAAGAAGTCCTATCGCACAGCATCACAAATGATGATCTTAAAATTGACCTGGGTTTAATCTTGGTGTTGAAGAACTCAGATGGTGCTTTACATAGGGCCCTATGAAATATGATTTTCCCAAATTCTGTTTTTTTCCATTTTAATTTTTCTGGATTCCATTTTTTGTTTTAATGATTAAATGAAATTTAATTAATTAAAAAACATGTATAATTAATTCAAATCATGAAGCTTACATGATTTAACGGCAATTTATTAAAAAATGTAACACAAAATTACATTTTTAAGGCCCTATGAAACTCTTTTTTTTCTCTCAAATTGACTTTTATTTGACCAAATTCTGTTTTCCATTAATTGGAATCCATTTTAATGGTTTCATTAAATTTTAATAATCAAAAGAATCTCTAAGTAATTGATTAAAAACACTAATTTATTATTATTTTATTTATTTCTTTTTTCCACAAATACTGTGTTGTGTGTTTACATTTTTCTGGTAAATAAATTCTGGTAAATAATTTTGCTGGTAAATATTCCTTAAAAATAATTTTTAATTATTTTATTTGTAGTAGTAGTACTATCATTGCATTATGTAATATATTTCTGTCACAGTTTCTTCAAGTTAAACTGAAGTTTTATTTTGATGGGTTGCTATGAAGACCTTTTGAGTTTCTGTTTGTTTATGATATGACGATAGTTTTTCTCACAAGAAACAGTAAAATGCTCATGAAGTGACTCTCAGAGCAGTTCTAGAAATTATGTTCATGTGTTCATCTACTCATATATTGAGGCGGCAGAGGGCGAAAACACAGCGAGCATCACACGTATGTGTGTAGGAAACGAAACCACGCGTCTGCACCATTCATTCACGCAGAACGTGCAGGATTCATATTAAATTAATTAATTAATTATATCAACTGTAAATGCCACACACTGTCATGAAGCATAAAAACTTAGTGGGAAACTAGTATGGTTACTGTTAACTGATACTATCAACATCATTTTCAGTACCTGAAATAAATCTCAAATAAAATAATGTTAGATTAAAGACTTAAACTTTACAAAAACTAACTAAAATAAGTTGAACTAATAGAAGTAATAAATAGAACTAAATAGAAAAACCTAATAAAATGACAAGAGTAGGGCTACATCATAAAAATGAATAAAACTAAGTATGAGACAATTTATGCATTTTACCAATGACAGCATCTTTAATACTTGTTTTCAGAGCCACTAGGGGAGCACATTGTCTGAGATCTTTTGATTCATTGTGATATCTCATGTCCTGCCTGAACCCTAAACCTAAAAAAAGACAAACCTGAAAAAGGTCGACAGTTTAAATGACCATCCTGGCTTTCCCAGGCGGGATTCTCCAAAAATTATGGGAAGAAGTGAGGCGTGCAGCTGTTTATAATTTTAGGGTTTGAATTGGTGTGGGATTTATATGAGATGGGTAAAGAATAAATCCAGCTCTGAACTCACATTCTCTGTGGTTCCAGTGATCACATGAAGACCGTCATATGTGGATTTGATGTACATGCCCTAAAAAGAGGAAAGAGGCTGTTGTCAATCATAAAATCAATAAATCATAGTACAACACAGCTAGATTTATACAGATTTTTCAAACGGTGCTGAAGTGTATCATTTCTGTCATTAAATGGAACTGCAAAAACAATGATTGTTTTCAAACAGCTTTCTCATTTTTGCTATTGGTCACACAAACAGATAGTCCCATTTATTCGGACATATTGTAATTACTAATTCTGAGCACATGAATGACCAAGTCGTATTTACAATTGTGAAACTCTGAATTCTAGATGATACAATGCACAAAACAGCTCATAGACAAGTGTAAAGTTAATCAATCAACTTTGTGTTTGCTTTTTTGAAAAATAAAAATAGTTTTTTTCGTACCAAATATATTTATGCACCATATATTTTCAGCATTTTGAATTCAGATGTAGTTATGGGTATTTAGGCTACTTTCATGTTACGTTTTCAACTTAAATGCATGACATGCCGAATGCTCAACTTGGAGGTATGAGATTCAGGTGCACTTTAAGGCAGCATATGTCTACAAATAGTTGTCTTATAGTTGTCTTTGAATATATAACTCTGCATGGGCATTGCCATATTTCTGTTGATTATAGAAGGGATATTGCCATTGTCTACTCACCAGGCCCTCACTAGGCATTACGTTCGTCAGATGGACAACCTCTAGGTGGGCAGACTGTGACACCAACGAATCGGACGACAATGAAATAATGTGCTCACAGATACCTGATAGAGTCTTGCACTGCAAAGAGAGATAAAGACAGAAAGACAGTAAGAGAGAGACAGACAGTGTTGTCAGTCCATGTTTGCGGTTCTACAGTAAATCTCTCAGTCTAATTATAGCTGTTGAACTGGAAAGAAACAGTGAACACTGGCAACACTGCAACAATACGAACCATTCACATGAAAGGCATTCAGCGTCATGAAATGTACCCATAATGTATAATGAATCGTCGTTATTAAGCCATATGCTATATTTATTCATGCTATATTCTTTCTTTCATCTTTTTCTTTCTATTTGTCTCCATCCATCTATCCCTCCCTCCCTCTCTTCTGTTCTACAGGCAGTGATCCTGAAGGGAGAAAAATTCACAATCTGCATTATTCAAGATATCCAACCTTAGGCTAAACACACACATAACAGATTTTTGCTTCAGAGCAGGCTAGATACATGTGACTCCACAATCACGTTTTACTTGAAATATACTTTTAAACGCTGTGTGTGAGTGAGAAAAGTGTGTGAGTGTGTGCTTCTTCACTATACTTGTAAAAGACTTCACAACTACTGTATAGTAAAATGTCTTATAACCAGCCTGTAGGGATGGAGGATGTTCCTCACTTGTAAAAAGCTTTTATAAATTGGCCAAATAATGTCTATGTAAACATCTTAAAGGACATTTTCTTTACCTAGAAAGGTGGTTGCACCTTAAAAGCAGGATTTAGACATTTTCACAAATCAAATAATACACAACTAAAAAAAATTAATGTCAATGGTTTAACAAAAATTTGACTTTCCCTTTGGTTTTCCATATGACTTTCATTTTTATTGCATTACTGAGTCAAAGTAATTGATTCTGGTAATCAAAATTAGATGCTCTCAGTACAATTAGGGAAGTGTATAAGTTTGTGTGTGTGAAAAGCAAGTGTGTGTGGCTTGAGAAACACTCACCACATGTAGAATCTTATTCTCAGTTTCATACACTGTGCAATCCTGAGAGGAAAAGAGAAACACGTACATTAAAATAATAATAAAGGACTGTGCTGTTTGTGTGTGTTGAATACCAAAACACTCACTCTCACACACACACACACACACACACACACACACCTGCTGTACTATGGTGGTTAGCTCTAGACAGAGCTGAACAATGTTGTTCTTCAGCACTGAGTACTCAGAAACACTGACAAATGGAGACCTGCAAACAAAGCAAAACACATACACGAAGAGATGAACACAAACAACTATCCATACCAATCAACAAGAGCTACATTTTTCTTTTTTTTTCACATTTTAAACATGACATGACCCAGGCTGGACTCAAAACCTAGGTTTCAGGATAGTTTCCATTATACAAGCAAAAAATGCAATTAGTTTGCTTTTCGTCTGTTATTTTGTGCAGCTTATCCAGGCTGTTTGACTCACTTTTGATTCAGTACCACCAGGTGTGATTTCAGTCCCATTAAATTCTATGATATTATGTGACGTTCAGGTTTGATCTGTTCAGCCCAGGTGAGTTCATGCCCTGTTTAGATCTATTTAGGTACCTGTCCAGCCAGGCTAGTAGATTTTTAGCTGCTCCGATGAGGTCAACGACTGAAGTCAGGAAGTCATTGGGAAGACGTCGTGACACCCGTCCGTCATAATGGCCCCCGCGGCGGCGGCCCGTGATGAAGTTCTGTAGATTCTTAGCGGATGCATTCAGTTTGTGCGACAAAGTCCGCAAATTCTCGGTCTCTAGACCATAGTTCTGCAACGGGAGAAAAAAATTGTTGAGGTATTTATCCTACCATTCAAAAGTTTGAAGTCTGTAGGATTTTTATTTTATTTTATTCAGCAAGCATGCATGCATTAAATTGAGCAAAAGTGACAGTAAAGACTTCTGAGTTGTTACAAAAGATTTATCTTTCAAATAAATGCTGTTCAGAACTTTCTGTTTATCAAAGAATGCTGAAAGTAAAGAATATATAAAGCAGCACAACTGTTTTTAACTGTGATAAGAAATGTTTCTTAAATGCACCAAATCAGCATATTAGAATGATTTCTGAAGGGTCATGTGACACTAAAGACTGGAGTAATGGCTGATAAAGATTGCCATCACAGAAATAAAACCCATTTCAAAATATATTTAAACAGAAAGCTGTTATTTGAAATTGCAGCAATATTTCACAATATTACTATTTTTTTCTGTAGTTTGCCTTGGGAAGCATAGTTTCTTACATAAGATTAAACAATCTTACAGACCCCAAACTTTAGTGTACAAAGCCTGATAGATTTATTATTTTAAAAATGTTCTTTTCACTACAAATTCCAATTTTGTTAAAGAAGGTCCAAGTTAGTAAACCGAAGCACAGAAGTCAATCTTATGGCTGATTTTATCATTGAGACACTTTGTAAGTGTAAGCAGAAGAAAAACCCATCAAGCTGCATTCTCACAGCATGTACAGAGGGTCATCACTACACACTAACAAAGTTACTCAGAAATAAAAGACTGCCTACACTGTGAAATGAAATAAAGCACACAATCAAGTCTCCATTCATATCTGGCAAAGGCATTACTCAGAATAAATGTCATTTTCTCAGAACTGCTGCTTGGAGACCGTGGAACTGCAAAACCCATCATTTCTGTGAATCGATCGGCTGAATAGTTCAATCACTGGACCATTCTGATTCACAACTGACTGTTTCAAAGCTTTTAGTGGCAAACAGAACATTTTCTCACGTTTGTTTTGGGTTTGTTTATAGTATTAATCACATCTCTCATTTATAGACAGGAGGGGATTTCCGACTCAATTTTTTTTTCTTTATATGGTGCTTGTTGGTACCTGCAGCACTGACGTGTCATTTTCTACAGTCGTGACTGTTGTTCTCTTATCTAAGCGCCACAATCGCTGCATAAATTAGAGCCACAATGCATATTAATATGCAGACATCCATTAAATTTCCAACCATTATTATAAATAGATCCTTTTATAAATAGGTTCAACAGTAAGATCTTTGATGTTGTTCATGGCACCTTCTTAAAAGCTCTCAGAGGCGTCTTTAGAATCAAAATACGTTTTCAGGTAGCTATGTATATCAGAAAAAATAGCAGAGACCCAAAGCAAAGAGAAAGATTTTAAAAGAACAAACCCTGGAAGGTCAGCAGAATCCTGTGAGGATTTAGGAATGATCTGGTGACAGGTGACTCTTGTTTTAAAGAAGGTTCAATGCAACATTTATGAGGAGAAAAAGACTTTGAGATGGTGCTTCAGAGGGCAGCCGTTGTGTGTTGCTTTACTTCCACTTTTGTATGTTTTCGTTTTTTAATTTTGTTCACCTCACGATACCCAATAACATACTTCAGCGAGATTCTGTAATGCATTTTTTATTTTGTATTGTGTAGACTGTTGAAAGTAGAATTTTCAAGCTGAATTTCATTTATGCATTTAATGAACTTAGGATGTGCCTCACATGGTCTGTGCCACTGCATGTTAATTTCAGGCATACTGAAATATTTCTGTTAGGTCTTGTGAGGTATGCACTTTTTTCAAATATTATTTTCTTTTAAAGCCAGATAGAAATTGCAAATGTAAAAACCCTCATTTTAGCTAAGTGATTGACAGACTGGTGACTCTAATGTATCAGATACCATTTTAACGGCACCGATAGCCTTGTGGGCAGCGCACTGAAAAACAGCACCATTGTGCTACGGCATCCTGAGTTTGAATCCCGACTCGAGGACCAATCCCACCCCCTCTATCTTTCTCCCACTTCACTTCTTGTCAGTTCTGATCTGTCCTGTCATAATGAAGGCAAAAATGCCAAAAATATATATTTTTAAAAAAGATACCATTTTAAATGTATACAATATATATTTTTCAAATGTATCATTTTGGTTATAATATTATTATTAATTTTAGATTTCTATATTTAATATATTTACTTTAAATTGAAGTCTGTAGAAACAGGCATTTTAATGTCAAGTGGTGTTGTTATTGTTTACTACTATTAAAAATGAAAAATTAGTAAAATTAGTAAAAGTTGTTTTCATTAATTTAAATTAATATAAAAATTAATAATAAAATAAATAAAATTAAAATATTAAAATAAAAAAGAATAAAATTAAAATAAAAAATATACAAGACAAAAATGTTCAAGTTAACGTACTAAAATTACTGACTAAAATTTAAATATAATAAATTAAAATTAAATATAATTAAAATGAACTAAAATAAAAAAATTAATAAAAATGTTAAAATCCATTTTTTTAATTTTTTAAATTTGTAAATTCAACTTTTTAGATGTTTTATTTTTTTATTGAAAAAAAGAAAATGAAAACTAATTCAAAAATAGTTATCAGTGTTTATATACTATTTTTGAAAGTTATTTGAAAAAATCTCCAGCTGTTTTGGACCCCATTTACATTTATTGCTGTCCACTTCTTATTGTTTAACCCCAAACGGCTCTTTACTAAAAACTTGAATTCTGCTTCTGAGATGAATTTGCATGAAGAGCTGTGAGGATGTTAACCAGTTCGATTTAACTCCTCCTCCTCTCTCTCTCACTCTCTCTATGATGAATTCCTCCTGCAGCCAATCAAAACCAAAAACGCATCTTCCCTTTGCTCCACACAATCCCTCCTCTTTTTGTGTACTGGTTGGGAGATCCCCGCTGGGTGCTAATCATTCAGTGTTAAGCGGAGTTTGATTAAAATGTCTGTTGTGTCATTAATACAAAACAAACACATCATTATCACAGCCAGTCTCTTTTACACACACACACACCAGAGCGCAGAGTAAGTCCACAGCCTCCAGAATGAGCTCCTGGTGTCCGATGCGGGTCACGCCAAGTTCTTCCAGCTCCTGATGGGTGATGTGAAGCAGCTGCTCTCCGGTTATCTGCTCTCTCTCAAACGTCCTCATATACTGCAGCAAACAGTCATCCAACCCTGAGAGAGAGAAAAGTGCAACGCAACCATGTGATCAATTCATTTATGTCATGTAATAAACTTAAAACGTGACCCAGTGTAATGGCGCTTCTCTCCATACATTAAGATGATTAATACACAACACACACACACACACACCACACGCGACGCGCAAACACACCGTAAACCTGCCAGTGATGTCAAGTGGCTAATTCCTGTAACAATTTGTGCTTTATCCTAAAAAAAAGACGATAAACTACTTAGTGATTACAGACACGTCTCTCAGAACGAGACACACACCTGCATTTCTCACACACACACACACACACACACACACACAAACACACAAACACGCACACACACACACACACACACACACGTTCTCTGGCTGAGAGACTCTTCAGATGGAACATTCAGAACTCACAGATACACACACGCTCTGTCCTTCAGAACCAGCTCTGTGGTCTCAAATACACACGCAAGATAACCTGTGTGTTCGTTTTCTGTCATGTGTGTATGTGTGTGTGTGTGTGTGTGTGTGTGTGTGTGTAGGATGTCCTTCAGCTAAACAGACTCTCTCTCGTGCTCATTCTCTTCATTCTCTCGTTCTGCTCCAGCTATACGGGCTGCTTGGCAACCGTTGCTTAGAGACGGGGAGGTAAGCCTGCACAGGGAATGATAAAGGCCTCCATTTCCTACAGTCCTACACACACATACATACATCCATACTGGAAAGGCGCACGCATACATACACTGCAAACATAGACGCGCATTTCACACACAAGTTGTCTTAACAGCTAAAGGAGATTTTTGTGATTTAAGCAGCACTTGTAACATCCAGCAGAATTGCAAATATGATGAGTCTTTGCACACGGTTTCTTGAACGCTCCCCTGTTTGCCATTGGTTGGATGAACAGACCATTAGGTGGGAATGGCTTACAGTAGTGGCCAAAATGATTAGAACACTAGTATTTTCACTAGCTGAAAAATGGTTTTAAGTCAGTTATTTCTATCTGTTGCTGTAGTGTGTCAGTAGGAAATATCAGTTTACATTTCCAAACATTCATTTTACCATTAATTGTAATAATCCAGTGAGGATTATTTGATTTTTTGATTATTTGACAACAGCCAGTGCTCCACACAGAGATCTGATCTGATCATCATTCAGTCTGTCTGACATGACATAAAGAAACAGAACAAACTGAGAAAAACTAAATCCAGAAGAACTGTGGCAACGTCTCCAAGATGCTTCAAGAAACCTACCTGCAAAGCTACCTGAAAAACTATGCGCAAGTGCACCGAGGGCAAAAGCTTTAAACACAAAGGATGGTCACACCACGTTGATTTAATTTAGTTAATAAAAGTTAATTGATAAAGAAAATCTATTTATGACATTATTTTTGACAGCATCCTCATATTACAGCGTTTTTACACAAATGCCTAAAACTTTTAACAGTACTGTAGCTTTGCAGGTAGGTTTCTTGAAGCATCTTGGAGACGTTGCCACAGTTCTTCTGGATTTAGTCTTTCTCAGTTTGTTCTGTTTCTTCATGTCATTCCAGACAGACTGGATGATGATCAGATCAGATCTCTGTGTGGAGCACTGGCTGTTGTCAAACGAAAATCCTCACTGGATTATTACAATTAATGGCAAAATGAATGTTTGGAAATGTAAACTGATATTTCCTACTGACATACTACAGCAGAAGATAGAAATAACTGACCTTTTTTTAGCTGGTGAAAATACTAGTGTTCTAATCATTTTGGCCACCACTTTATTTCTAGACTAGGTTTCATAAAAATAAAAATAAAATATTTAAAAATATATTTCTATTGCATATTTGCCCTAGTAAATTTCATACTAAGTATAGTTCAAATCTATTAACATATTTACTGACATATCGCTCAAGACTAATTGATATAAAAATTATAATTACTTTATTTGCAGTACTACTTGTGTAAAATGCAAATTTCTAAATATTAAGCCTAAATGTGTCTTAATGTCACTATTGATGAGGACTGTATGATCTTTGAATAATATCGTTTTTTAAATGCTAGATATTTCAAGTGTACCTAAAGTATACTTGCAATAGTTCCACTTTAGCACAATCAAATATACGGTAACACTTTATTTCGATAGTCCACTTTAGACATTTTACTAACAGTAAGTAACTTTGTAACTACATGTCAACTAGCAGTCATTAGAGTATTAGTATACTGTCTGCTTAATATCTTCTAACACTTTATTTTGATGGGTCCACAACATACAACATACTGACTATGAGAAACTTTGCAAGTATATGTCAACTTATTCTACTAACCCTAAACCTGTACAGTCTACTCTGAGAGTTAGTAGATATGTAGTTGCAAATTAAAGAGAATTAGTTGACATGTAGTTGACATGTAGTTACAAAGTTACTTATAGTTAGTAAAATGTCTAAAGTGGACTATCGAAATAAAGTGTAACCAAATATACTTCAGTATATCTTTAGCTGCACAATTAAAATGCACAAAATTAGTTGTTCCAATTTAGCAGACTTTAAGTATACCATTTTAGTGTACTAAAAGTACAATTACAGGGTATTTTTATTAACTATGTAAATGTATTTTTAGTATACTTAGCATTAAATAAATGTATTTCATATACATTTTAGTATATTCATTTTTTACTAGGGTGTATATATTTTATCAAATATTATATAAAATAATATTTCATATAACTAAATCAATCAGATTTCACCAGCCAAAAGTGCACTGAAAAAAAATGTGTTAGTAAATTTCACAAATTCGCAACACATTGAATTAAACAAGAAATTTTGAAGTAGAAAAATCAGTTGTTACAGTGTAATTTTTAAGAGTTAGATCAGGTAGAAATAGCTCACAGATGTATAAACTGCCCATTTTCACCTTTTTCCAGTGTCTCTGCATATTAAGCTAGAACTGGAGAGAGTACTTCATCATAGAAAAAATGCTAATTATCATGCATAATTACATTCAATTCTCTGTGAGAACACACATAATCTCTTGAAGTCCACTCTTCTGGTTTACAGCCCACCATCTCACATCTGCGCTAACACATTATTCTACGCTGATCTAAGAACAGCTGACAAAGGGAAAATGTATCGGGTCCCTCCCACTGAGAGAGGTGAGTCATCGTGAGGAAACCCCTTAGAAAATGATCAAACGCTCACTCAAACACACATGCTCACAAACATCCAACCATTCCAAGGCCAGCTGCTGCTGTTTCAGCTTCTGATACACCCCACTGTGGACACCGGACATCTTGGGATGCTTTTTTGAAATCTGTTCACCACCTGTATTTAAACTTCTTTGATCATCCCAGTGAGCGCACATGACCAAAAATGTCATTAATGTTGTCTCGCTGCTCTCTAGTCTTTTCTTTCATGATATCACCAAAACGTTAGAATCTCACTCCATTAGAATCTTGATTAGAATCTCTATTAGAGTCTCTATTAGACAGTCAAGACACTTATTACAAATGTTTTTTTCAAGACAATGTTACAAATGTTTTCTATTTCAAATAAATGTTATTTTGAATGTTCTATTCATCATAATTCTATTCAATCCAGAAAAAAATATATTACAGTTTTCACACAAATATTAATCAGCACAACCGTATTCAACTGTGATAATAATAAGAAATGTTTCTTGAGTACCATATTTGAAGGATTACCTAATACAGAAAACATCATGTAATAATCATGTAACAAAAATCTAGCTTTGCCATTACAAGAATAAATGGCCTTTTAAAATTTATTAATCTAAAAACTGTTCTTATAATTTTAATAATATTTCACAATAGTACTGTTTTTACTGTATTTTTGAGAAAATGAATGCAGTCTTGGTATAAGAGACTGCTTTCAAAAATCACTGCCAAAACTGACCGCAAACTATTGAACAATAGATTTTGTGTATATGTATAAATATTTTTTTTTTGTATGTGGTGACAAATAACCGTCTCTGTGAGTGAGTCAGTGAATCATTCAACTGAATCATGCAAATACACTGATTCATTCAGAAAAGAAAAAAGTGACTGTCCTTATGAGTTACTCCCTGAATCATTCACTTAAGCAATTCTGTCAACAACAAAGATTCATTCAGAAGCACCAGGTTTATTGCAAAACACTGTGGAGATCATTTGTTTTAGTGCATTTACTATGTATTTTAGACTGATTTTATCAGGAAAAAGATTAAATTGCATATCTTTACAGTCACCCTGCTTATATGCAGTTTGAATACTGTCCCTGTTTATGTAGGCACCAAAATTTGTGCTTTCCTGTAGCTCAAATAATAGAGCATGGCGCTAACAACACCAAGATCATGGGTTTGATTCCCAGGGAAAGCAAGAGTTGATAAAATGTAAAAAAAACTGTAACATGCAATGTAAGTCGCTTTGGATAAAAGCGTCTGCTCAATGCATAAAAGTAAAAAAAGTAAAGTAAAATTTATACATGCTGCTTACGTGCACCATGAAACAGGCCTGTATGTACTGTGCGAGTTTAGCAGAAGGCTTTTTTTAACATATGTGAAATACTCACCTACTGCTTGCAAATAGACATCTGTCTGTCTTCATGTTAATTACACACAGTGACCGTAACACAAACACCAGCACATCTAAATTAATCCAGTTTATTGCTGTAGTTTAGTTTGTGTTCAGTAGATTTTGGTATTTGAATTTCCCATGTAAATTAAATTTATGATTTTATTTTTTATTTCTTACAAAAAAATATAAAAATTCTTAACAAACCTAATTTAGCCGTGTCAGACTAATACTCAGCAGAAAGCACTGTGACAGGTTGAAATCCTAAATCGCCCCTGGCCAAACATTTAAAAACCTAAGAAATTTCTAAGTGGTGAGGACTATGTATGTGTGGTGGAGAATAATTTTAGATAAATTTTGTTTTGGTTCATGAAAGGTGATCCACCATTTGAAATGATTTTAAATGAGTGCCCGGAGTGTTCTGTATTAGTGAGAGAACCTGACCTTGAGAGCTTCAGGAAGAGCAGGTAATGAGTGATAAAACGCTCAGTTCAGATAAGGTGAGGAAGAGCGGAGCACTTTCCCCACCAATGCAGTCAATTTGTTTTGGGTTTATTAAACTGAAGGCATTCATCAAATAAGTTCTTTTGCAGTGCTTGAATCAGCACAGGAGAGAATGTTTAAAAGGAGTTCATCTCCTAAACTGGCCTGACCTCTTTGGTTTTGAGTTCACTTTTATTCTCATGTCCCCTTCAGACAGCCAGTCTTGTCTATTTATAATGTACATTTTTAGAAATCCAGTCTGTATTAAGAACCACTGTGTTCTTAAAAATCCCATGAAAAGGCTTGACGATTACAGTGTTATTTCATATTCAGCCTTCCTGTAGCTCATACAGTAGAACACAGTGGTAGCAACGCCAAGGTCACGGGTTTGATTTCCAGGGAAAGCAAGAAATGATAAAATGGATAAAAGCATCTGCTGAAAGCATCTGCTGAATACATAGATGTGAACATTTCCTAGAGAAACAGCATATTCTAATGTGATATTTTAAAGAGTGCATGATTTTTTTTTCTTTCAAATACATGAATAAAAAAGGTAATGGCCTCAAAGCCAACATGAACTAAAAGCCATGAATGTCCAGATTTTGATTTCATGGGTCTGCTTTAATTGTGCCCTACAAGGTTAGCTTGGTGAATAGATTTGCCAAACTGCAATGAAACGGTGAATCTCAACTACAGGTTCTAAAGCATTATCTCTTGGATAAGAAAAATGCAGTGTTAAAATAGAATACTAGTATACTGAAAATGCATGTATGCATTGAGAAACATTTCAAACAGAAATATGCTATATTGTACACACATGACCACACTGCAGTATGTGTAAAAAAAATTATATATATACAGTGAGGAAAAAAATTATTTGATCCCCTGCTGATTTTGTACATTTGCCCACTGACAAAGAAATGATCAGTTTATAAATTTAATGGTAGGTTTATTTGAACAGTGAGAGACAGAATAACAAAAAAAATCCAGAAAAACGCATTTCAAAAAAGTTATAAATTGATTTGCGTTTTAATGAGTCAAATAAGTATTTGACCCCTTCGCAAAGCATGACTTAGTACTTTGTGGCAAAATCCTTGTTGGCAATCACAGAGGTCAGAAGTTTTGTAGTTGGTCACCAGGTTTGCACACATCTCAGGAGGGATTTTGTCTCACTCCTCTTTGCAGATCCTCTCCAAGTCATTAAGGTTTCGAGGCTGACGTTTGGCAACTCGAACCTTCAGCTCCCTCCACAGATTTTCTACGGGATTAAGGTCTGGAGACTGGCTAGGCCACTCCAGGACCTTAATGTGCTTCTTCTTGAGCCACTCCTTTGTTGCCTTGGCCGTGTGTTTTGGGTCATTGTCATGCTGGAATACCCATCCACGACCCATTTTCAATGCCCTGGCTGGCTTCAATGCCCTGGCCCTGACAGTTCATGGCCCCGTC
Organism: Spinibarbus caldwelli; assembly: GCA_039654775.1. Classification (NCBI taxonomy): domain Eukaryota; kingdom Metazoa; phylum Chordata; class Actinopteri; order Cypriniformes; family Cyprinidae; genus Spinibarbus; species Spinibarbus caldwelli. The sequence goes on along the minus strand of JBCAMP010000209.1, from coordinate 26,181 downwards.
CATCGTCCCTTTGATGCGGTGCAGTTGTCCTGTCCCCTTTAGCAGAAAAACACCCCCAAAGCATAATGTTTCCACCTCCATGTTTGACGGTGGGGATGGTGTTCTTGGGGTCATAGGCAGCATTCCTCCTCCTCCAAACACGGCGAGTTGAGTTTATGACAAAGAGCTGGATTTTGGTCTCATCTGACCACAACACTTTCACCCAGTTCTCCTCTGAATCATTTAAGATTGACAGTTATTTTGTGTTTCTCCCATTTATGAATAATCGCACCAACTGTGGTCACCTTCTCACTAAGCTGCTTGGCGATGGTCTTGTAGCCCATTCCAGCCTTGTGTAGGTCTACAATCTTGTGCCTGACATCCTTGGACAGCTCTTTGGTCTTGGCCATGGTGGAGAGTTTGGAATCTGATTGATTGCTTCTGTGGACAGGTTGTCTTTTATACAGGTAACAAACTGAGATTAGGAGCACTCCCTTTAAGAGAGTGCTCCTAATCTCAGCTCTTTACATGTATAAAGACACCTGGGAGCCAGAAATCTTGCTGACTGATAGGGGATCAAATACTTATTTGACTCATTAAAATGCAAATCAATTTATAACGTTTTTGAAATGCGTTTTTCTGGATTTTTTGTTGTTGTTGTTGTTGTTGTTATTCTGTCTCTCACTGTTCAAATAAACCTACCATTAAAATTATAGACAGATTTTTCCCCACTGTATATACATATATATATATATGTGTGTATATATATATATATATATATATATATATATATATGTATATATATATATATATATATATATATATATATATATATATATGTGTGTGTGTATATATATATATATATATATATATATATATATATATATATACACACACATATACACACAGATATATATATATATATAATTTTAAATTTCTTTTTTAATGCAATGTCTTATGTCTTAATTCTTGGCAGTCCGATTAAATACTGCGTTGAGTCATTATTTCTTCTGATGTATTTATTACACAGCAAATTAAAGGTAAAGTTGAACACTTTCTATTATAGGATACAGTATTCAGGGCAGTGAGCTCTATTGTATAACGCACATTTTGGCAAATGTATTACAGCTCATCCGGGATTTCCATGCTTACAGAAAATGTGCATGCTATATACTGCAGAAACTGTGAAAGTAGTGTGATAGCAGTTATTCTGAAAAGGCAAAGTAAAGGGGTAATTCACCACTGACAAGATGGGCTTTTAGTAGAACTAAAAACTTAAATTGGACTATAAACAGAGCTATGGCAAGGATACAAAAATGTGGAAGTATGATCTGTAGTTTTCTGTTATCTGGCAAACTTTTGCTGACAAATAAATGGATATCTCTGTGCAGGTAACACAGGGAAAAGTACACACTGTTCGTTTACATATACTACTGACATGTAACAACACAAAACCTGTTACAAATCTGTAAAGTTAAGCCTGACCTAGGCCCTGGTGTATTGTTATTTAACCCTAAAATATGAAGAGATAGAAACAAGTTGAATAGGTTTGCAAATGAAATGCCTAGGTCTCTGGAAAGGTTTTATTAGCTGAAACAGGTGCACCACAAGGGCTTATGGAGTGTGCATTCAATTTGTTAAAAGAGAACAGTGGAGATAAATGCTCTGATAAGCGACAGAGTAGCAGTAACAATGAACACTGGGAAGAACCACTGCAGACAGATAATCTCCAAATAGTTGACAATGGTTTTTTTTGTTTGTTTTTTTGTTTTTTTTCGGTTAAACTAAACACTTTTCATAACTAAAACCAATATTTAATGCAACCTTAAGGACTAACCTCAACCAAAAAAATCACTGAACAGCTGAACCAAATGCAGAGCCACAGTCCTAACTGTCATCTTGGGCTTTAAGACCCTAGCATATGTCGACCTGCATGATGATTTCTCAAATGTAAGCTGTAAAGGTCAAAACTGGGCACTCAGCAGAGTTTTATATTACAAGATGTCTGTAATGTTAGAGGAGGCAGATTATCCCTACAGACATCATCAGCACATGCCACATCTCTGCACCAATGCAAGTTTTTTTAATTGGCATTCTACCAAGGGTAAAAAACAAAGAATGAATACACAGAACAGAAATATGGCAATGGCAGTTGACCAAAACGGCAAACAATTTAGGAAATAAACTATACACAGTAAACACACACAAAAATAAAAAAAAATAGTCACGCTGACAGATGTTTGCTTGTGCAGAATCTCAAACAAATTTGATGCAAAGTTTGAAAATAGCAAGCATGTATGCCGGCAAACTTACCCTGGACCAGGTGCTCTGAGGTTTGACAAACTCTTTGTCAGCAGTAATTGTGAAAATTATGCACAAGCAGCTACTTTACAGTTGCACCTGAGACACTGAACAGAGTTCCTGAAAATGGAAACCATCCTGCACAACTGGCCGTGAAACCTAGTTCTCTAAAATGCAGAACTAATCAGTGATCCTGCACCACTTTTCAGCAGCATATTTTACATTTTAGCCTATTTTATTTAGTTTGTGACTTTGAAGTCTGTCAAGAAGTTATCTTTCGTTTGAGATATCCTCACAGGTTTGCGCACAAAAACAACAGTGTAGACAGATTCACAAACAAATGACTCTTACGAACCAGTTCTTTTCTATATACATATACAGCACAATCAGGGTAGTCTGATTCACAAATAATTGCCTCTAACAGGCGTCTCTTTTCAGTGAACTAGAAACATACAGCCTGACCATGATAACCCGATTCACAAACAAATGATTCTCAAACAGCATGATCAGCGTAATCTGATTTACGAACATATGACTCTTATCAGCCAAAAAAAAAAAATTTAAAAAAAAAAATACTAGTTAGACAGCTTTTAATTAATCCTGCAAATCCTTCACTACCAGTAATAACAAAGAAATAGAAAATGATCTATCTATGACCTGAGAGCCATATAATGGTCTTTGGTCTACATGCATCTACAAAAAAAATTCATTACAGTAAGGCTGTTTTGGAAATAAAGATCACAAGCATTATTGATTATCCTGTGTACACTTGTCCATTATTAGATTGGTGGCAAAGGCTATTTGATCTTTGAAATGCTCATTGGGTAGAGATTATGAGCAGTTGAATGTCATGTGCACTAATGCCCTTAAACTTCACTTCAGATTACGTCTGATCTCGCTGGTATTTTGGCCCTCTGTCTCTCCACCACAGCTGCTCCATTATGTTCTACTTATAGCATCTGTGTATCATCCATCAGTGTGTCTTTTTACATGACATCTGAAGAAGAGCATGTCATTGATGGAAAAGGATTTCTAATCAGATAGCAATTGTTATGACTGTGTTACTTTTTAAAATGTCATCAGTGATTCCCAAACAGGAAAGGCCAAGTCCACATCCCTGAGCTATGAGTGCATGACAAAACCTGCACGCTGTGTCTGGAAGCAGCATTCGGACACTCTCTCGCGCTTTCTTCTGGAGAGTGTGTATGGGGTAGGCGGTTTTGTAAAGCTGTTTGAACCTATTTTCCTTAAAACTAAACAGTATCAATTTTTTTATGTTCCTAGCATATCATTTTTAATTATTAATAAGTATAATTGTGACTTTCTCAATAATTAGGTAATACTATTTATACATATATTTATTTATATTTATAAATATTTAACAGTATCAATTCCAGTTTTCCTAGTACTATCTGAACAGACAGTAGTACATTTTTGTATTTTTTGAATTACAGTCATTACTAATATTGTAATTGAACTATGAAGAAACCATTCTGACATGTCTTAGCATATAACAAGAAAAATAATTGTTACCAGTGAAATAAATTTATATATTCCAGTTTTCCTAGTACTAACTGAATATACAGTAGCCTAGTACATATTTTTCTGTTCTACTTATTCCTACTTATATTTTAACTGAATTTTAAAACTAGCCATTCTGACTAGTGATTGCATATGACAAGTAAAAAGCAACTGTAACTAGTGAAATGAGAAATGTTACTAGCAATTGGGATAGACACTACAGTCTCTCATAAAAATAAGTACAAGTAAAGCTGAAATAGACAATAATAACTATTAGGATTCTTACTAGTAGTGAAGAAATAAGTGGGTCAACTAGTACATATACTGTAAACAAATCTAAATAAAACAAAGATCATTGGACTTTTTACAAGAAAATAATATTTCAATCTTTTTACTTCAAAATGTCACATTTAATGCAATGTGGGTAACACTTTATTTTAAGGTGTCCTTGTTACACATGTACTTACTATTATAATAACAATAAATTATGCATAATTACAAGCAAGTAACCCTAAGCCAAATCCTAATCTTAACCCTAACCATATAAGAATATGTAGTTAACTAATATTACTCAGTACTTAAATATTTAATTACACTGTAACAAGGACACCTTAAAATAAAGTGTAACCACAATGTGTTACATACTGTTTCTTTGTAATTGTGAAGTTTTCTAGCAATTTCAGAGTGAAAATTGGGTAACACTTTATTTTAAGGTGTCCATAATACAGAGTAATTACCTAGTTAAGTACTTGATAGTAGCCATTGTACTTAAATGAAACAAAATGTACTTACCATGTAACTAAGTTATGGAACAGCCTGTACTTACAGTTTGTAATTATGTACATGTAATAGGCAGCTACTGATACACATATGTAACAGGCCGAGTGTGTTACACAGCTACTTATGTAACCAAAAGATTGTTACATACGTGTTGCAGACTTTATACAACATAATTATAAATGTAAGTACACAGACATAAGCTACTTAAAATAGAGTGTATCAAGATTGTACTTCATGTGTATCTATTCTGTGCACCTTATCCAGCTGCACCTTAGTTTGATTTAACCCACCAGTATACAGCAAAAATACATGTAACACATTTCTAATTACATTACAATTACAGAATATTACACAGGCATAAGGTACTTAAAATAAAGTGTATCAAGATTGTACTTGTAAGTGTAAGTGTAAAAGTAGCTGTGTAACAGACTCGGCCTGTTACATATGTGTAACAGTAGTTGCCTATTACATCTACATAACAGTTTTGTTTCATGTAAGTACAACGGCTACCACTAAGTAATTAATTAGCTAATTACTCTGTGTTATGACACCTTAAAATAAAGTGTTACCGAAAATTGTTTATACACCAATTTTTTTTTTCAATGTAATAAATAGTTACTAAAACAGAGATAGGCAGTAATATAAAATTCAAGAAGAAATGTACAGTCTGTTCTCAGTAACAATGGAATAGTTATTTGTGCAGGTGCCTAGAAGCAAAGGAACAGGCACTATATGTACTATGAAAAAGTTAATAGATTGTAGTCAAGCACAGGAATTGAGAAAATTGCTAGTAGATCTGAAAAAGATACTATCGGTTTACTTACAGTAATTAAACCCCAAGTACTAGTAACATAAAAACTGACACAAGTTATTTTAAAGGAATAAATGTTCGCAATGGGGGCACTGTCAGTGCTCAGCTGGCTTCCACAGATACCGTCATCTCTCTTCTAGTCCCTAGATTACGCGCATCCGCAGCGCAGCACTGCGCGCGACGGCCTGGTTCTGTCCATGGTGCTAGTTATCATTGCGCGAGGGGGAGATTTATTCACTGAGGCTGGAAGCAGCCTCTCTGTTTCTTTCTCACTGTCACTGTCTGCGTGCGCACGCATGCACGTATGTGTGTGTTTAGGTACTGTATGAAAACGCCATGTCGTTCTTTGTGTCATTATAACCGTTTTGCCTCATCTTTTTGCAAAACAGAACACGCATACCCAGACCACACGCACACCTCCTCTTGCGCGACGCGTGTAGCGCTGTGCGGATCACACACACCATGGTGCGCCGAGCAGAGGCGCAAAATGGCACACAAGCGCGATCAATACCTCACTGCAAGGCAATCTTCCCGCTCACCCATTCCTCTCCCATCGGCTATAGGTCATGCAGAGCCACTGCGGGGAACATTTTTTACCTTTCATCCAGTCCAGCACCTGCTTTGGGGACCATTTGCTGATAGGTTCCATGACCAGCGCCATGGCTGGTGTGCGTTGATGTCCCGGTTGAATTGCGTATGGAACGCGCGGACCATCCGAACCCAGAGAAACAGAACGGAACCGCCGTTAGATCACAGGGGCACATGTGATTCCGTTACATTGATGGCAGCGCGCTGTTGGATACATCCTCGCGGAGGACTGCGACGGTGAGAGATCCACGCTCGCGTCTCTACCCCGCCCCCCTCCAGCGCTCTCTCTCTCTCTCTCTCTCTCTCTCTCTCTCTCTCTCTCCAAAGTGTGCACCTGCTCCTCCAGTCTAGAAGTGGAGATGCAGGGGAGAAATGTGTCTCTCGCCCCCCTCCCTCCCTTCCGCGCTCGCAACGCTGCAGTATCACATGGGTCAGCGGTTCCGTGAGCGTGGGGACTGTTCGGTGACACTACCGATAAACGCTGAACAGCTCCACTGGGTCCGATACTGAGCGCGACAAGCAGCCGAGAGCCTTGCAAACGACTACTTGGTATGCGTGCTTGTATGCGTCTCTCTCTCTCTCTCTCTCTCTTTTGGGTTGGACCGTTTTGGGTCTACACGAGCTCGCTCCTCTGTCCGCGTCTGGAAAATTTCTGCGCGCCCGTTCGCTTACGTCACCGCAGCCCAATATCACTCGAATAGCAAAAGTCGGAGTGTGCGCCTGCTGGACCAATAGCTGCGCAGCACAGTGAGGTAACCGCAACCGACCGAGCCTGGGAAATCGGGTCACCCGATAAAATAGACAGAGAACACAAGTCTGTGCTGCTCATCAAATGATCGGAATGGCACAGAAAGAGAAAGAAGATTTGTGGTTCTGGGGCTCTGGTTATGGGGCAGTAACAGATAAGGACATCCGAGATTATAGAAAGAAGAATAGTTTGTGCTCATATTGGTTTTATATACTTTTCTCTAAAATATTGATTTAATGACATGTAACCAAATGAAAAGTACTAAAATACTTTGTACATTAAATTCACTTATGCACTGTTAAAAGCACTATGCAAATACATGATTTGAATTATGCATTGTTTAAAGATTTTTTTAAGATGATAGATAGATAGATAGGTAGATAGATAGATAGATAGAGAGAGAGAGAGAGAGAGAGAGAGAGATAGATAGATAGATAGATAGATAGATAGATAGATAGATAGATAGATAGATAGATAGATAGATAGATAGATGGATGGATAGAAAATTGCAAAAGTTTTATGCCTTGTTTATTTCAAAATATAATTTTCTTTATTATTTATTTTTTCATTTTAGGAATTGTATGCTTTTAATTCAGTCTTCGGTTAAATAAAATTTAACTGAAGACTGAATTCATTTTAATTCAGAAATTTAAAAACTTGCCACAAACATCTCAAAAGATGATGTTGAGTTATTTGTCTATAAATTGCATTTATTTTAAATGTGTTTAATTTATTTTTAAAAAATGTAACAGACGTGGCCATCACATCATTGACCGATATGCATTTACATTCCTGTCCCGTACCACAGGACATCAAAATATGGCGAGGAAATAGATTGAATGTTATTCTAGCCTGGGCAGTGTCCAGGGCTTGTGGGGAGAGAGAAAGAGAGAGAGCGGTCCATCTGGTATTATGGTTTGCCACATGGTGCCAGGCTAAAGAGCCCGTTTAGATGCCCACAGAGCAGCTACAAGAGTGTGAAGTAGCCATGTTGGCACAGAACAGATTAACACACACACACACACACACATGCAAACACATTTACAGATCACAGTTAACAGTTAATCCTGTTGATGATGCTGTGAGTTTGGCTTCTGTGTACCGGTGCCAGGATATCAGCATGCACACACACACACACACACACACACACACACACAGACACTCATGGCCCATTAACTATGTCGGTGCCTCCCTAAATGTGACGTCAGAATGACGTTAAATCAGTATGTCAGCACATTCATGGCAGTAAAGGCATTTAGGTTTTATTTCTTCCATCCATTACTACATTAAAATTCCATGCTTAATATAACATATTGAATGCAATGCGCGTATTTTAGCTATAAACATCGATGTAATATATAAAAATGGAATTTTCACAGCTCTGAGTGAAGGACAATGTCATGGACAGTATGACATAACCTTTCATCGGGATATTGGCCGCCGTTCCGGAAGCTCCCAGTAGAGGGCGCCAGCAATGTATCAGCATTTGTGCTTCGTCTGGGTGTCATTTCACAGTATGAACAGCAGGTGTCAGTATTTAATAACAATTATTGAACAGTTTCACATTATAGAAACATTACCACAAACATCTAATGAAAAAAAATGATTGTATATAATTGAATTATGGCAACATAACTGAGGACATAAGTTAATAAAGTTTCAATTTCATTTCAAACACTTCTTTAGGAAAGTGAAAGTATTGCAGTCAGCAGCAAGACTGAGGGAGAAAAACAACATTTGATTGGCTGTTTAGGAGGAAGTGGTAACATTTATAAACGTCTAAACACAGTATACACATGACAGTGTGACTTTGGTTCCTCTTCTTCCAAAGTATCTTGTGCTATTAATGTTGACGGAGGCTACAATGGAAGAGCAGAGGTGAGGGGAGGATGGTGGATGAGTAAAGAGAAAAAAAGAGGAGGAGAAATATTTAGATGTGTCTGTTTGCAGTTGTTTTGTCAACACAATTCCTTATTCTCTGAGGTTTGGAAAGGATGAATTTAGAGAATTAGTATTAATTACACTCTGTCAACAAAATCTGTGGCAAAATTTAAGAAAATATTGCATTTTTTCTTTTCTTTTTTTAAATGAAACAAAAAAGTGCAGTTACTGTAATTTTTATATGGACAACTTACTGTTTACAATCAAAAAGTGACAGTTAACACATTTTTAATGTCACAAAAGATTCCTATTTAAAATAAATTCTGTTCTTTTGAACCTTCTATTCATCAAAGAATCTTGGGGAAAAAATGTATTACAATTTCCACAAAATGTATCACAACTGTTTTCAGAATTGATCATAAGAAATGTTTCTCGAGCTAGAAATCTGCATTTTAGAATGATTTCCGAAGGATCATGTGACACTGAAGACCACTGAAAAGATTGCTGAAAATTCAGCTTTGCATCACAGAAATCATTTTTTTAAATAATGTATATATTAATGTGTTTTATAATTTTATAATATACTAAAATAAAATAAAAATTATTTTAAATTGTAATTATATGTAAATATAATGCTGTTTTATTTTATTTATCAAATAAATGCAGCCTTCATGGTGAGTATAAGACTTCTTTATAAAAAAAAATTAAAAATCTTATTGACCCCACACCTTTACTCCTAACTGTAACTGTAACTGTAACTTTACATAGACAAAGTGCCTAAGTCTCATGTTAACACATATAATATATAAATCATATGGCTATACTTTTGAAACATGATGTATGTTAATGTTCATTGCTTTGCCTTGTATGCTTCATTATTTTTAAAAAATTACTAGGTATCAACATACCACAAATGCTGTCAGTATTGCATGCAGAACATTCCTTTAACAACACAGATAACTTAAAATATTTGTGTGTTGGTCAAAAGACAGGAGCCCAACATTGGAAAATTTATGAGGCATGAGCTGTGTGTGTGTGTGTGTGTGTGTTCATGCGGTGGGTTACTCAGCTTCTGAGATTCGCAGCACAGGTGAGCTGAAGTGGGAGGTGGCTGGAGCTGAACAAGCGCTTAAATAATGCACAACATTATTGGATGAAGAATCCAGCTCTTCTTCCTGACTGGCTGTCTGTTCTTTGGCTACAGTCAAGCTGGTGGGCCCCAGTGCCGGCATGACATCAGTGCTCAGCAATGATGATCCATTGCACGCCATGTTTTGCATGTGCTGACAAAACACCTCCAGCATTTGGACTTCCAGGTAGCCGTTCAACATGGAGTTGGTGAGCCTTCTCTCCCAGCCAGGACCCTGAACGCTTTCTATGACAAGATACTCCTCATCCTGCTGGGTCACAGCCTCTGCCTGTTGACCTGCTTCCAGAGAGGGTTCCAGTGAGCTCAGGTCCTGAGATTTTAGCAGTGGCCCCGCGTCTGGTGGGTTGAGCAGGTCTGGGTTATGAGGACTGCAGTGCTCCAGCCGGTCACCAGCAAGTCGGAGGTCTGGATAGTTCTTGCAGAAGCTGGGACAGCACCAGGAGCAATACAGCATCATGCCCAAGTGATCCTCCCCGCTACAGCTGAGAATGGGCATAGCGTTGCTGGGTGCAGAGGCTCGGTACTGCCCTTGCTTTTCCAGGCGTTCGGGCCTGCCAACTGACAGGAAGAGAAAACGTGTCAGGCACCGCTATAACAGCCTCATCTTAACAAAAACTGTGAGGAAACTTGAGGGAAAGCCCAGAGTCTGAAGTAAAGTCCCACACTGTAGCTCACTTCATTCACTGAATGACTGTTTGAATGTCTCCATACAAATGCCGCTTTTGTGCAATTCACTTGGACACTCAGCTAAATGAGGAAGCACTTGGAAAAGTTTGAAAAAATGTTCTTATTTAGTTTGGATTTCTTTCCACTTCTTCAAACAGCTTCTTTTGCATTGTCATAGCTGTATGCTGAATTAGAATATTAGTAAAGATGCTAAAATGAACTTTGTGAAGAATGGTATTATTTTGTTATACACTGTTGCGCATTATTATCACTTAAAGTCAACGTGCAAATTAAATTCTGATCATCTTTTCTTCTCTATTGCAAAGTGTACCTGAGTAACGAGTCAAACAAGAAAAAAGAGGGTGGAATTTTGTCAATGTGGAATTGATTGGATCATTGTCTTGTGAGTCTCATGTGATTGACAGGTTGTTGAAGGTTATTATTGTTGGGAGGGGAAGTTAATGTTTTTGATTAAACATAGGGGCGCATGAATCTTAAAGAAAACCAGTGATGTGCAAGGATATATCTTTTATAATAAACACTGTGATATTTCATGAAAAATAAGAATTGTCCATCTTGATTTCATGGTGACTTTAAATGCATAGTTCACCCCAAAATAAGCATTTTGTGTTCATTTACTCACCCTCACGTCATTTAAAAACCTGCATACATATTTCTTTCTGCTATGTAACACAGAAGATAATGTTTTGAAGGGCTCTGTGTTTTTTGTCTAGAAAAAGAAATTTATTTTCATTGTATGGGTATTAAGTTGACAAATTCTTCAAAAAGTCTTATTTTGTATTCTGAAAATCATACAGGTTTGTAATCATTTAAAACATTTAATTTTGGACATTCTGCATTATAACTGTTCTGTATACTCTACTCAGTTTAACACCTATGTGGCTTTTCAATCTGTGGGCTAAAATGCTCAGCGGCATCACACTTCCTTCCTAAAATTTATTTTTACATATACTGACTGTTCCCAGGACCTGGGCTACATTCGTATTCTATAATTAATTTTCCTCCATTGTTCAAATAAAATAGGTAGTTTGCTTTACCTGGCATAAAAACAAACATCTCCCATTGCCATCAGTCAGATGATCATGAGATTATTTTTTACACAACTTCATCCTGATAACCCAGAATGGTCTCTCACCTCTCACAGTTCGTGGTGTCAGAGGAGATCTGGCAGCGGCATTCGTTGTGCAGGGGTCGGGACGGGTTGTGGGGGTGGGTGAGTGTGTATGAGCATGTCTATCATGATTTGTGATGTCTTCTCTGCAGTTCAGAACATGAAGGAAAGCTTCTCCGAGCATGATAGTATTTCTATAGTCTTTGATGATAGCCACCTACACAGAAAAACACAGCTCTTCAAATAATTAATACTTACTACAAAAACAGAGCATAATCAAAAAGAACATCAAGCATAAAATGAAATCAAACTGAAATGAGGAATTTACCAGAACTGAATGACCGAGTTATGGAAACTTCACACACACACACACACACACACACACACACAGAACATAATGACTCCACTTCCTTCCTCTATAAATGATTTATATTAGAAGGATTAGCAGAATCTACAAATTAAATGACAAAATTTAAAGGTATAGTTCATCCAAAAATTAAAATTCTATTATCATTTACTCACCCTCAAGTTGTTCCAAATTTGTATGCATTTCTTTCTTCTGTTGCGCACAAAAGAAGATATATTGAAGAATGTTGGTAACCAAACAGTTGATGGTAGCCACTGACTTCCACAGTATGGAAAAAAAAAAATACTATGTGAGTCAGTGGCTACCATCAACTGCTTGGTTACATACATTCTTCAAAATATCTTCTTTTGTCCGCAACAGAACAAAGATCATAAAGGTTTGTGAAGTGAAGGGTGAGTAAATGATGACAGAATTCGTTTTTGTTAACAAAACACCAGCATATAATTCTATAGTCACAACTGTCTATTTATATAGGCTATATAATAAAAGAAGCTTACCAAATGTTTTAGAGTGGGGTTCCTTGTAGGCCTATGGCTGCAGAAACAGAAATTTCAAGCGTGACAGTAATAGCCAGCAATGTCCAATGTATAGTGTCACTTTTGGATAGTTAGTTTATCTATCTATCTATCTATCTATCTATCTATCTATCTATATCTCTCTTTCTATCTATCTCTCTATCTATCTATCGATGGCTGAGATGTTTTCTCTGGTCTGGTGTCTCTGCTCTGAGTAGCAACAGAGGAAGTAAGCAGTTATATATCTCACACACACACACACACACACACACACACCCGCACCCAAACACTTACACAGATTAGGCCTCTGCTTGAATAAAGCAGAAGTGAGAAAAGTCTTGCGGCTTCCTTTCTCTATTACAGATTGCCACATACTAACTGCAATTTATGTTTCATTGTATTTGGACTTCAGCATGTTTTCATAGAAAGAGCTCATAACTAAGGCAAGCAGATACATCTGCTCACCTGCTTCAAAAGATACAGTCAGCAGTTAGTGAACTTCACAGAGGCAGGGATGCTGTGGCCAGACAGCGCATACAGACATAGTTATGAAGGAGGCTCTGACTTTATTACTGGGCTTAAACGGTGAGCTATTCCTCCTCACATCAGTACTGTATGGCAGAGCTTTATTTGGTGCAGAAGGCGCATCAAACTATAGGTTTTTAACGTGTTGGAAGGAGAATTTTTTACAGGAATGTGCGCCGTTGGATTTACACCTCAGGATTTCGCGCGTAAAAGCACAGCGGAGGTAAGAATCTGCCTCTTCTGTGGCGGACCCAGACGCCCTCTGATTGGACGAACGGAGCATCAGTCACAGCGTGGCCCCGCCCCCACCCTCCCATTCAACCACTGGCTCTAATGTAGCCCTGTGTTTACTACAGAATTAGTGCATAGCGGACGACAGTCTCCTGAACTGTGAACTCCGAATCACAAAAGATAACCTGTTAGTTTTGCATAAAAGAAGAAAAATATCCCAAACTCAACATGCCCAAGAGAAAGGTATGTAGAAAAGCCGAGCGCGGCGTACGGCTACACTTTTGCCCTTACTAATCAGTCGTGAAATTAGGAAGCCCTCGAGACAATGTTTTTTAATAAAAATCCAGGCGACTTCTTTAGAATCAGTGGACAGGTAAAAAATCGTTGTCAATTTTGCGATTTTTTCCCGCCGGATCGCGGTGTTTTTGTCGACGGTGGTGCGTTAAGCAGAAGGGTTTTAGTGGAGCAGCGCTGTGCTGAAGCTCGGCTTGATCTCATGCCCGTGGAACCGCAGCCATGCTGCCCTCTCTCTCTCTCCATCTCCAGCACAGCGCGACGCGAAAACCGACGATTATAAGCGCAATCGTGGCTCAGTCGCCGTCGAATGGGGATTAAAAAATAGCTGGATAACTCTAATTTTCTGAATGGTGACAATTTTGCGAAAAGACGGTCGCGTTTTTAAACAATTTTAATGCATTTTCTTTGTTCGCCGTGGAAGAGGAGTGTCATGACGCCTGCTTGCCGCCAGGTGGCAGCGCTGAGGCGGGATCATCGCGCCCCTCCTCCTTATTCAAATCTGTGGAGCCCGTGTCTTGAAATGCCTCCATGAAAAATAATACATAAAAAATCGGCGCACCATTTTGCGCTGCTGTCCGCTGACAAATAAACTTATTCATGAATCTTCAGCTAAAGCTCATTGAAGCTTTAATAAACAAACAAAAAAAAAACACGTTTTGGCAAGCCAGCATGTTGCTCACATTTACAAACGTGCAGAACAGCACATCCCAATGTTTCTACAAGTTTCATTTTTGTTTTTCCCGCCCATTATGTTAATAAAATCATAGCTCATGTTCTAATTTGTGATATTTGTTTTGCTCATTTGCAGGGAACTGATGGAGAAGTCAAGGAGGAGGTGAGAAAGGAAAATTATAAAAATATCTAAAGCAATTATGGGTTTGCATATTCAAGTAATCAAAACCAGTACATATGCATTACTGTATATATACATTTAATTATTTAACAGGAGCTTTTATCCAAAAATCGAATTACAAGCAAGAAACACCACAAGTAATTTGTCATAAGAGCCATTAGTAGTTCACTGTGCCAAGTTTAAAGTATAAACTTGCTAAGTACACAAACTAGAAGTGACCTGAAGAGAAGGAACAATTCTTTATTTTCAATAAATAGGATTTGCAATATGTAACTGTTTTCTCATACTTGTCCTTAAATAATTAGATTTTTTCTTTCTTCCCCTTGTAGCCCCAGAGAAGGTCTGCTAGATTATCAGCGGTAAGTTATTTTATTGGAATTTTTAATGTTACCATTATATCATTATTTTGTTTTTAAAACTTTTTTGACCTTAAAAGACTTGAGGAACTTGAAATATAGCTTGGAAATTGTTTTTAGCACTTTTGTGTTAATTGACGATTGAAATCCTGCAACCAACCACTGATCTCAGAGCAACAAGGTCAGAAAACATAATATCTGCCCAAGTTTTTTTTTTTTTTTTGAACATATTATCTGTATAATATATATATTTTTTTTTACTTCAGCATAGTTTTGCCAGTCATTTAAGACGATGTGCTGAATTCAGGATAGGGCAGAACAACATAGACCATTCTGTGCATTATTTCAACTATTCATTTGAATGTGTATTGTTTAGATATCCTTTTATATATCAAAAAGTAAGTTTGTGAATGAATCATGTTTTTGTTTTCCCTTCAGAAACCAACACCTCCAAAACCTGAACCCAAACCGAAAAAAACTCCCAAGGTATTTACACTTTTCATAAACACACTTTTGTAATGATGCTCATGTGTCACTTATCTCCATGCTTTAGTGTGTAATCTCATACGTATTGCTCTATATTCATTCTTTTGCCCTGTCGTTTCCTCTCTGGCAGAAAGAGAAGGAAGTGAACGATAAAAAGGAAGACAAGAAAGCAAAGGCTGAGGAATCCAAGGAGGAGAACCAATCAGAAAATGGGGAGACTAAGACTAATGAGGTATATATGTATATACACAACAGTCTACCTCAGGTCAGTGTCTGTCATACATAGACATGTCAGGCCATGATGCTCGTAATGTTTTATTGAATATTTTCTAATGAGAATGTCAAAGTACTTAGTAACATAGTTAAAATAATTGCCCAGAAGACACTGACAGCCTAAACTAAGGACAATTTTCTAAACTTGACCTCCTCTATCTGTAAAGAAAGATTCTGATTGGTGCAGAGGCAGTCCTGCTTGATTCTTATTGGTTTGTCCTTTTTATTACACAGGTTGAGAAAACTCCAGATGAGGCGGCAGAGGCCGAGAAGGAGGACCAGAAGACAGAGTAGCACCACGCCTGTCCATCCATCCGTCCGTCCGTCCATCCTTTCCCTTTCCCCCCTTTCCTTTCTTTTATCTTCCTCTCTCTTTCCCAGTATTCTCTCTCCCTCTCCAGCTCTCTCAACAACCTCCTCTCTGCCCATCACCACCAGAGGAATATTTTTATCAGCGAATTTGTAAATACTGGTTCAGGTTTTTAGCACAAAAAACAAAGCTGACTAAAGGAGTCTTGTGTTCGGCCGCGGCTGTATCAGGTGTCTACAACACGAGAGGTGTGTAAAAAGGCGGCATCTTTCTTTTGTTTTGTTGATTTTCTGTTTTTATCTCTTATTTCTTTTCTTTTTTTTGTTTAAAGCGGATGGTCTGTAGCTTGGTTTTGGAGTGAGAGGTGGGAGGAGGCTCTCAGTCTGTATGTCCGTTAGTGCTCGTGATGTTGCTCTGGAGTCTGTGATTGTTTCTGTATGGGGTTTGTTTTATTTTTCTTTTAAACGTAAGTGATTGTCTTTAAGAAAGAGGAATGAGTTCAACAAATGTAGAAGAAAAGAGAGAAAACAACTAAAGACAAACTGCTAACATTCCGGGTTCAGCATTAGATGGTGACTCCTGGCTTTTTAAGAATCATACCACCTTTGCAATTTGTTGAAACAGATAACTGGGCTTTGTTAGGAGGCCAGAAAAACTTCTGTTGTTATAGAGGACTTTTTTGAAATTACGGGATTCAAAGAAAAAGCATTTTTGGAATTTTTTTAACACTGAAAATTCATCTGTGAAAAATTACTTCGTGTCCCCTATAATGCTCTCGGTCTCACTCAATAAAAATCCATCATTGGAGTTTTCCTCAAAATGTCTTCTGTGTTCTTTTACACTAACTGTATATTATATACTGGGTATTATATACTTGTTTCTATGTGTATGCTGTTCTATAATCAGTTATTATCTGTTAATAAGTGGTTGGTGCAATATTCATATAACTTCACCATTGGTTCCCACTGCATTTATATCTTAACAAATGATCCTAATCACCTAAGTACACAACAGCTGAGACTAACAGACCCTAAATGCGAATATAAATTATGTCTCGACTAATATTCAGACAAAATAGGTTTTTAAGTCATTGCATATACTATGAAAAAACAAAATGCCACATTCTTCTGCTAATGGGTATTTTCTCAAGCTGATGTCCTGTGGAATCATTTATACTCTATCAAATGAAGACGAAAGTTTGTTTCTCAAGATTTAAAAAGATTAATTTTGTAACTATTTTCCATCAATGAAATTTATTAATACTAAACAGGCCTGCAACATTGCTGGGATGAAATGGGACTTGTAGCTATTGGACGATAAATGAAATGACTGCTCTGTTCATTTGTATATTTTCCCCTCCCCAATTGTATTGGCATTACTTACTTTCTTATTTATTTAGAATCAGAATCAGATTATTTTATATCAAATTATTTGCATTTATGATTGCTGCTATAAATGTATATTTAGTGTATCATGTTCAACTTAAAAAAGTTCTGAGATAAAGTAGAAAGAAGGCATAAAATGTATTCAGAGAAAACAACAGTCATCAGGTAAACACTTTGTGGCTTTAGAAAAACGCCTTTTGAATTTAGAGTGTAAGAAAAAGAAGCGAAAGCATCTCTCTGTCATTAAACGGCACACAAATGCCTTCAGACAGCTTTGAAAGCTATGATTCTGACTCTTTCTGTGTCTGTAGTTGATGAATGAACAGAAGCATCCATGACCTCTTGAGTTTGAATCATCTGAGAGGCAACAGACTGACAGCCTATAAATATTCTATCATATCAGGACAAAGAAATTCAGTTTTTTTATTTTATTGTATGAAATCACAGGTTTAATGCACATTACAACATGAACCCAATCATACAATAAAGAAAATATTGAAAAAACATGATATTCACCAACCCAGAATAAATTATTTCTGTATGCATCCAACATTTTGTTAAAGAACCAAAAAGGTATGATGGTTGTATTTTAACATTTATTCGATAAATGCATCTTACATAATTGTATTACGTAATATTTATGAAACCATACCTTACATAACACACATGTACATGACACAGTGATTGTAGTATGGAACATTTCATTGTGAAGATTTTATGTTTCTCCCACACACGCGACCTGTGATCGATGAGACGATGTTAAACATAAAACAAATCTTTCTTACTGCAATACAACAGCTCTGCTGTTGGGTTCAATAAATCACCAAACTCTATGCCATGCAAAATGTCCGCCGTGGAAATGGTGAGCTCACCTGTGCGCGCGCTTAGCGCGCCGCTGGCGGAAGCGCGCGGTACTGCGGGGCACCGGCGTACTGCCGCCGCGCGGGGGCGCTCACACAAAGCAGCACGAGCGGCGGCTGCAGGCCGAGACGCTGAGAGCAAATACAGCACAGGCCGCTCTTAGCAAGCGGAGACCTCCCCGCGAACCTCCACCCACCGCCTGGACCGGGCCATGGCGGCGGAACCGTGCTCGCAGATTGAAGCCGGTGGGCAGCATTTGTTTCTCCTGCGTCTTTATCGCTGGGAAGATTTTAAGCACTGTTTTAGCATTAGCCTTCGAAGCTAAGCTAGGCTAAGCTAAAGCTAACGACTGGTGTTGTTGTGTTTCTCTCTCTGCAGAACTTTATTACCTGATCGCCAGATTCCTGCAGTCTGGACCATGTCAGAAATCCGCTCAGGTGAGGCCGATAGTGGCGTGTGAGTGTCGGTGTGTAGCGGTGAGTGTGTGTTACGGTGTGTGTAACCCTCTGTGTGTGTTTCTGCAGATGCTGCTGCAGGAGCTGCACGAATACGAGGTGAGTTTCATCCCTCTTCTCCCACTCAATCCCGGTTTTCTCTCAAATATCCCAACATCAGCATCTCCTTCTCTTGTCTACGCGTCTGCGTGTCTAAATCCTGCGTGTGGTGTGTTTTCCCCCGCTGTGTGTGTGCAGATCATCCCGAAGCGCTGGAGCTGGGACGGAAAGCAGTTTAAGCGCAGCTTTGAAGACTGGGTGAGATTAAATAAACTCTATCGCACACACACGCATGTGAAGTTCAGAAGCAAACTCTCACAGGTGCTTGGCTCACTTATATTACAGCGTATAAAACTGAAAAAGCGTTGAATTAAGGGAGCTGTGCTGGCGGTAGGAAAATAGTCTGTAATATACACGAGGATTGGTTTTGGTGTGGGAACGTTTTAATTTCGGGAATCGAAATAAAAATATTTGTTTTGAAATGAAAGGCTTTGTGCGTGCCGGCCAGAGGCGTTACGGCAGTGCAAACCGAGCGAGAGGGGATTGGTGGGTTGCTGCGGCACTTAAAGGCGGCAGCCAATCAAACATCAGTTGCTACTTAAGAGACTAGGCAGAAGAGTGGAGAAGGCTTCTGATTGGCTGACAGGAGGTGGCTGCTTGTGAGTGGAGGGAAAAGGGTGGTCTTTTAGGAATGAGCGTAAATAAATATGGATTATTTTGATAAAATAAAGCAAAATTGACGCTAGTTTAGACTAATAATATTATGTAACATATTGTCGTTGCAACAGTTATTTCTATATACACTAGCGTTCCCTGTTCTTTTTCTATTCTATTAGTTTTTTTGTTTTTGTTTTTTTATAATAAAAAAAATGACACTCTAACACTAGCATTATCTATTCATTTTCTATTCTTTTGACTTGTTTTATTTTTATTTATAAAAAGACCCTCTAACACTAGCGTTCCCTATTCTTTTTCTATTCTATCTTCTTGTTTTCTTAAATGGACTGCGTTAGGCTAACTGAGAATTGTGGCAGTACTTACATATTATTGTTCTTTTCTTGGTTTTGATTGCTTTTATTGTCCTCATTTGTAAGTTGCTTTGGATAAAACCATCTGCTAAATGACTAAATATAAATTTCTGTGCAGTGTTTTTTAATCATAATGCAAATCAGCTTTGCTGTGCCTCTTTTAGTTTATTTATCAAAGACCTCTGTGTATGTTTTAGGTTTTGTTAAATCAGCACATACCTGCGGATTACCTGTTGCGTGTGTGTGAGCAGATTGGCCCATTGATAGATAAACACATTCCTCCCAGTGTTCCTGGAGTCCACAGTTTACTGGGCAGCGGGCGACAGTCATTACTACGGACAGCAAAAAGTGAGATGCACACAATCACTATATACAGCAGCGAACAGATGAGAAGCAACAAAGATGAGAGAATAGCGCACATGAACACAAACACTTTCCCTCACATTCGTTGTCTCCCTCTAGCACAGATAAATATTTGACAAACAGTTGTTCTCTCTCTCAGGTTCTTCTCATACAGTATGGAGTGGTTCTGCAGTAGTCGCCTTGCACAGGGGACGGCCCCCAGAACCTCCTCTCAACTGTGCCAAACCACCAAATATAGGTGAGTCCTGTGCTCCGAAATGCAGTGTTGTGTTCTGGCACTGCTGTTTTTAGGTTGAGTTTCAGGAGTCACTGGTGGGTTTGTGAACATAGAGTGAGTCCCCGCTTTCCAAATGAAAATAGTGATTCATGATGACTAATTAAGATCGACATGCTAAGAAAATTCACCCAATCCATTTTTTATATTTTGGTAATATTCAATTAAAATGTCATAATTTGATCTCATGGTGAAAACGTCAGACTTCTCTGGTGATGTATGAAAAACTTGTCCTATCATTTAAAGGTACAGTTCACCCAAATATGAAAATTCTGTCATTAATTACTCACTCTCATGTCGTTCCAAACCCATAAGACCTTTGTTCATCTTCTGAACACAAATTAGGATATTTTTGATGAAATCTGAGAGCTTTCTGACCCTCCATAGACAGCAATGCAACTGAAACTTAAACCACAATCAACTGCAAGCTCACATTCATTTTGAGTGCAATTCCCACAGTTTTTTTCCCCCTCATTCAATAATCCTTCACCCTCGGATGTCTGTCACAATACAAACGAAAACATCTTTCCCCATTTCATTTCATTGCGACTTTAAAGGCCAGTCACCCTACACTTTCCCGTCTATTGACTTCCATTTATACAAATGCAAATGCAATCATGCAAATTTTACTGGGTTCCAAAGTTCAAGTTTGGTGAACATTGCCATGTGAATTCGTATCATGAAGACATGTGACCAACATAAGTTTGATATGTCACTGTGTTACTCAATTAAACAAATTCAAACTTTAAATTTGTAGAATTGCAGAGTTATGGTAAACTGGAGTAGATTGCATATTTTTACATTTTATTATATTTTGAATATTTTTTTAAAAGTGCTGCGGATTTTAAAGTCATATTACAATATAGTGTCTATTTGTCTAGTTTGACCGTAGCTTAATGCTGGATGTTAGCATGTTTTAATTTAGTGACCCAGTAATTTCCTTTAGAGTAACCCAACTATCATTTCTTATATTTTGTGGTGGGAGTTGATTGTAATCTTTCTGTAAATCTCACTGCTCAGTGTCAATCATGGGTGCTCGCCAAAAAACAGGAGTGGCTCGATTTGGCCATGCCCTCCCCTCCTGTACCTATCAGCACATGAAGATGCATCGAAGGATTCTGGGCCATCTCTCATCAGTGTACTGTGTGGCGTTTGACCGCACTGGGTGGCGCATTTTTACGGTAAATGCATCTGATCAGAATATTGCTTCTGGGTCTGTTTTTGTTATAAAAAGTGTGTTGCGTAATATTGTTAATGTTGAAAAATAATTGAAAAATAACATAGAAACCCAGGAAACACTGTTTTGTGTCTTGTAATCAGTAGTTTTGTGATATGTTTTATGTGCGCTTGTAATCAAGGTTTATTCACATGTCTCTGTCAGGGTTCTGATGACTGTCTAGTGAAGATCTGGGCGACGGATGATGGTCGTCTCCTAGCCACTCTGCGTGGACACGCGGCAGAGATTTCAGACATGACAGTGAATTTCGAGAACACGCTCCTTGCTTCCGCCAGCTGTGACAAGATCGTCCGCGTGTGGTGCCTGCGTACCTGTGCACCTGTGGCAGTATTGCAGGGGCACACAGCCTCTATCACCTCCATACAGGTGTGTGAACACAAGATTTCTTTATAAAGTCAAGAATATATAAAGATTTCTTTTACACGCGAGCAGCTCATGATCTGGTGATTTCAGTGGTTCACGGTAAATGCTGCTCCACACAAGCTTCAACTCTGCATCTGCTCTGAACTTGGGTCACTTGCATTTGGGAAGCAACATGTGCCAACCATATTCCCAAACTTCTAATAAAAAGCTTACAATCCGGCTGCTGTCAACAAAAGAGAAACTTTTGGGCTCTTGCATTTTCCCCCGTTAAAACAAATGCTAAATGGTTTAATGTTTGAAAATGAAGAAATTAAGATGGCCATAAATATTAGTATTGCACTTTTACAGTTATTGTAAAATAAAATTATTATTATTATTATATCTAAAAATTTTTCCTGTTGTAATTCATTGTAAATCTACTTTTTTAATAATACTTATTATTTTTTTATGTGGATATATAATCACAAAACTTACAAACCGTACAAACAAGCACAGCAAACAGTTTATATATATATATATATATATATATATATATATATACACTTTTTATATAGAAATCAAATTTTTGAATTTGTCAATCTCAATTAGATTTTTTACCAAAAAATCAGCAGGTACTAGCAATTCAGATGATTTTGTTTGTGTTTAAATGGATTTTTCTTTCTATCTCTGCAGTTTTCTCCTTCAGCATTAGGTTCCTCTCGGCATCTGGCCACCACTGGAGCTGATGGGATGGTGTGTTTCTGGCGGTGGAACTCACTCAGTATGAAGTTTGAGTAAGTGTCATTTGTCCATTTTAAATGACCCATTTTGTCTCATGTCATTAATTCAGGGTTTTTATATAGAGCAAATTTGCAATGAGTCGTGTGTGTGTTTTTGCAGTGATCAGCCTGTGAAGTTTATGGAGCGTTCTCGTCCTGGAGTTCAGATATCCTGCAGTTCCTTCAGCTCTGGTGTGTTTACCCACACTCCCACTGTAACTCTCTGATCAATTGTCATACACTTTTCTCATCTTTATTTATTATAGTATCATGATCAGACAATAAATAAAAGGTTAAAATATTGTGTTCTTTGATTCCAGGGGGTTTGTTTCTGGCCACCGGAGGGACAGATCACATGATCAGAGTTTACTACCTCGGCACAGAGACGCCTGTGAAGTTTTCTGACCTGGACTCCCACACGGTAAGAGCGAGAGACACAGAGAAGAAAGCCAGTAGGCAGACAAGAAGGCAAGAGAGATGGAGTATCACAAAAGAGAATAATGGCCAGAAAAAGCAGAGCTTGTATTGTAGACTGGAAAATGAGGAACATGTTAAAAATAAAAATTTGAATGTCGTAACTGTAAGTTGTGCTGGCTTAGAGGATAAGTAATTTCAATGAAGTACAACAATGTTTTTGTTTTACAGGATAAAGTTGTAGCTATTCAGTTCTGCAATAACACTGACAGGTGAGTTTATTATCAGAGTTCACCATGTGCTTCCTTTTGTGTTTGTTCATTGGGATGTACCTTTTGTCTTTTTTCTTGGTGTTTTTAACTCTATGTTTGTGTTTTGGCTGCCTCTGTGTCCAGTCTCAGGTTTGTGAGTGGTAGTCGGGATGGTACGGCTCGGATGTGGCATTACCAACAGCATGAATGGAAGAGTACCGTGCTGGACATGACCACCAGATTACCAGGGTCAGTATGTGTACATATCTGTTAATTGTGGGAACAGGCAGGTTTCTCAAGCACAGTTGGAATGAAATCTAACTACGTTAACATTAAACGTTGTTCCTTTGTTAAAATTAAATGTATTTGGTCCTTCAATTATGTGTATTTTTTTTACATCTGTGTGGACATATGTATTGTGTTCACAGGAGTGCTGTGATATCAGGCGATGACAAATCAACCAAGTTGGTGGTGACCATGGTTGCATGGGATCGTTACGATCACTCCATCATCACAGCTGTTTCCAACTGCCTCCTCAAAGTCTGGAACTCAGCAAATGGCCAATTACTACATGTGCTGTCGGTATGTGTGCATGCATGTGAGGCAGAATTCAGTCTGTTCCTTTGGGTTCCTGTTTTGTAATTCTAAAGAGGAGCTTCCTATGATTTATTGCCCATTATGTATGGATCATTTATGCAAATGTTCCTCTGTTCGTAGGGTCATGATGATGAGGTGTTTGTTTTGGAAGCACACCCCTTTGACTCACGAATCTTGTTATCAGCTGGTCATGATGGTAACATCTACATCTGGGACCTCAGTAAAGGCCTAAAGATCAGAAACTTCTTCAATATGGTGAGATGACATAACAAATCTTCCGTTTCAATTCTAAAAAGTTAATCAATTTTAAAAGTAGTTGACAGAAAAGATAAGAAACACATACACTAGTCTTCAGAAGTTTGGGGTAACAAGTGGAGAAGAAATGAATACTTCAGCAAGGATGTATTAAATTGATCAAAAGTGACTAAAGATGTTGATAATGTTCCAAAAAAGACTTATATTACAAATTAATGCTGTTTTTAAACTTTCTATTAATCTAAGAATCCTAAAAAAAATTATCAGTTTTCATAGAAATATCAAGCAGCACAACTGTTTTCAACTGTAATAAGAAAATCTTTTGACACTGAAGACTTGAGTAATGGCCAATGAAAATTCATCATTGTCATTACAGGAATAAATTGCATTTTAATTTATATTAAAATAGAAAATGGTTATTTTAAACTATAATAATATTTCACAATATTACGTTTTTTACTTCATTTTTGATCAAATAAATGCAGCCTTGGTGAGTAGGGATGGGCATTTCTGATCATATTTCATTTCGAGTAATCCACAGGTTTGAGAAACGAGTACTCGATTAATCGGGGGTGGAGCTTAAGCGAGGGGCGGGGCGTGTGCGTCATAGCGACAATTAAAATATTTTAATTAAAGCCCTGTTAAAAACGTTGTTGATAAAACTATGACAGGATTCAGAAAATAATTAAATCAACAGATTATTAACAATCACCATCAATAGTGGTTAATACAGTAAACATTAAAAGAAATAACAGCATGAGGTGAAGCTGAAGCGCTTTTTCTACATGACGCATTGTATATAAAATTAATCACATAGCCTAGATACACAATATGTAAATGTTATATTACAAATTGTATTTATCTACACAAAATGCATGTGAGCTTGAACTGCGTGCCAACCAGAAAGTAGTGGATGCGCTTCTCCCGTTACAGGGCGCTTAAAACAACGGCAACTGAAGCCCAGCAAAAAAACAAACAAAAAAAACAAACAAAACAACACAACAACACAAACAACAAAAAAAAAAAAACACAAAGTTATTTTGTAGCGCGTTTTTTCCACCGCCGGTCTAATTGTAAATAGACTCCGCACTCGGCTTTCATCTGAGCACGTAGACCGACTGATCTTTTTGAATAAAAATATGTAGTCCTTATGTTAAGTTTTATTAGCCATGCATGGTAAACTAGTCAGGCTGTTTTTGTTTTAAGTTTAAGCAGCATAGTTAAATTATGCCGGCTTTATTTTATTTACCTTTACCGACTGATCATTTTGAAAGAAATGTTATGTTACCTAATCTTTAAGTTTTATAGCTGTGGTAAAAATATTCAGGCTATTTTTATTTTAAGTTTACGCAGCCAAATTATGCTGGCTTCTAATTTTCGTTAGGCTATGGGCTACTTAACAGTCGTTTGGTGAAGTTGTATTAAACTTTATTTTTGCGAACCTTTTACAAAAAAAAAAAAAAAAAAAAAAATTTTGATCCACAGCTGTTGTGATGCTGCTGAAGTAAAATAGTTTTGTTAAAAATAACAGTTGAATAAAAATAACTGAAAGCAGAGTAACGTTTGTTTTATTTGTTTTATAAAACATAGAAAAAGGTAGGTTATCTTTTTAAAAACTGATCCAAAATATTTATACAAATAATAAGACACACATATTGATGGGGATAATACTGTAAAATAACTTTGTGGGTTTTTTTTTTTTTGTTGTTTTGTTTTGTTTTTGTTTTTTTTTGCGGGGCTTCAGTTGCCGTTGTTTTAAAGCGCCCTGTAACGGGAGAAGCGCATCCACTAGGTAGTTGGCAATGTTCACAGCTGTGTGTCTTTCCTCGAAACCTCGCGTCTCTAATACTGCGCTGTGAATTTTCCATTCATTTATGTAATGACAGGTTAGCGTCATATACGATTCAGTGGTTAGGGAGGTCCACGAGTCCGTAGTTATAGCCACCCGCGCTGCTTCGACAGACTGTCTTTTAGTGAACTAGCGCATTTTTCGTATAGAGCATCAATCCTTGCAGTGACCGTTTTGCGCGATGGGACAGTATAGTGGGGCTCAACGTAATTCATTAAACGTTTAAAACCTTCACCTTCAACAAAACTAATAGACAGCAAGTTCATTTCTGCTATTAGCTGC